>BGPR01000009.1:296433-444285 GCA_013235015.1 Araneus ventricosus
TATTATTAGTTCATTCTATTCCTCTCCTCATTAGTATTATCATTCATTGATTAAGAATATTATTATAGAATTAGTATTATCATTATGATTCATTGTTATCATTAGTATTCCTCTCTTTTTGTTACCTCAAAAACATTTCCTAATTGATTCCTTCATTCAACATGCTGCAATCGCATCAAGCATAATATATTTGAACTACTAGGATTCTCCAATTTCATTCCCCCAATTTAGCCTGTTTCAAACGAATAATTTCTATCACGGAGGCATTCCTTTCCAGAAGGGAAATGAATAAAAATTTAAGCTGGAACAGAAAATATTGATTTGGAAATTAGTTGTGGTTCGTATCTGAAATGACATGAAGTGCGCTGATGTCTCTGTGGTCGGATCTCGAAAATCAGTTCTTTCCTATTGTTTAAAAATATAATATCTTACTTGAGGGATAAATTTTAATGCCATTTCATACTTTTCTGAAGCACAAAATAAAATAATTTTTTAAAAAATATTTTTAAAAACAAAGTAAATAAATCTTCATGAAACTGATTTTAAGAGGTATTTTATAATTTAATAGTCATTCAGAATGTATATAGATTGTTGAAGTTCGTAATATTAAAGAATATTTTCATTTAGCAGCTTTGAAGCATCCAAATTCTCTGCAAGAAAAAAACTGTGATTTCTTAAGAGGTATTGAATCATATATATTTGCAATAATTTATGCTGAACGAATTCTTTCGGATGACTTAGTATGTAACGTCAAAGAATTTGAAACTAATGAAATATCATAAACGTATTTTTATAAACTTTTCTAAATTCAAATTGTTCGTAGCACTCGTCGACTGTTACAGTAGAAAAAAAATTCATACTCATCTTTTATAGTATATTAAAAGACTTACAGTTCCCCAAAAGGCACCCATTGTTTTACTTCCACAATTAATTTAGGTTTGAGTAAATATGTCATATAATTAAGGCAAATATCATACGAGGGTCGGGTTTTTTTTCAAGCTCCGATGAACCGTAAAAACAATAGTAGAGGACAAAATGAATTTACTACCAAAAGTTACGTACAAATATGGTTACTTTTCGACATAATCGTCGTGAAGATTCAGGCATTTGTCATATCGGTAGACCACCTTCGTCAAAGAACGTTGCCGCCAGTGATGTGAGATGGACCTTAACGTCGCTTTGAAGCTCCTCTTTATTCTGGAAGCTTTGGCCTCCTACCGAGTTCTTCGAAGCTATGATAATCACTCGTCGCTATGTCGGGGCTATACGCCGGGTGTTCAGACACGTCTCATTTAAACTGCTCCAGAGGCTGCCGGGAACTCGTTGAACAAGATCTTCTGTTTTGACGGACTTCCGTCCTTGTCCCTGTTCGTCATGAACGTCGGTTCGCCCGTCTTTAATTTGTTGCACCATTCATGCACAAAACCATCACTCAAAACGTTTTCACCGTATATTCGTCTCATTAATCGGTGAATTTCTGCTGCACTATTTCCTTCTGCTTGAAGAAAACAAATAGCACTACGCAACTCACACTTGGCGGAAGCATCAATTCTACTAGCCGACATAAAATTAAAAATGCCGACAGCTCAGGTGAAAATCGCGAACTGATATCGGCAGTAGAAGACATTATTGTTAGAAACATCTGCAATCGCCTACCGTGTATCCCAACATCCTACCACCTGTCTGTATGTTTTGTGGTTGAATTTCGGAGGTTGAAAAAAAAGAACCTCGCAGTATCTTAAGAACCAACCCTCTTTGAATGCAGATAATATTCCCTCTAAAACTTATTTCACTGCAGGTATTTCGACCTAGTCCTGAAAACTCCCTGATAACATCCTGTTGAAAGTGATTATAAATTAATTGCCAGATCACAGTCCGGGGCTCTGAAATAATGTAAATTGTGTTTACTTTTTCTTGATATTTATTGAACAACATAAAATCATTAGTAAAATAATTTTAAATGAACACTTGCTTATTTAACAAAATTTAATTGATTCTTATGATTTAAAATGTGAATTTAAATTCCATTTTGTTAAGATACAGGTTAGGTTAGGTTAGGTTATATTAACGTCCCGTTTTGAAGCAACACGAGGGCTATTTAGGGACGGACCTCGTAATTTTGAACCGCGGTCAGATGACGAGGACGACACCTGAGCTGGCACCCCCCTCTCCAAACTTCCGCGCCACACCAACGGGAGGACGTTTGGCCACTACGTATGATTTAGCGTGCAACAGGCCCCATACACGGCGGATCTTCAGTGGAATCGGGTTTCGAACCTGCGACCCTCCGGCCCCGAGGTCGAGACCTTACCACTAGGCCACCGCGGCCTTGTTAAGATACAGATTTTTATTAAAATTCCATTACTTAATTTGAATCTAATATCACATATTATCGGTATTTGCTTTTAAGCATTCTTGATTTTCTCAAAATAAATTTAGTACTTAAGTTATAATCCTTTTGGTTTCTTTCATGTATATTAGTAAAGCGGATATTAATAAAGGTTCATATTTTAACAAAATTTTATAATTGAAATTTCTTGTAATCCTAAACAATAATAATTATTTATAGATAGTTAAATAAATATCGATATTTTATTTTGTACAATTGATTTGCTTTTTCGTAAGTAATACATCTCCACCCAAATTAAAAAGAGTTCGGTCGAGATATGAACCCGGGACCTCTCGCAGCCTAAGCGAGAATCATACCCCTAGCCCACCGAACCACGACTAAAGGCTTCATGATAGCAAATACGTTCATATATTATCACGCAATATAAGCTTTTATCGTAAAGAAAGTTTTTGATGAATCAGTTGTCATGCTTACATTTCAAATACATAAAAAAACCCGCTCAATTTTAAACTCTTTTCCTAATTTGTCTTTTTCTTTGTTTAAGCTCTTATCTCAACATTGAAGTTTATGAATATAAGTTAACTCTCAGCACTAATGAATATATTCTGTTGGATCTGAACTTGAAGATTTCGATTTATAACTCATTGAAACAGTGAAAGAATACGGGGGAAAATTAATAGAAGTGACTTTTAAAAAGTGCATTGCAAAAGCTTTAAAAGTATGAAATAAAAGTAAAAGTTAAGATGTTTAGTATATCCTTCTGTATATACTAAAAACTATTTTTTAGAACGTGCTTTATCACAAAGAACTTACGTGTGCTTGAAAGTATTTCTCACTTGTGTTTGTCCTTTTCATTTTCTGGTTTCCATCATTTATTATTTGTATTAGTCATAAAATAACTACTTGCTTTGAACTATATATGAATTCCGGTATGTATTAGGATGGATGTGCTGGGATATATGTATAAAGCATGGATTACAGGATTCCATCCTAATTTTGTTTCCGCATATGCGACATTTTCAGATTCCTAAGGGTAGTTATATCTGTAAATAAAACGAATAAATCAGAAAAATAATACCTGTTTAAATGAATAGAAAACTTGAACATAAGAAACAATTCCGTATATTTGTTTTGAAAACAAATGTGAGTTCAAAGATTCAATAACTTTCTTATTTTCCATGGCGGTTACCGTCTTGACTTGGCGTGCAATGTAAGAAAGCATCGCTAATTAAAAAGCTTGCACTCATTAATGGCTCGTCATTTCAGAATCTCCGTGTACAACCTAAATCATCTGAGTGGCGTTTCCTATCGCACATTCATGTGTGATTCTGATCGTTTTTTGTGCTTCCGGCTTCCTTTAACAGCTTGTGCACTCAATTTTGTATCACCTTGTAAATTAAAGGTGATAATTAATGCGTAATTATCTTTCTATCATTTGAAATACCATTCTTACATGTTTATCTTATGTTTTGGACTTTCAATTGGACTCACATTTTTTTACTAATGTTCAAGTCAAAGGACAGAAGGGACCAGACCACAAGTTTTCTGTATTCTCGTGCTGTTGGAACAATACTTGAACAGGCCCTAACAATGTGAAGATTCTTCTCTTGAGTATGGGTCGCTGGTTAGAAAAATGGATGAACATGATTCTCGTGATGTTTAAAAATATTTTAATTAGCTTTCCATCGACGACAAATAAAATTTTGCATCATTCCCAATAATTTTTATACTATTTATAAATTTTATAGCATAAAAAACCCCCTATATTTTCATGTAATTTAAGTCTTCTATTCAGAACTAGTCTAACGGCAGAATATTTACAGCATTCCAGGTTTACGGCAAGCTGTCTCGTTTCCTCGTAGCATTTTCATGAGAGCGGCATCACTGCTTAAACAATAATCTAAACTTAATCAATCCAAGTACATTCTGTGAAAAGAAAGAAAAATTATTGAATTATGTAGTAGGGAAAATCGGGTAAGATGGCGACCTTAAGCTTTGGGGATTTTTCCTGACCTTAATATTCGTTCCTGAGGAGTATTATTTCTGCAAAATCTTCTTCAACTCTTTATTTTAAAGTGATATTTTTTAAAATTTTTATTTTTAAATTTAAGACCCCAAAATTTAATTGTATTTTAAAAAAGTAATTTTCGCCATCTTACCCTCACAGTCGGGAAAGATGACGAACTGAGATAACAATTTAATTCAACATCCATATGCTATCAAAAAACTATTTAAAACTGTTGATATCATATCTTGATCATAACAAATTGTACATGACAGAAAACAAACATAATCGGACTAAAGTAACAGCACAAAACAAATGAAATACTATCGTTCGAAACTTGAGATTCAAACCTTAGGATATGAGTTTAATTACAAAAAACGCATCGCTATGGGCTTGAATTTTGTTCCAGTCAGTACAGGTGGAATGGGGCCAGAGCTTGCGCATAAAACATTGGAATCCCAGTTCGGTTTTTCCTTTCTCACTGCAAATGATGGATCCTTCATTATCCAGGTCGTCTGGGTCCAGATTGTCATCAGCGTCAACTTAAGGAAATTCAAATGAATTAATTGAGTTTTCTGGCTCAGAACATTAGAAGTCGAGGTGTTACTTAGCTACTTTCTTCTTTTCTGAAGAAGTTTTAGCAGGTTTGTTGCGTTTATACTTATTAACTTCAGTTTTCTTCAACTGTCACAGTTTTCTTTTATCTTCTTTTTCCTCTATCTCCTTTTTTAATGAGATGCTCATTTTTCACTGGAGTGCCAGTGAGTTTCAGGAAGGGCAAATGGCAGTCAGGTAGCAGGGTGAGCTCAGGAATTAACTCTGAGGGGTTTGTCATCTAACCCTCCGCCTAACTTTTATTCTTACCCGACTTCAGCTTTTTATTTAAAAAAAAGTTGAAGGATATCAGCTCATCAGAAAAATTAAAATAATAGATGATTAAAAACGTTTTGATTAGTTCTTTACAAATATCACATGTATAAATCAAAAATATTTATCCCGTGAACGCTATCACTTACCTTTGCGTAGGAACTACTCAAAAACACATTACCGCATACTGTGAATCACGCTAATAACTAGGTGGAATCTTTTGGTGCGACACGGGTAGCTGGTCACTATAGGTCTCTGATGATTCAGAATTTGGGCATTGATCTAGGGAAATTTTTGAGAAAAATCCAATCCGTCATTTTACACTTACGTCTTACCCGGCTTTCCCTATCTATTCAACAGCCACTGAAAATGCGCTCTTCTATTCTGAACACATAAGTAAATCTTGTTTGATAGAGGTCGCTGGATTATTTTCCTAAAATGAACAACAATGAACTCAATTAATGTAAAGTCATTTTCATGACCTATAACATGTAAGCACGAAATTCATTCCTTTTGAAAACGTTTAAAAATACGAAATTGATCCATCTGAATACATAATATAAATTTCAAAAAAATTGTTGACTGAATGTTACTCTCCAATGTCAACCTATTATAACTTTTAGCCTCATAAAGACATTTTACGTGTCATTTTTGTCTCACATATTTATAAAAATGGTTAATGACATTTATGATAGTTATTAAGAGGAAATATTATGACTAGTTTAAAATCGAAAAGGTGGTTATTCTTAAAGAACTGCAATAAATTTTATTTTATATATTCTTTATTTTGTATTTTTTTGCTTTTATTTATTTATTTTGTTTCTACATTTCTTTTGCAAATTTTTTATTGCTAATATTGGTTCATCCAGAAATAAGTTTACCGGAGGCCGTGAAGAGACACAAATTATTATTACCTGGAAACATTTATTGAAACACATACATCACTCTTTCAGCAACCTCTTAGCAAAATATCCACTGGAAATGAAGCATGTGTCATACCGTGAGACAAATTTCTGTACACCGGTTTCGAAGAATTTTGCCGCTGGGGAGAAGAGTCAGCCTGTGACAGCCGTCTGTCTGTATATCGTCGTCACTAGGGAAATTCTACTGTGCCAGGAACCTTTTCAGATGCTGGAACAGATGTTAATCTCTGGAAGATTGCTCCACGACCAAGCTCACCCTCATGCGACGCTGCGTACACAACAACTGCTGTAGCGGTTCCGCTGGGAGGTGTTTGACCATTCCTCTTGTAGTCCCGATCTTGCTCCCAGCGACTACTATCTGTTCCAGCACCTGAAGTGGTTCCTGGCGAAGCAGCATTTCCCCAGTGACAATGACGTGCAGACAGACGGCTTCTACGGCGGTTCTTACGTTGAGAGGTAGCTGAAAAAAATGGTATACCTGTTTCAATAAATGTTTCCAGGTAATTATGCTTTGTGTCTTTTTACGGCCTTGGGAAACCAAATATTTCGCATTCAGACTTCTGTTTTCTAGCACAGATTTTTTTTTCATTTTTTCTTCAATATATTTAATACACTGTCATTACTGCTGATCTGAATAAGGGAAAAACTTTCACTTTTAGGATAAATGCATGACCTGCATGAGTTCATTACAGTTCAAGTAAAAGTTTCGAAAACAATGTAACAATAGCTTCTCAAAGAAGTTTCATTTGCCCATTTAAATAATAACCAATCAGGCATTCATTACTACACAACTAAAACTCCAGTTAAATTGTTGCAGAAATTCAGTGCTTTCTTCTAGTAAAAAATTATTTAAAACTAAACATTTGTTTTCGAGATTGTTTTGAAAAACAATAACATACATTTGTCTCTGGTTTTGAAAAATTAAATCTTCATTCTTCCTTTGTTGAAACTTTTCATGCAATTGGTCCCTTCTTAGCCATATTTCATTATACTAAATCTTTCTCTAATTCAAATAAATATCATCTATCATGGCAAAAGGTTTTATAAAAAAGTGCCATGATAAACATTTAACATAAAAAGTTCATTGCCTTTCATCGTAATTACTCAAAATATTACTTAAAGATTTTTTTGGCAAGAAAGGCTTTTAAAAATTTCATATGCGCTTTTAAAAATGTTTTTCGCTCATTAGTCATTCTTTTACATCAATAATTGTAATTAAGTGGTGGAAAAAATAAATTGTTCCTTTTTTCATTATTACCGAAATCCGAAGATTTGCATGCGTTAAAAAATTCCATTCAAGAAGGAAAATAATTATAAGAAAGCGGCAAGAAAATCAACTGGTATTTTTTATATTATTCTCGAATGATAGAAATTCTGTGGGGGCTATATGTAAAACAAGTTTATTTTCCATAAAGAAACATGATTTAAAAAAGTAAGAGTGCGTACAAATTAATATAAAGCAACATAATGGAGTTCAGTAACCTTCTTTATTAGAAATAATAAGAAAATGTTTTCTATTTATTTTCAGTGTTTTACATATCCTTCTAGATTATGAAATGTCATCGAACCGAGAATATGAAATAAAAACTAAATTTTCATCATGTTACAATAAGATGTTTTGGTTAAAGAGCCGGTGGGGTCTACACGATTACATTAAGGAAATTATTTTATTAAGTGGTTTTGTTAACAAATGTTCAAGAATTGCATAGTATCAACCACTGTACTGTGAAGTTTTTGCTTTTCCAAACCTGTGGAGTTTATACAGAGACAGTGATGGGGTAGATGACGAAGCTCCAGGCCTCTGGGGCCACAATCTTCGACTTCTGGCAATAATTTGAATTTAGTTTAATCCTTATTAGAACTTGATTTAAATCTGCGTATTTTAGTTCCTAGGGGGATGGGTTATGCTGAAAGGGAATATTTTATTAGCCAGACTATCACCTTGCATGCCTCATTCACTCAACCACTTCGCAATCATTAATTCCTCATTTCATACAACATTTATACCCTAATAAAAGCAATAACTGATAAAAATTTGTTACCTTATGTTTATACTATCTGAGATCATCAATTCTCGCAGTCATGTTCAGTTTCCGAGGAGGTGACATGTATCCATGTACGTTTATTGCGGCATTCCATAGTAACCATTAAAAAGGCTGGTCTGCCTCCATACCCTGACTGGCGTCCTGTTTATACATATCTCTACATATGGATTCTGATTCAAAACCCACTGCAACAAGCCAAATCTGATGTAGTTCTGTTCTGCATAATCAATACCTACAGATGTTCCCTTTGCCATTCACAAAGAAAATGGAACCCTACAGAGAAGGAGAAAATAAAGTTTTCTCGATTTTATGAAGACTGGCTGAAAAAAAAACTTAAAATGCTGTGCGCATCTGTTCTAAATGAAAACATTGTCTGGGATATATTCTTTTTATTTTTCCACGCAGAATTAAAACAAACACGTAAAATAAATTACTGAAATTTCTTGTGTGACTTTAAAATGATCGCTACTTACTGCAGGAGAAAAGATAAGCAGGATAAGCACCTGTCTGAGATATTTTTCAAAGACACTTTCTAGTCTTTTTTATTTGCATTTCATTGCAACAGTATTTATTTCCATGTTATTAGGAGACATCTAGGAAATGAATCCATTACAAGAAGCAAAAAAGGTATTTTGCGAGATCTTCTTTAAAATCTACTTATTAAACTTTGGTCTCGCAATATAGTTATTTACACAGACATGCTTAGAATACTGTTTCTATTTTTTTCGAATTTTCGATTTAATTCATTTTTTATTTAAATTGTTCTTTTTAAATTGCACGATAGATTGGTTTTAAAACACGGAAATGGAAATACTGCATAATTTTAGGAAGGAAATATTTATTATGATAATGTCTCCAGGCGAATTCCTCATGAAATACATTTTGGCAAAACTTTAAGTTAATGAAGAAAACTTAAAACATTTGAAAATATCTTTTTTTATTTCATTTATTTAGAAAGCAAATACATTGCTGAAAAGTTTTCTTGCTCTACAAATAAATTAAGTTATTTATAGAAAAATTTTTAAAACGGGCATTGGTAAAATCACATATTTGTTACTATTCAGCTATTTTAACTTTAAAAAAATTCAGATTTTCAGCTTTTTACTTAAGCATGTAAGTAAAAAAATATATAACACTTGCAAGTCTGTGCAAAGTGTGACGGAATTCAAAATTAAAATATTAGAGGAGTTCAATGAAATAAAGCCAGGTTCAGTTTAGTTATATTAACATCCCATTTTGAAACAACACGAGGGCTATTTGGAGACGGATCTAGTAATTTTGAACCCCGGTCAGATGTCGAGGACGACACCTGAGATTGCGTCCCCTTGCAAACTTCCCCCTCCAAACTTCCGCATCACACTTGCGGGGAAAGACTTCTGGCTTCCTACGTCTGATTTAAAGTGCAACAGGCCCACATACACGACGGATCGTCAGTGGAATCTGGTTTTAGAACCTGGAACTGTTCGGTCTCGAAGCCAAGAACTTTCCATTAGGCCTCGGCAGCGCTTTGTAAAGCCAGGGTATGGTGTAAATGGCTCACACGTAGCAGTTTTTAGATGATTTCTTTATCAGAAATTATTATAGCATAGCATGATTAAGAGTGAGTGAAATATTTAAGCATCGGGCGTTACAAGATAATAAGTCCGTGCAAGTTTTAAGTGTTATTATTTTATAGTTTCCTATGTGTCCATAAATCAGAAAATATATGCAAAATAGTTAAAAACGCTTAAAATCTCAATTGAAGGAGAATATTGTGCTAGTCAGAAATTGTGACAACAAGGAAAGCAAAAAGACACTAATGCTAAAAAAATAAGCAACAAACTCTGAAAGACGCGGTACACTTGCCAAACGGTGAATTAAAGCACACAATTTACATATGAGGTAGAGGTTGCATCGTCGAATGCAAATAGGCAACCAAAATTAGCATAAAGGCAATTCCGCGGTCACACCGCAACGCCTTAAAAAGGGGCTTCCCGGAACTATGCTTCAGTTCGCAAGCAGCGATAGTTCCTCGAATTCGGGTAGCAAAAGTGGAAAGCATGAGTATAAGAAACCATTTGCAAGATGAGATGCGTTGGAGAGTTGTCGGTATGTTGCAAGCTGGTGCAAGACAATATGCTGTTTCCAAAGAGCTGAATGTGCATCGTAGTGTCATCCATAGACTGTAGTACCATTGCCAAAGGGATCAAAACGTCAGTAGAAGACCTGGGTCTGGACGCCGGAGAATCACCACAACGGCAGACAATCGCTACCTGTTGCAATGTGCCAGACGCCGGAGGACACTAACAGCGCGACAGCTGGCGTCGCAGCTTTTTGCTGCTGCAGGAAGGCCCATATCCCGCCAAACTGTGTCGCATAGACTACATGAAGGAGGACTGTTCGCACTAACTGTTGGTTGTGTGCCTTTGTCCCCAGCGCACGTCAGAGCGCTGTAGCATTGGGCCCGTGAACTCCGCAGTTGGAGACCAGAGCAGTGGGGCCACATACTCTTCACGGATGAGACTCGATTTAGCATCCAGAACGATTCCCGAAGGGCAATAATATGGCGAGAGCCAGGGACACACTATCGGGCGCCAAACATCGTCGAAAGAGACCATTACAGAGGTGGCAGGTTACTTGTTTAGGCAGGGACAGCAACGAACGGCCAAACCGAACTATACGTGTTCGTTGGGGGTTCCGTCAGAGCTGTCCGATATCGCGACGAAATCCTACACCATCTTATGCGGCCTTTCATCGCTGAAATGGGTACTGACGCGATAATTATGGACGATAGCGCCCGCCTGCATAGAGCACGATTGGTGCGGAGTGATCAGGAGAGTGAAGCCATTCCACAGATGGCGTGGTCTGCTAGATCACCGGACCTGAATCCCATAGAGTAGGTGTGAGACATGTTGGGAAGACGGCTTGCAGGTCTCAGTGTGCCGCCATTCACCCTCCAAGAGCTCCAACAAGTCATACTACAGGAATGGGCATTACTGCCACAACAAAAGATCAACGGCACTATTGCCAGCATGCCTCGCCGTTATCATTTCAGCTAGAGGGTTTAATACCCGTTATTAGCGTGTGGTTCCCATTGCACATTATGCCAACCAATGTGGGCTGTCGGGCCGCGACGGCCGTAATAAATGTGTTTTTGTTTGTTTTTACTTTATTGTTTGATATGTGGTATAGTAATGCTACACCTACCTCGTGTACAACTTTCACGCATATCCACTAAATAGTTTTTGTTTTATTCCGAGTTTTGGCTTTGTTGCTTATGTTTGGAGTAGGACTGTGCATAGATTCTTCGGAAATGTTAAGTCAAAATTGCATTTATAAGCGCGAAGTTTCCATTAATTTACGTCTTTAAAATAAGATTTTGAAATATACGTAACTATGAAAGATTATAATTTACCCATAAAATGTGAGGTCGAAAATTTAATGCTATTTAACCTGATATACTTCAGTAGTTAAGGACAAAAATTATAAAAACATGAATACAAATTCATAAAATGCAGGAAAGATTACCAAAAGTAGTAAAATCTTTATTCATCCTTATTCATTATTACAAGGTTTATCTAGCTATATTTTACATGCATAAGCCTTAAACCAAAATGGTCTCAAGTCAAAATGATAGGAAAGGAATCCTTCTTTTTATGAATGTGCAACTAATGATGCGATGCTTAAATTAGCGTAATATTTTAAAAGTTTCTTTAAAGCATTATTACCTTTGTATTATTATAGCTATAATATTTGATCTAGAATAATCCAATGAGAAGTGCATAATATCTTCGGGTACAGTTTTAAAAAAAATTCCGTCAGTTCTGTTTTAAACTGTATAGAGTAATTTCTCCTTGTAATGGATGCTTAAAACTGTAGTCCTGATCCCAGTTAAGCCAAGCATGTGAATAATCCAATTACAAAAGAATTTGTCACTGATTACGGCTGAAACTTAAATTTGAAGGAAAAAATTAAGCAAATCGATTTCAAAAACATGATTAATTTTTTTAACAAATAATTTTTTTTAAATTTATTTTTATTTATCATTAACTAATTCAACATTATTTCCCTGGTGTGTTTATCCCCAAGGATTCCTGTTAAACCTTTGCTCCTGTATGGGGTCATAGATTCCCCCCACCCTTTTTTTTCTCTTCAGCAACGCTAGAGTCACGAGTGGAAATGACCTCTGATATATGAGCAAATTTCTTTCAAGTGTTGTTGCGTAAACTAGTTTACAAAATTTTCTAACGTAATTTCCTTCTCTAATAACTTTTATGTTCATTTCCGATTTGTAGTAAGATTAGATCTAATTAGCCAGTAGTAACAAATTCATCCTCACAAAGCAAGTGTTTTGTTCATCAATACAATATGAACTTCTTTTGAGACCCTGAACGATAATTGAAGAGGAGAAAAATCTTGATGCAAATTCATTGAATTTTAAACCTGAATCACATTTTATTCCTTACCCACACGTTTTCCCTGAAAGGGAAAAAAATAATGTTTTTAAAATTGAAACTTCCGATTTAATAAAAATGAACTTTGGCTTATTTCTTTTCTTCTTTTATTCCCTGTAAAGAATTTTTCAAACATTGAATTGGAGTTTTTATTTTAAATTACTGGCTCCAGGCTTTAGCTAGTATTCATACCAGAGAGGAATTGCTGCATATCTTCAATCAAAAGAGTGCATTTCGCAGAAAAAGAATGGTTTTCAGTGAGAGAGAATTATTAGGAAATTGAGATGGATTAAATTTACAAGCAAGTGAGATATATTTTTCTCGGGAAAAAAGTATCGTTCAACTGAAAAGTTTCCACATTTTTAAATGGAAATAGTAGAAAAAATTGTCTTTCTTTTTAATTGCTCTTGAAATATTTCAATGCTATTTATGGAGTAAAAACTATCTTTTCAATGCCTAAATTTCATGGAAATTTAAATTAATGTGAATCTAGAAATTTACCGAAAAAAACTACGAAGAAAGTATTTTTAGAAATATTATTGTCTTAGAAGCAATACGGCAAAAATGCAATGCATAAAGTCATCATAAATTTAAATATACCTATTAAACGTTCAGTCTGGTAATGCTGAAATTGTTCTGAATATGCTTGCAGTAGATTTGGTAGATAAAAAGCCTTTCCTAAAAGCAAGGTAACTAGTCTTTCAAAATGCAATACAAACAATTTATAATTTCCTTAATATCATAACAGAATACCAGGCATAATTTGACGACAAACGAATACAAAAATATTGAAAAGAAACTGATTGAGAGAGAATTAAAAAAAGGGATTGATAAATATTAATTTGATTACTTTACAGGTAACATCAAATAAAAGAACATTCTTTTTATGATTGAATTTTGCAAAGATTTACTGTCAAATTTCGTTAAACGAGTCAAAAACTAGTGTTATTTTGGAGGTAGCTTCCCATATATATGTATTTTACAGTAATAGATAGACATAACACAATTCATCTGAATTTTGTTATAATGATCATTAAATTCATTTTTTGTTTACTAATTTATTTTAAGGTTATATTAAGATTATATTATAAGGATTAACTAATTTTAAATTTTTTATAATTCATAATCAGAAAAGTTTCAACATATTTTAAATGTATCCCTATAAATAAAAGATTAATAATTCAATATCTTTGTGGAAGATTTTATAAAGAGTATTTCTTATGTGCGTTAATAAATCACATGTGCTGTCTTATTTTCTAAAGATCAGCGAAAGCAATAAATATTTAAGGGTAAAAATGTCGTTTTCATACCAATGTTTTAATGCAAAACTTCGGAGAAATTGCTATTTAAGAAAGAAGTATGTTCTAATGACGCTTCTAAGAAAATGGAAGAAAAAATGTAACGATGACCCAAATGCATGTAGAACATTATCTTTATTGAAAATGCACTCTTTAAAAGGACTAATGTCAAAGAAAAAAATTATTGAACACATTAAGTTGTTTTTGATTAATCTTCGTACGAGCTAAAAATAATCGTAAGGATGTAAACAACTTCGAAACGAGTTGCTCATTAAACAAAAGTCAAGATCGTTTGTCTACAGATGTTTAAAAACAAGGATATGATTTTTTAAGCCGAAATTGAATTTTTTATATGCTTCTTTCGATATTACATTCTAGAAAAACTGCACTCTAAATTGCAGTTCCAAGTGATTTGCTTCGGGAAAACTGTGTCATTATATGAAATGATTTTGAAACACTCCTCATCTTTATTAGGAAAAAGAATTATTCGAAAAAATATACTTCTGTTCTAAATTAAGCCTTCCCGTAAAATATTTAAAGTTTTGCGAAAACAATTACAATACTCCGCTTAGGATGCTGAAAATAATGTTTTCTTAAAGAAATATGTAACCGTTTCGTCAGAGATTGCAAAACCATTAAATGCCACTAACTTATATAAACAGTTCACGAAGTTTGAAAAGTTCAATTTTATCCCAAAATGGGCTTCACGAGTATGTGTATTATTTATCTAGGAATAGAAGTGAAGTAAAAATAAAAGCAGATTATTATAATTTTCCCTACAAAGTCTTGTAACGCATATTTTAATGATATTGACGGTAAAAAGAAAATGAACATTAAATTCAAAATATGTTCAATAACTTTTAACCCCATATATTTCATATAGAAATTTGTCAGCGAACTCTTATTTATGAAAAATAGATGAAATAAAAACTTATAGCATTGGATAAGTACTTTTTAGATGAATTATTTCAATAAAATAAAGCCAAAATTGTCTTAATTGTTGGTATCGGAACAAAAATTGCACATAAATAGGAAATAATTGTTGATCATTTCATTTAGAAGGTTTTTATCTGGTCGCGTATGCACGTCGGCGTGTCTTAAAAGTTCTGAAAAGTGTAAGTGCCGATTCTTTCTAAATATAGCCCTCGTGTAGCAACAATAAACGATGCTATTTCAGTTAGTATATTCAAATTAAATTTATATCGGTGAGTAAAAAGAAATTATGTTACATCAATAGAATTGACTATTATACAAATGGATAATTATTTAATATTGCGAAGAAATAATTCTATTCAGAATGTGACTGCTCAGATATGACTTTTCATAACTAGGACCAAAAATTCTCCTTTCATTTCGCGTGTTCCGGTTAGGTTTGTTGTAACGACATTAGCTAACAGCGATGTACGAGTGATATTTCTATTGTCATTTTTTTACACCAGCACGGAAAGCAACAGTAGCGTTTCATAAATGAAAATAGTTTTAACACATGGAAAATTATGGATGTCTACGTTTTGCTTCAAAATGTAGCATCAATCATAGAAAAATTTCTACAGGAATAATAGAGGCTTTTTAATCATTGAACAGAAAAAAGGAATTGGAAAGACGATCTTGAAACGTAAAACAGAAAGGATTTTCCTTTTTTTCCCTTTTAGGCAATGCTTGTTGACTGTGTAATATTTTATTCTACATCGTAAAAGACAGTTCATATTCTTCTGGGCTTCACAGAATACTAAAAGCCTGGTTTTTTTATGCTGCCGTAAAAAGAAGGGGCATTTCGTGTCGCAGCCTCTTCTTACTCCGAGGCTTAGGGTTTCAAATAACGACTGTTTCTGAATATTTTGTTCTTTTGACTGCACTCGTCCGAAATTACTTTCTACTTTCGTGTGGCAAATGGTTAGAACGTGTTGAGGCGGGAAGTAAAAAGAGTTCTTAAGAAGGAGTTCAAGTAACTTCTTTTTTTACTCTCCAGAAAGATTTTTTCCCCTCGTAAATACTAAGATTGGGGAGTAATGTTTTGATCCAAGACATTCCCTGAGGTTTAAAATTCACAACGAAATCTTTTTTTAAGTGCCTCTTCACTGAAAATTAGATTTTGATTAGCTTTTCTGAAGCGGAAAAGAGGATTTTTGTGGTTTAGTGTCGAAATGAAATACTGGTGAAATATTCTGTTTTTTTAAAGCAGTTTTTCATTTTTTTTTCTTAGAATTGACCTCCAGCATACGGATATAAAGTGGAATGATCAATTCCCATATAAAACAGTAGAATTAATTATATTGAAAGCAAGATTAAAATATAAACATCTAACTTGCTTTGAAAATATATTATCGTTCCAATATCTTTTCCTAGATTTTCTAATTGTATTATATTTAATATTTGAAAAGAATATTAAATATAATCGAACAACAAAAAACGAATTCTTTTTTAAGTGCCTCTTCACTGAAAATTAGATTTGATTAGCTTCTCTGAAGCGGAAAAGAGGATTTTTGTGGTATAGTGTCGAAATGAAATACTGGTGAAATATTCTCTTTTTTTAAAGCAGTTTTTCATTTTTTTTTCAATTGACCTCTAGCATACGGATATAAAGTCGAATGATCAACTCCCATATAAAACAGTAGAATTCATTTATATTGAAAGCAAGATTTTATATAAACATCTAACATGTTTGGAAAATATTTTATCGTTCGAATATTCTTTTCCTAGATTTGCTAATCGTATTATATTTAATATTTGAAACCAGTAGAAAGCTTCTTTCTAGGCAGCAGTCTAAGTAGCAACTTTTACACTTCCTTTACACAATTTTTATTCTAAGATAAGATACAGAATAAAGCAAAATTTATATTTATTCAACATAATTTCCTATTATTAAGGGGGTTTATATTCCTACATGGTTTGCTTGCCAATCAAGTCGGCTCCAAGACGTAGTGCTTATAATCGAGAATAGCATGCCTTTGGGGGGTTATAGAAGATCAGGTGAATGTCCCACCATTGCCCACAATCTATGCAAACGTACTCAACACATTTCTGTGCTTTAGAAACATGCTGAACGGTTCAATCACTGACTGGCACCGAGGAAACTAGAGTACACAAAAAGCCTTTTCCTCACTTGACGCCATTTTCACCCTCTTAGCAAAACAGATTCATAAAGGATAGTCGGCACCATTAAATTCATCGATTACTTATTATTCTGCGTCGTTTATTTTTAAAATGTAGAATTTTGAAATTGAATGATTTATTTTGAATAACCTGTTTTCAACTTCGAAAGAAATGTATGGCACATATCGAGGTATGTGATCAAACTTACACTGATATACTTCAGTGCTGAATTTCATTTCTTCCATACCTTACATAAATAATACAATACAGCTTTAAAAGACTGATCAAAATACCAATTCAGACAGAGTATGATGATTTCACATAATGTTATAATGCCATTTTCAATTAACTTCTCTTTTTTGCTTAGAAAATCCAAGTGATTTTTATCACTATTTGGAAAATAGTTTACTTTTAAGTAAGGAGAATGTTTAAATTACCAAAGAAATCATTGCTGAATTCTTGTTTCAGAGATTTATACTATGATTTCCATCATAAAGTTAAATTTACTGAAATCCCCTTGTTAATCGTCTTTAATTCAGATACTTAATTTCAATTTGCCAATATTCAACAAATATCGTTAATAAAAATTTAATTATTAGAGGAACTCAAAGTATGTAAGATTCTGTATATGTAATTATTCTAGGCGAATATTATTTTACGAACATTTCACATGTAAAAATCATAAATGAAAAGATTTAAAATTGTGATTCAGCTGTATAAAGAAAGATATGCTTTGCTACAAAAGACTCCAAAGATCCAATACTCAAAATGGGCAAAATCCTCGGTAAATATACTACAAGCAAATATTTTCTGTTTACTCAGCTTATTGAACTCTGTTATCAAATAATATTCCGCCGATATTAGAAATTGATTTGATATTTTGTATTATTGAAGCGATATGTGTGGTTCGGTGGTCTAGGGGTATGATTCTCGCTTTGGGTGCGAGAGGTCCCGGGTTCAAATCCCGGTCGAACCCTAAATATTTTCTTTTAATTTATGTAAATTAGCGAATGTTATAAATATTTGTTTTATATAAAATCCTCAATATAAAGTCACAAACCATATTCTTTTATTGGAAATATTGTACACAGGTAGAGGAATATTTATTAAAGGCTATCAAACATTCAAATTTAATATTTAGCGTTTAAAGAAGAACGACGTGAAAAAAAAACTCAAAAATGTTCTGAATTAATAGCGTGAAAATGTGTTTGAAATTAGGTTATGTCCCGAAGAGGAAATGGCAAAATTTTGACTCATGTAAAGAGCTTAGCTGTAGCCATTTAAAATTTCACATTCATCATGAAGGATTTCATAAAAATATTCCAAGCTACATTGATAAACCTGAAAGTTAAAAGAAAAACAGCTGTTGAAAACAATTTTATCATTGTACTAATATGTAGAATTTTTTTATCTTAATATTTGTAACTTTTTACTCTTCAATTTTAACCCGGTACCCGGTGTTACTCGGTTTTTTTAAGGTCAAAATCTTGAGCACTGAATAATCTCTGCTAATAATAAATGAGAATGTTTGTGTGTTGGCGCTCTATAGGGTACACCGCTGGACCTAGAACTACGAAATTTGGCACAAACATACTTTGGAGGGTAGTAATGTGCTCTTCGAAGCCCTTTTATTGAAATTTTAGTTATAATTTTAATTAAATAAAAATTATGTGAAATTTTAGCTTTTTTCCTTAATAACTGCAGAAAATATTTCAGCATTCTTAGACCATCTAAAAATGCAAAACATTATCTTTTCAATGATATTAATGAAGTTTCTGTACAATTTTTCGCTAATTTTAATAAACTTGTAAAAATATTTTAAGTATAATTTACAACAATGGTTTTTATCGTTGTAATGAAATTCAAATCGCTTTCATTGTTTAAACAACCATTTATTTGCGTGTTTCTCTTCCAATGTTGAAAGCTAAGATAATATCCTTGTGCGATGTTTTAATTCTTTTTATCAGTATGTTTTAATCCATTTAACATGCTGCTGGACGTAAACGTGCCGCGTCATTTTAATGTTGAAATCAAATGCATATTTTGCTTGAGGAATAAGAAAATGAATTTAGCGCCGATAATTTGCAATTAGATGTTACATGGCACAAACAGCTAGTTGACTCCCTAAGGGACGCTCGTACAGACAACGGTGCAACAGAACAGGTGCCACAGAAAGAATATGGGTTAAATTTCTTCCACAATTTGAAATTTAAAATTACTTTGTTAAGGGAACCATAAAAATCAAATTATGCAGAAGATATTCAACTGAAATTATATTTCCGACGAACAAGCTGATCTCCGAAGGCGACAAGTATTTTTAAATGAAACTATACCTTGACGGATTGGATTAGCATTTATTTACCTTTGTGGTATTAAAAATTGGCTAATTAGAAGTAAGTGTACCAAATTTCATCAAAATCGCACAAGCCGCCAAAATAGTTAACCGTGTGAATCGGCATATTTGTTACATTTATTTCGGAGACTTTACCCCATCCTTCCCTGAGGGACTGGGTTAAGGCTTATTAATTAATTCAGTACTTTAAGTCGTCTAATGAGAAACATTTGCACCAAGTTTCATAAAATTGCCAAAAGTGTCAATCGGCATATTTTTGCATGCATTTTGGAGTCTTAGCCCCACCCTGCGCTGAGAAACTGGGTTATGAGTTATTTATCCCTACAGTACTTCAAGTCAGCTAACGGGGAGCCTATCTACCAAGTTTCATCAAAATTGGTGCAGCCGTTCGTAAGTGATACTGGAACAAACATATACACACACATAGGGGAAAATGGGGTAACACCGGATACCTAAGGATTCAAGGCCGGTTGGAGCTAAACTAATCGACATACAGCTTGACAAATTTTACTAAAATATTCCTTATTTATCAGAGTACAATATATAGTTCAGGAAAAGTCATAGTTTTACTAACTTTTTTTACTATTGATTTTTTTGTAGGAAAAGTCAAAGTGCCTGGTTTTACCCCACTAGTGCGGTAAAACCGGATATACATGTTAACTCTAGGAGAAAGTAGGGAAAACAAGATTGTCAGTGGAAAAGTAGTATATTTTTTTTACTTTATGTGACAATTTAAGAATAAAACAATGTTGTAAGATTAAACAATAGTTATAATAGTTGACAATTTAAGAAAAAAAACTATTTTTTTTAAATTAACAATAATTACAATAGTTGACAATTTAAGAAAAAAAACTATTTTTTTTTAAATTAACAATAATTACAATAGTTGACAATTTAAGAAAAAAAACTATTTTTTTTAAATTAACAATAATTACAATAGTTTACAATTTAATAATGAAGACAGTTTTTTTTAAGATTTATCAATACTTAACAATTTAAGAATAATGACAATCAATTTTAAAATACTTGCAAAATTCGTATCTAAATTAGCGATAAAATCTGTAGGAATTAAATAGGGAACTTTGAAATGTCACTAGCGCATTGAAACACTGCTGGTTTGGAAATTAAAATGGAACAGAATAGCGATAAAATGAAATGTAAGAATCTAACAAATGTTGTATGAAAAAAGAAATTGGAAAAACGTAAATGATTTACAGGGTTCTCCTGCTATTTTAATGATCCAAATCCCAAAAGCATAAGAAGAAAAATAATTGAATCCAAAAGCAAAAGAAGAGTATTGCATTCTATGTAATTCTTTCTTCCTTAAAATTCAAACTCACAGACGAGCTCAGTCCAAACGTCGATGCGTTAAATAAAACCAAACGATTGCAAAGCCTTCGAGCAAAAGCTTTTTAATTTTACATGAATTTTTAAGTTTTATATGAGAAAAAATGAATAAAAATTATTCATTTGCAAGCGAGCAAATAATGGAATAAATAAATTTTAATTCTTTTTAAAATTTTGACTAAAATAATTCTTTGTATTATTTGAAATTATCACAAGAAAAGAAAATATTGGAAAGCGGAATGAATTGGAAATTAGGGTAAGCCGAAAAAAACTTTTTGTTTTTTTTTGCGAAACGCTATAAGAGCAGAAAACTTGCCTTTAGGGTAGATAAGTAAAATTCAAAAAAAGTTTCTCTTTTGATTACATCTGGCGGTAACGCATCGACCCTAAACTTTTCGAAAATATACGATTTTCATAATTTTTCTAATAACTTGAAAATTTTCAAATAATTTCTATAATAACCTTCTTTTCTAATAACCGGAAAAAAATCAAATAACTTTATAATAACAAGTAGCTATAGGTATAGTTTAGTAAAACAGAGTTAGGAAAGATAAATAAATGAAAAAAAAACATTTTACAAATTGTTAATAGCGCATTACACTCAAGAAACGCATGTTTTCACAAAAAATCGACAAATTTCCATTGAAACAAAAAGTTATTTCTGATTGTGTAAAATTTCAATTTGTGATCAAATATAGTCCTTTACTAGCCTTCAGTTTCTTTTGGTACTTTGAAATAAGATTTGCTTGAAAAACCTGGCATTGAAGATCTTGAAAGAAGTGTAGTTCTTATAAAACCATCTCTGGAATTGGAACCGACGACATTTTGTGATGCCTCTGTTACTAGCTTCACACCTCGTTCCACTGCTTGGATGTGACATGGGAAATTGTCAATGTTCCACTCAGCCACTGTTCCATATGAATGGACCTAAGACCAAATATCTTGATTCGTTAATCTTCGCAGCAAAGGTAGTGGTGAAAGTGAAATAGTGTCCAGTGAATCATTTTAATGCAGTCTGTATCTAGGAAATTCATTTTTGGTTGTTGGAAACTCCTGATTGACTTTCTTTTATAAGCTAAGTTTCTAGCTTCGATAATTCTTCTGAAACCTAACTCTCATATATGATCCTTTTTATCTACTATCATTCTCAAAAACAAGTTTTGTAGGTGGGCAAAAAAGACATTTCTCCGAATTTCTGGCTCAATGACTTTTAACAAGTTTTCTGGCAGGAATCTTGACGATTCTATAACTTCAAGTACATGATCTGGTCCATTTGTGAAGTACCTACTTTTCTTAATATGAAACCATGCAGGCATATATGACTTTAGGATGAAAGAAACTAAGATCTTGTGTTCATCTGTTGGTTTTCAATACTTAAATACAAACGGAGAACTCTGTTCACCGTTGTTAGCCATCTTGAATGGGAAAGTGGACAAGGTACACGAACAGATAAATCTTTAGGAGATCTACCTAATTTTATATCATAACTTATGTCCAGCCGATACTGTTGATATTTGATTAAAACGTTTCGCTCAATTTCCGGAATTTCACACTCGACACTTTTAAAATTTAACACTGGGAGTTTCTCACATTTACTGAGCTGTGTGCCAAATCGGACCACTAAATCATTTTGACCCAGTCTTTTCACCATCTAAATTTATGAACAGACACCGGAATGGCAATTCATTAACGTGTAAGAGGCACACACCCCACTGTAGTGGTCTTTTAACTTGTTTTTCAATTTGGCAAATAACACCTGTTTTCCACCCCGTATTGGTAACAGTTTCATCACATCCAATTACGTCTAGTTCATGTAATAAAAATCCAGTTTCAGTCAAATAAGAAAGAATACTATAAGCAATGTTTTGACCAGACCTATAAGAGGGTGAAACGTAATGAACACAAGATCTTAGTTTCTTTCATCCTAAAGTCATATATGCCTGTATGGTTTAATATTAAGAAAAGTAAGTACTTCACAAATGGACCAGAGCATGTATTTGAAGTTATAGAATCGTCAAGATTCCTGCCAGAAAACTTGTTAAAAAACAGAGGCAATGAATTGAGACAGAAATTCGGAGAAATGCCCCTTTTTTGCCCACCTACAAAACATACTTTTGAGAATGATAGTAGATAAAAGGGATCATATATGAGAGTTAGGTTTCAGAAGAATTATCGAAGCTAGAAACTTAGCTTATAAAAGAAAGTCAATCAGGAGTTTCCAACAACCAAAAATGAATTTCCTAGATACAGACTGCATTAAAATGATTCACTGGACACTATTTCACTTTCACCACTACCTTTGCTGCGAAGATTAACGAATCAAGATATTTGGTCTTAGGTCCAATCAGGTGGAACAGTGTCTGAGTGAAACATTGACAATTTCCCATGTCACATCCAAGCAGTGGAACGAGGTGTGAAGCTAGTAACCAAGGCATCACAAAAAGTCGTCGGTTCCAATTCCAGAGATGGTTTTATAAGAACTACACTTCTTTCAAGATCTTCAATGCCAGGTTTTTCAAGCAAATTTTATTTCAAAGTACCAAAAGAAACTGAAGGCTAGTAAAGGACTATATTTGATCACAAATTAAAATTTTACACAATCAGAAACAACTTTTTGTTTCAATCGAAATTTGTCAATTTTTTGTGAAAACATGCGTTTCTTGAATGTAATGCTCTATTAACAAATTGTAAAATGTATTTTTTTTTCATTTATTTATCTTTCCTAACTCTGTTTTACTAAACTATACCTATAGCTACTTGTTACAGAAGTTATTTGATTTTTTTTCCGGTTATTAGAAAAATTACGAAAATCGTATATTTCCGAAAAGTTTAGGGTCGATGCGCTACCGCCAGATGTAAGCAAAAGAATATTTTTTTGCATCTTACTTATCTACCCTAGAGGCAAGTTTTCCGCACTATAGCATTTCGCAAAAAAGCAAAAAGTTTTTTTCGGCCAACCCTATTGGAAATGCTTTTCATCTCGTCATTGGACGCAGGGGTCAAATAGGAATAGCCCTCACAAACTACCAACTATCTCACAACCTAAGTAGATCCTCCTGAGGCTGGTATCCGTAGTATTCCTAGTACCGTTTTTAGCCCACAAGAAGTACCCGGTTTTATCCCGAGTGCAGAGGTTATAAAAAACGAAATAGAACCACATAATTGTTTTAATAAATCTTTATTTTTTGAGAAGTATAAATATTATCAAAGAAGTGTTTATGATTGTAATTATTAATAAATAAGGATAGTTTAAAAAGAAACCAACATTGGAGAGTTGACGTCATAAAACAAATATACCTTCACAGAGGAAGTGAATTTAACAACGACAACATGAAAACTATGACCATTCTTTTCTCTTCACTAGCGGAGAATAATTTAGTATTTGTCCACTAGAAAGAAGAATTAATAACGCCAAAATCAAAGTATCTGATTTTACCTCACTCTCCCCTACATACGTTGAGTTTTATACACATAGATTATTAAAAATATCTTGATATCAATTTTTCCTCAAACTTACTATCAGGTCGATTCGATCTTTACAAGAAGGAAAGAAGTTAAATATAATTGCGTAAAAATTAAATTTTAACCGCAATTTTTCTGTAACGTTATTGTAAGAGATTTGTATTTCATTTCTATTTTCACTACAATACTATCGAAAAAATTTACTTCTCAGAATTGTATAAAGCTACTGAAAATTTTTAACCATATTATATGAAAGGAATTTAAATTAAAAGTTTTTTAAATTAAAACTCGAGTTAATTAAATTTTAGTAATCATATTTAGGATAATGCTTCACCTTTCATGTAGCACTTACACAGAAGATGGAACGTGTCTGCTAATTGAATATTTATAAGATAATGCTGAAGCAAGGAAAGTTCTCACTAAATCGTAAAATTTAAAGCGAATTTTTTCCAGATTTTGATTTTATGTGGCTCATTAAAGCATAATCCAATAAGCAACCGATTTCTTCCTTCGTAACTTTTGTCTAAGAAATGATAATCAATTTGAACGCCCTTCTTTTTCGAGAAACATGGTCGTTTATCATTGTCGGTGTCAAACTCAGACTGACAGTTTTCGGAAACAGTTTTCAAAAAAGGAATATCAAAAGATGGTTTCTAGACTTTCAGTGGCCAGTTAAGTAATGCTTCTAGTTGTAATTATTTCTTAAAATATTAAATTCATGTGCAAAAGCGACTGAATTGTTCCAAATTTGTTATTTAAGAGTAAACTTAGCAAAGTAGTAACACGGAAGTTAACACTTAGTCAATTGTTGGAAGAGTTATTACGCTTAAAAATGATCATTAATGAAGTTCAAAGTATTAGTTTGTCATTCTAAATTCCTTAAGGAACATCTCTAATCAGTTGTATACTTAGAAACCAAAATATTTTAGAACAAATCCCTCTTTAAATATTCTCACTAGGGTCACATTTTCGGTTTCAAAAATAATAAAGGAACCCTAATACGCAATGAATTCTTTCCAAACTCAAGTGTACAACTAAGCAGGAAAACACTGAAAATAAGTCTTTAATAAACATTGTTATTGGTGTATTTAAAGACAAGAAAAATTTCTCGTCCAAAATAAAGTTGTTAAAACAAAAACATAAGATAGTGGGGCATTTATTCAAATGCTCTAAGCAAATTGAAATGCGACTGGCATTTTTAATTTATTTTATTTTTTAATGATTGGTTGAGAACTTTTTTTACGATATTCATTGCGATTTAATTTCAATTTATATTGTTTTTGGCAACTTATTGTTTTACGATTTTGTTTACATGTCCATATTTTTAATTTTAAAAATACTTCTTGCTAGTACATCAAAAAATCGCTTTCTTCAAGACATTTTTATTTTTATTACTTTCGACT
Source organism: Araneus ventricosus (assembly GCA_013235015.1). Classification (NCBI taxonomy): domain Eukaryota; kingdom Metazoa; phylum Arthropoda; class Arachnida; order Araneae; family Araneidae; genus Araneus; species Araneus ventricosus. The sequence goes on from BGPR01000009.1 coordinate 322,013, forward strand.
TCTTACTCTTTAAAGCATTTCTTAAATCATTATTGTAATTGTTATGTAATCTTAACACCAATTTTTGCCGTGATTTCTATGCCAGATAGTGTCATTCACATATAATCAATATTTAATTAAATATATTGATTAACTAATATTTAAGTTCTGAAAATTTTAAATTGTCTCATTGTCTAGTTTTGATATAGAGACCATACAACTGCTCAAAATTTAGAATTCAGGTTCATAAATAAATGAGTGAAAAACTTATTTAAAAACTGTATAATAACAAACATAAAACAACTATTTAAATAAAAGCGCGTAAAAAATAGAAAAATGAAGTGTAAGTAAAAGTGAAACAAAATAATAAAATGAATGAAATTTAAGTTATTAATAATAAATATCATTAAATTGAATTCTCATATTAAATTAATAAACGGAAATAATTCAGATAACTAACTGAAGCATAAAAATTAATTAAACAACATGATAAAAGATAATCATTCTATAAGTGCTTTCGCGATGGCAAAATGCATGTACGCAAGTCCATGTGAAGCGAATACTATTTCTCCTCTGTTAAATTTCAATTATTTACTTTAATTGAGTTTCAAGGAATGATAGACGAATATTCATGCTGAGGTAGCACTTTCATGCACTTTATTACTCTGTAGCAAGAAAATACACAAATTTTTGTTTATTGAAAATAACATGACATTTCGAATTATCTTAGCTGAAATAATTCTTTTCAATGTTTCAGAAGATCTTCAAACTTCTTGAATAGTAAGAGCAGAAAAAATGTATTAATCAGATTAATCTCTTATTTTTACCAGCTGCTTGCAATTTCGATAAGGTATATTAGAAGAATCTGTTACAATGAATTTATATACCCTTTTTTTGCTTCCTCTTCTTATTACATAATAAAATTATTTTAAATGATTGATAAGTGCATTAATGTCCAATTATCTCCCAATGCGAGGCAATTAACTCATTTCTGGGTTTTTATTTTATTCATTTGCAATCAGCTCTTGCGCAAGCTTCAGAAGAATATCCTTTTCTCAGCGTAAATGTTAAGCAGATCACAGGGTATTTGACGCGATTAACGTTGTTCCATAATGCATTCAGAAGAAGTGTCCATTATACTTTTATAATGCGATTAGCATCTCAACAATATCGATTATTCAAGTCCTTTCTCTCTCTACTTTATAAAAAATGATTGGAAAATTTTGCTTTCTTGACAATAAGAGTTCAAGGCTTCCTTCGTTTCAGAGATAACGACGTGCAAAATGATACGCAAAAAGGGCTTTATGCGCTTTCATTTCACTTGAGTTGTTTTCTGTTTGCGAAGACAGAATATTGTCATCGATGTCTAACTAATTTCCAACGTACTAGAGTTCTGAAATTTTGTTAAAACATGTCTTCCCAATGAAAATTTAATCATTTTAAAAAAATTATCAGTTAATGTAATTATTTTAATTAAAATAACATATGCATATGCGTACCGCCATCTAGTAAAGAATTTCAGGAAAAATTATTTTAAGAAACCATTGAATTTATAATCATAAATTATAGAATATATTAAAGATTAAACTTTAGAAAATATCAAAAATATAATCCTTCAAAACAATTTTCTAAAAGAACACTATTAAGTAGAGAGAGAGAGAAAATACTTTTTTAAACTAAAAACCTGGACCTCAAAACAAAATTTTGAGACATTGAAAACAAGACTATAAAGAAATTAAACCACAATGAATATCCTAAGAATGAAAAATCCTAAACACTCATTAAAAATTAAAATATATTAGTAACATGATTAAAGCTCCAATTTGCTTCTATCAGCGCTTCACACTTTTTAGATTTTATTTTAATGTTTATAGGTTTGATAAAAAATACGTTTTCTACTTTTTAGTAACCTAGTAAAAGCGTGATTTTAAAAGCTTTTTGTTTTTGTTTTATATTGTGCGCGCTGATATAATAATTATTAATTCTCTCAGTGAATTAATAATTCAGTCAGTAGACTTTTATCACATTATTAGACTAAATGGAAAATATTCCATAATCAATTTTTTTAAAATTATTCAACATCTTTTCTAAACAGTAATATTCTAACTAAGCAGATTGAATGCTCAGGCTTAATAATACCGAATAAATAAACACGTTTAATTTAATTTTTACATAAATAAAAATTTTATTTCAGAAACATATGAGTTATAACTACTTTGAAATCATAGGTTAGGAATGTATCAGATTATGAACATTTTACGAACCAATTTCCAGATTTCAAAGTTTCTTGGATTATGAACACTCATCTGTAGAATATCAATACCACTGTTGTTTTAGTAAGAAAATATCTAATGGAAGTAATGAAATCATGTTCAATTCTTGATAGGTGGTTATAGCTGATTTGTGCATTGTTAACTGGAATGAAGTCTCCTTTTTAAAATAGTAGCAATCCACAATATATACATCTTCAATGATAACGCCAAGTGTAACATTAAAATCATTTAAAACTCATGTTAAACTTCAAGAAAAAGGCCCAGTGTTAAGAATTTGCACATAAGGATCGGTAACACATCAAATAAGTGATGGTCTCACTCTAGCAGCATATTAATCCAATTTGGTTTTATTTTTACGGTTTTTCAATTTTAGTTATATTCAAATCCCGTTTTGAAGAAACACGAGGGCTATTTTGAGACGGACCTTATAATTTTGAACAGCGGTCAGATGATGAGGACGATACCTAAGCTGGCAGTCCCTTTCTAATTTTCCGCACCAAGACGTTTGTCACTACGTATCATATAACGTGCAACAGGCCCTATACACGAAGTATCTTCAGTGAAATCAGTTTTCAAGTTTGGAACTATTCGGACTCGAAGCCGAGACCTTACCACGTCCCATTTCATAACAAGGAAAAAATAAGCTCATTTTACAAACAGCATTTAGGAGTGCTCATAAGTTCGTGAAACGATGTTTGAATACGTTTCTAAAGTTATGCTATTTATCTAAAAAAGAAAAAAAAGATTAATTTTCTGCAGAAAAAAATCCTCCTTCTGTGCTTGGACATATCTAATCATTTGAATGAGTATGAAATGAACAAGTGTAACAAAGTACTGAAATTTAATTACAAATGCATGTGTAACAGAAAGGTAGGCATACAGTATGGAAAATAGCAATGGAAATAAAAATTATAGATATGAGAGAAAAAATTGGCAAAAGGAATATATACACAGTACACAAAATAATAAATACCAAAATAAAAATACAAACAAAAAGTACAAAGGATTATAAATATAGCACAAGAAGAATGCATGCACATAACACAAAAGATTATGAAGACTATGCAAGTTGAACATGATGTATGCAGAACATAAAAGAATATCAAAGAGCCCAAAAAGAATGCAATACCTACCAAAATGTCAAAAAAGAACTAATAATAGGGATAAATAATAAGAAAATCAATGAAATTTAAACAAAACTGATAAAGTGAATTGAATGGCTTTCTATTCAGCCTTGAAAAGCTGGCTGTCCGTGTCACACATGTATAATATAAATAAAATTTAAAAACCTACTTTAGTGCTGAATTGGTGGTCTTGAAAAGCTGGTTGTTGTCACGTATATGGCGAATATTTTTTGTCACTCAGTAACGAATGAGGAATAATGAGGGATACAATATTCATTGTGACAGGCAAAAAGTGTATGATTCCCTTTTCTTCGGATGATATTTTCTCTTCCTGTTCAATTTCTACATTCTCATCCGTAGACAGAGAGAATACCATGTTTTAAGAATTAGAAATTCAGCACCATGCAACTGAAAAAAAGTGGCATAGCTCAAAACTGATAGTGAGACAGAAAAAATATTCTAGCATCTTAAAATGTTTATTCCATTGCATTTCTTCTACTGCCTAATGAGCCGTAGCATACATTTCACAGAAAAACAATAATGCATCTAGTAACAAGCCCAATTTTCAAAATACAACTAGAAAATGTAAATTCAGCATTCGGAAAAGTGCTGAATTTCAAACAGAAAGGGTCGTTTCGTTTTTTGGAATTTTTGATCGAATTTTGTAGGAATACCTTTTACTTTGGTGTAAAATAAAAAAGTAAGACGCAAAATATTCAGTTTATTCAGAAGATTCTTGTAGAATAAATATCAAGTAATAGTAGCTGAAGTCTTTTACAGAGCGTTACTGCAATCGGATCCTTCCTAAAGTATCAACAGAGATAATTTTAACTCTCAATCGAGCTGCCAAATTCCAAATAAATTTTCATAGAATAAGAATATTGATGTATCGTGCTTTCAATGAAAAATTGCAAAATATTTCTTTAAAACAGTTTATGATGAAGTAAACCTCGTATTTTTATTACTGAGTTGAATTTGCCAAGCAGGTGTAATTATTTATTTAATACAATAAAATTTTAAAAGGAAGTATCATATTTAGAGAAATCATAAATTTCAAGGCAAAACTTTAGAATCCCTTTTGGTCATATTTATTCATTTAATTTTCACAAAGCATATTAATTAGTTGAGCAGCAGTTAAATACTTGAATTCAACTTTCTTAAGTAATAAGCCTCCAACTACTGAAAAATATAAATACTAAAAGATGCAAAAAATTGAAACCCAAATCGTCGGTTCATCTCTTTTTTTATGATCGTTCGTGTATGAAGAGTAATGACATGTTAAATTAGTACATTAGAAAACTGGTGTTCTTCAAGGAAATATTTATCATCTTAGCATTCTAACATAAAATTACCTTTTCTGTACTTTCCTACTTCTTCTGTCTAACATAAAATTACTCTTTCACTATTTCTATCCATCTGACTTGAGATGAAAGACAGAAATTCTACTCAATTATATCGATATCAGTTTTAGTTGTTTTGAAAATAATGTAGTCTTCCTTCTGTGTTTCAATAAATCAATCATTTTGCTGTATATGAATATTATATATATGAGACAGTTGTATTGTTTATTTTGGAAGTGCATTTCGAAGCCATCATTATGATAGCCGCTGATGTTACGAATAAGTTTTCACAGAAATTTTATTAATCGTGTTGTTCTGTTCACATTTAATATGCACATGTGACTTTCTGGTCAATATGACCCGAACACTAAATACTCAGTACAAAGGCCTATGTTCGCCATGATTTCAGATTAATATTATGTTTCGAGGCAAATAAGGTATTCTTTAACGGAATAAACATGAAATATTTCAAAAATAATACAATGATTATGAAAATTTAAGCGTATGTGTGTAAATATGAAAAGGTAAAATAGAATATTTTTTTAAATCTTACCTCCTTTTTATTTACAATTCAAACACAAAAAGATATATGTCGCTTGCAGATTTGTTTTTCTACAGTTCAATATATTTGTTTTATTATCATTGCTTGATTGATAAATCGTAACGGGCAAGTTTATTACTCAACTCTAAATAAATGGATGTTAATAATGAATCATTTTGCCATTTATCCTGTATTATTTTGGCTATATTACGTGACTCTTTATTTGTTTAGAGATGTTGTTTTGCCTGAATATATGAAGCAATCAATAATTTGTCTAGTTCTTCTAAAAATCATCCTTTTCGTTAATTTGTCTTCATTCCAATGCCGTTCATTGATTCATTATAAGCAGAACTATCCAGCATATTAAAAAAATATAGCCATAGGCCAGAGAATTTTTTTTCTTTCACAAATATACGTATTCAAAAGTTGATCAAAAGTATCCATAGTTCCTTTACTGGCAGTGAACTCTAATATCACGTCCGGTTTTTTTTATCAAGTCTGTTGCTAATTGATTTATCATAGGGCATTGTGCTCATAAGAATGATAATCCATTCTTTTCCATATACCTTCAGTCTTTAATAATTATAATTCTTGATGATATCATTATGGATTGTAGACCTGAATACAGGTTCAAATGCACTTTTTACAACCCTTATTTCCGATGATGAATACCTAGTTATGCTTGGAGTTGTTTTCATAAAATTAGCAGAATTCAGTCAGCCAGAATATGGAGGAAGATCCAATGATCAGTTTATATTTTGATATTTAGACTGAATATGCCTCATATTATGAACAGTTTGAGTAACAATATTGCCATTATAATCAGAAGTTTTTCTTTCCTCACTTGTATGAATTTCATGTTCATAAACGTCTTCCACTATCAAGTGTTTACATAAGCTGAATTATTTCAGTGTCACTGAATTATGTGCGAATCGCTATTATTTATTTTTTTCACGTCATTGCAGTGTCAAGAGTTATTGATATTTTGGTATGTATGTTGTGTTTTCATACAAATCACAACAGGCGAAATGATTCCATACTGCACCGTAGAACCTTTCAGGAAATATCGTATCACGTGACCTAGCTATTGCTCTCCCTGACTTTACTGAACTTGTCTGCTTAAGCGAAACACGTTAGAGGACTTTTCAGGAATTTATTTATGTCGTTTCTAGTAGAATTAATAACACATTGTTGAAATGTTACGTGCGATTAAGAAAACCTAATCGGGGTATATTGATCCGACCAATACATTAATATGATTTCAAAAAATTGACTGAAAATATACAAGTAAAAGGAAATCCTTTTCAAAAAAATAACATATCACCCTCACTAACAAAGTCATGGGATGTCTGTAAAATATCTGCGTGCTGTCGTTTATATAAGCAGTTGAGAAACGTTTCGAGTCAAATACATCCGAACAGAACAGCAGGGTTAAAAAATTGTAAAAACTAAAATTTAAATCTTTTACATTATCTAAAATTGAAATATTAATCTTAAAAATAATAAATAATAAATTAAAATCAGATTTATAAATACAATGGCATGACAAAACAAGTGGGAACAATGTTTCAATGGCAGAAAAAGTAACGTTCCATGCTTTCTCGTGTATAAAGATTACATACATCTTTATTAAATTAAATTGATTTATTTTATAAATAACTATAACTACAAAATGAATTTATTTAGTTTCTTAAACAAGTTAACAAAAGAATTTATTTTCGATTTTAAAATGTGATATATTGATATTGATCTATTCTAAAAAGAAATTTAAACTACTAATAAAGCATTGATTCGAATTAAAACGTCAAATTAGAGACAATTCTGATGGAAGCCAAGTTCTAAAAAAACAAAGAGAAAACGTATTAATTTTTAATTTTAAATAGAGACATGTTACTATAAATGCAATTAAACAATGTACTAAATTTTATTTAACACAAATTACTACTTTATGAGGAGACTGAAGAAATTTTAAAACAAAATTTTCCTGCGGATCTTGTAAGGAAGATTTAATTCATAAAAGAAGGAGTAATTATTGATTGAAACAAATGGATGCGGAACAAATATTTTATTTCATGCTTTTAAAGAAAGAATATGATGATTCTAGTTGTTTTGAATTTCACAGGACCATTAGATGTCGATGTCCTTTGATTTTTCAAGTAGAAAAAATTGCTTGGACATCGTAAAGTAATTAACAATGGGCGAAATGTGCGATGTGCAATTAAACTATGTACTAAATTTTATTTCATACAAATTACTAATTTTTGATGAGACTGAGGAAGTTTTTAAACTAAATTTTCTTGCGGATCTTGTAAGGAAGATTTAATTCGTAAAAGAAGGAATAATTATTGATTAGAACAAAGGCATCTGGAAAATTATATTTTATTTCATGTTTTTAAACAAATAATACGGTAATGTTGTTTGAAAAAGAAATGACCATTATATGTCGATGTCGTTTGAATTTTCAATCAAAACAAATTGCTTTGACATCGCAAAGTAGTAATTTTGCTTTAAAAAATATCCATAGTTAGTTCATTTTCTTTATAATATTATAAATAAATATGTAATCCTGAAAAAATAAATAAGAATTTTTAATATGTATATTGTTATGAATTTTATGAGTAAGTATTTAAGTATCTTTCAACTCATACAATCTCAAAAATTCTTCCAAATTCCTCGATTCTATCAACAAATGAGCGCGCAATAAGAACAAACTAAATATAATTCGAGAGATGAGTTCATCTTAGATGAAGCATGGGCGTGGGATATCTTGAATTATAATCAATTGACAATTCATTTCACTTTCATAATAATTCAGTATTTCTTACATACATTTTTAGTAAATCATTCACCTTTGAGCAACGTTTTGTGAAGTTTGTTGTTAAAATTACTATTCACTATATTGAAAAAGTTCTCAAAAGCAGTTGTTTACTGTCTGAAAGAGAAGCGAAATTGTTGTGAGTTCAGGCTCTGTTTGTTATCAGGCATTATCAAGATAGATAATAATATAGATATTGCGTACAGGCGTTATCAAGATAGAAGAAAAACATTCTGAAATACTGTAATCTATATTTATTGATATTTATAATGTTTTAGTAGATAGATTTGCGTGATTCGGTGGTCTAGGGGTATGATTCTCGCTTTGGGTGCGAGAGTTCCCGGATTCAAATCCCGGCCGAACGCTGAATTTTTATTGATTCTACATTTACTCGTATTTTAAGTAATTCAGTATTCAATTCAATGAAATTAGTTGAAACAAAGAAAAACTTACTTTCATCTTTCGGACAAAAATTCAATGCACAATTTAATTACGAATTTCCCACATACTAAGATATAATTCTGATTAATAAAACGAGATGAAAATTGCATAGTGATATCCGGAAGCTTCGAATTGCCGCCGTCTTCTTCTTGAAGGGACGTTTGGAACCTTCCCTTATCGATAGAGTTAAGCATGTAGCTGGACTTATAAGAAAACTAAATTAAAAGAATGATTAAACATTTTAAAACTGATTACATTAAAGTTTCATGAACTTCAATTCGCATAAATTAATTTTTTCATAGACAAACGTTGATAATTTTCCAACAGATTTTGAAAATTTATTAAAATTAACACAGATAAATAGTATTAGTAGGATAAAAAATACATTAATCTACTTTTTTGTTAGAGATAGTACTTATCAAATAAAAATATTTCAAAAGTACAATAAATAATCTATTCGGCAAATTTCTAATTTCCATCTGATTTTTTAATCAAATGTAATTAAATGAAAAATAAGATGAAAATTGTATAAATATACTTAGAACAAAAATGTAATTTCAACAAGACATATCTAGTTTACAAAATATGACATATTTCCGCCTTCGGAAGAAGAGTAGCTGCTTTTGTCCTTGAAAAAAGAATTGAAGCATTTTGAGTCAGAAAAAAAAAGATAAATTTGAAAAGTTGGTATCAGGCCATAAATCCAGCATTCATAAAATGAATAGGATTCTATCTGCTAGAAACTAAACTTCCGAAATCTTGTGCTCATGCTTAAAATTTCATTCAAATTCATTTCATTTAAAGATGTCGGACGAAATTCAATTGAAGAAGAAGCGAACTTTGGTGTCACTCATTGATAAAAATTATTTCTAATTAGGTACGAATGATTGCGCTTATAAGTATAGAGAAAGATTGAACACAAATGAGAACAAGAGAACATAATTAAATAAGCTGCTGTTCATTTGAAATTGTCGCACTGATATTGGATTTTACCCTGTGTTCTGGTAAATCAAAATGTCCACTATGTTCATAGATAACTATTTCACAATACGATAAACCCATCTTAGTAATAGCAAAGGCTACGAAAAATATTTCATTGTTAGAAAACATTGCCTGATTCACATCGCGGTCAACTAGGACAGTTCTTGCATTGCCGACATAACGCCAACAGCAGAAGCACTAGATATTTAAATCAAACTTATGACATCTATACTATATGTATTCAAACATTACCATTTCTAAGAAAAGGCGAGGGATATGAAATATTATTTGTCGAAATCAGTTTCTAGAAGTTTTAATCCACAAATATTGGCATCTGGATTATATTATCAATTTGAAACGCGAAAGTGATTTATAGCTGTTCTTCGTGTAAACAATGTTCGAATTCTTTTTCTAATCCAGTTCCCCTTCAAGTGGAGAAAAAGAGTTTTTAAGCACTTTCAGAATTTATGAAAAATATTTGAGATCCGAAAATATTTACGAGAAAACATTTACGTTTAAAACTCTTGAAATCCCTGCTTAGCTTTGTCTAGCAATAAAAATCTAAACAATGATATTTAATTAAAACCATTAATTAAATAAAAACATGTGTACAAATGTTTGCTTAAATTACACAAAAAGCAGTTCTCTTCAAAGTTAATTAATCCGAGGAAAACGTGAAAACTAAAATTTCTGGAAACTTTTATTCTAATCGAGATTTCGTCTTCCTCTGCATTCTCGAGTGAAAAGACTTTTGAGTTTGAGGGAAAAAATATTGTCCGATCTCATAAAAATTTAAAAAGGAAAGCCACAACCAAACTCGCATTGAAATAAAGATGGTTTTTGAAGTCTCGGATGCTTATTTTTAGGAACTTCCGAAAGAAACAGAGTGTTTTTGCATCGCTCTATTGAAGCAGCAAAAGCATTGATGGAAAATTTCATGTGACGAAAGCTGTTAAAATTCAAAAGAAACTCTTTTTATAAATAAAATGATTATTTGAAAAGAAACTTTATCTTAAAATTATATTATCGATTATAACAGAGCTAATTTTAAAAAATACAAAGTTTAGGGTATATTATGCCATGTCAATTAATTCGTATTTATTCCAAATATTATTAATCTATTCAAAGAGCACTAGTAATGCAATTTATTAGCTAGAAAATATTACTTGGTAAACTTCAAATTCATTATTTTCTGATAACTACTACAAAAAAATTCTTTTAACCGAAAATATGTTTCACTGACATTTCATCTAATTTCAAAGGAAGGAAAGCTAAGCTATATTATAATAGTACTACGACGCTCTAAAAGTTCTGGAATTTATTTAATATTTTCTGAATGTGAATGTTTAATGCCATTTCTGCTAAAATAAGTAAAGAGTATCATTATCATGTGACAGACTAGTCAGAACTGACTTCATCAAGTTCAAATACATACAGCGCATTCATGGAGCAGGTGATTACAAATCTTTAAAACTTGCCGTCGCGTGGGAAACGAAGTCTCAACTTTTCCTTCAAGATAAAGCGCAAGGTTCACACGTCTCCCTTCGTGTGAAATTACCTGTCAGAACGTCACATTCCTTTACTTCGGTAACAATCTTATTCCTCTTATATCGCCCCATGTGACTTATTCCTCGGATGAAAATTTGCTTACGGTGTCACCGTTTTCAAGTTCCGAAGCAATGCAGCGACAAAGGCACGAGAGGAAGTGGCAAAAGGAGGCTTACAATCTGCATTTACACCTTTGTATGAACGATGGCAAAACTGCATAGTTGCTTAAGTTAGTTGTTTCGAAGGAAATACCAAATAAAGAGACTTTATCAGTTCTTCCGTAGTAAAATAAGTTCCGGGAGTTTTTGAACATAGGAGTATATAACGATATAAAGCAACCCCTGAAAATCCCAACAATTTAAATCTTCAGCTTCTCAACTGATCACTTGAGAGAAGAGCTAATAAATTGGACTAAAACCAAGACGGGGAAAAATCTAGCGAAAAATCTAATGTATAAAAACATTAAAGTATTAATATATTTAATGAGTTCAATGAAGAAGATACGATCAACGTCGTAGCATGATCTCTTATCAGTTTGAATTATTCAAAAACTAATAATTCAGAATACATTGCAAACATATAACAAATTTTGAAAAGGAGGTTATTGCATCGTAACTGCAGAATGCAGATTGTGAGCGTAATTAATTTGTATTACCCTTTTTCTAGTTAGGACAAAGGCAGCAAATACGATTGTCATTGTCAAAGGCGTTCCTTTGAATTTGTCGTCGCTTCGGCCGGATAAAACACTCTCCTACTCTTCCTCTCTGGGTTCTCCTACTATTTCAATAATCCAAATCCAAAAGCATGAGAAGAAAAATAATCCAATTTAAAAGCAGAAAAAGAACATTGAATTCTACGTAATTCTTTCTTGTTTAAAATGCAAGCTAACAGACGATCTCAGTCTAAATATCGATATGTTAAATAAAACCGATTGGTAAGCCTTCGATCAAAAGAATTTTAATTTTACATGGGTTTTAAATTTTATATGAAAAAAAATTTATAAAAATCGTTTATTTCCGAAATCGAGGAAATAATGGAATAAATAAATTTTAATTCCTTTTAAAATTTTGACTAAAATAATTCTTTGCATTATTTGAAATTATCACAAAAAAGAAAATATTGGAAATCAGAATAAACTAGAAATGCTTTCCATCAGATCATTTGACGCAAAGTTCAAATAGGAATGGCCCTCTCAAACTACCAACTATCTCACAACCCATGAAAATCCTCTTGGGTCGGGTATCTGTACCTCCCCCTAGTAAACCGTTTTACCCCACAAGAAGTACCCGGTTTTACCCCGAGTGCACAGGTTATTAAAAACGAAATAGAACCACGCAATTGTTTTAATAAATGTATATTTTTTGATAGGATATAAATCCTTATTAAACACATAAGTTGGAATAAATATAGTGTTTATAATTGTAATGATTAATAAGTAAAAAGAAACGAACATTGGAGAGTTGACGTCATAAAACAATAAACCTTTACAGACGAAGTGAATTTAACAACAACATGAAAACTAAGACCATTCTTTTTTCTTCACTAGTGGATAATAATTTAATATTTGTTCACTAGAAAGAATAATTAATAACGCCAAAATCAAAGTATCCAGTTTTACCCCTCTCTCCCCTATATAAGATGAATTTTATATATATAGATTATAAATATCATGGAATCTTGAAATCAATTTTTCCTCAAACTTACTATCAGGTGATGTCATTGGTACGGATTCAAAATGTAATTAAATTAATTAATTAACTGATAATAAATTTTTGAAAAAATTAAAAAAGTGTATTTTCATCAAGAACACAAAAGTGTGCAAATTTTCAAAGCTCTGGAGCATCCGGAAGTCAGTGAAAAGTCAATTACGAAATTCGATCTTTACAAGAAGGAACAAAAAGTTGAATATAATTGTGTAAAAACTAAATTTTAAAAGCGAGTTTCTGTTAAATGTCGTTATTGTAAAATAATTTGTATTTCATTTTTATTTTCACTTCAATACTATCGAAAAAATTTACTTGTCAGGATTGTATAAAGCTACTGAAAATTTTTAACCATATTATATGAAACGAATTTTAATTAAAAGTTTTTTGAAATTAAAACGCGAGTTAATTAGACTTTAGTAATCATGTTTAGTATAAAGCTTCACCTTTCATGCAGCACTTACCCAGAAGATGGAATGTGTCTGCTAACTGAATATTTATAAGATAATGCTGAAGCAAGGAAAGTTGAAATTATGAACGCACGAGTAAAACCCACTAAATCGTAAAATTTAAAGCGAATTTTTTCCAGATTTTAATTTTATGTGGCTCATGAAAGCATAATCCAATAAGCAACCGGTTTCTTCCTTCGTAACTTTTGCCTAAGAAATAATAATCAATTTGAACGCCCTTCTTTTTCAAGAAACATGGTCGTTTATCATTGTCGGTGACAAACTCAGACTGACTGTTTTCGAAAACAATTTTCAAAAAAGGAATATCAAAAGATGGTTTCTAGACTTTCAGTGGCCAGTTAAGTAATGCTTCAAGGTGTAATTATTTCTTAAAATATTAAATTCATGTGCAAAAGCGACTGAATTGTTCCAAATTTGTTATTTAAGAGTAAACCGGAAGTGAACACTTAATCAATTGCCTGATGAGTTAGGTTTAAAAATAATCTTTAATGTAGTTCAAAGTATTAGTTTGTCATTCTAAATTCCTTAAGGGACATCTCTAATCAGTTATATACTTAAAAACATCAAGACATCTTTATTTTTATTACTTTCGACTTTTCACTCTGTAAAGTATTTCAAAATTCATTATTGTAAGTGTTATGTAAATTAAACACCAATTACTTTCGTGAATTTTCTACAAGATAATGCCATTCGCATATAATCAATATATAATTAAAATATATTTATTAACTAATATTTAAGATCTGAAAATTTTTTATCGTCTCATTGTCTAGTATTGACATAGAGATCATACAACTGCTCAAAATTTTAGAATTCAGGTTAATAAATAAATGAGTTTAAAAACTTATTTTAAAAACTTTATCTTTACAAACATTGAATATCTTTATTTAAATAAAAGCGCGTCAAAAATATAAAAAAATTCAAGTGTAATTAAAAGTGAAGCAAAGTAATAAAATCAATGAAATTTAAGTTATTAAAAATAAATATCAATAAATTGAATTCTCATGTCAAATTAATAAACTGAAATAATTCAGAAAACTAACTGAAGAATAAAAATTAATTAAACAACATGATAAAAGATAACCATCCTATAAGTGCCTTCGCGATGGCAAAATGCATATACGGAAGTCCACTTGAAGCGAATACTATTACTTAACAAGCCCTGTTTTACTCTTCGATCAAATCTCCTCTGTTAAATTTCAAGTATTTACTTTAATTGAGTTTCAAGGAATGATAGACGGATATTCATACTGAGGTAGCGCTTTCATGCTCTTTATTACTTTGTAGCAAGAAAATACATAAATTTTTATTTATTGAAAATAACATGACATTCGGATTTGTCTTAGCTGAAATAATTCTTTTCAGTGTTTCAGAAGATCTTCAAACTTCTTTAATAGTAAGAGCAGAAAGAATGTATTAATCAGATTATCTCTTATTTTTACCAGCTGCTTGCAATTTCGACAAGGTATATTAGAAGAATCTGTTACAATGAATTTATATATCCGTTATTTTTTGTTTGCTTCCTCTTCTTATTACATAATAAAATTATTTTAAATGACTGATAAGTGCATTGATATCCAATTATCTCCCAATACGAGGCAATTTACCCATTTCTGGCTTTTTATTTTATTCATTTGCTTTCAACTCTTGCGCAAGCTTCAGGAGAATATCCTTTTTTTCAGCATAAATCTTAAGCAGATCACATGGTATTTGACACGATTAACGTTGTTGCATAATGCACGCAGAAGAAGTGTCCATTCTAATTTCGTAATGCGATTAGTGTCTCAACAATATCGATTATTCAAGTCCTTTCTTTCACTACTTCATAAAACATGATTGGGAAATTCTGTTTTCTTGACAATAAGAGTTCAAGGCTTCCTTCGTTTTCGAGATAACGACGTACAAAAAGATACCCACAAAGGGCTTTACGCGCTTTCATTTGACTTGAATTGTTTTATGTTTGCGAGGATGGAATATTGTCATCGATTTCTCACTCATTTTCGACGTTCTAGAGCTGTTAAATATTGTTAAAACATGTGTTCCCGATGAGAATACAATAATTTAATAATTTAAAAAATTAATTATCAGTTAATGAAACAATTTAATTAAGATATCATATGCAAATGAGCGGCGCGCCATCTAGTAAAGAATTTCAGAAAAAATATTTTAAGAAAACGTTGAATTTTATATTATGGAATATATTAAAGATTAAACTTTAGAAAATATCAAATATACAGCCCTTCTAAACACGTTTTTAAAAGAACACTTACATTTTTTATCTAAAACCAGGACGTCAAAACAAAATCGTAAAATTGTGAGATATTGAAAACAAGACTATAAACAAATTAAGCCACAATGAACATCCTCAGAATGAAAATTCCTGAACATTCATTAAAGAATAAGAATTTTTTACTAACATGATTAAAATTACAATTTGCTTCTATAAGCGCTTCACCCTTTTTAGATTTTATTTTATTGTCTATACGTTTAATGTTACTTTTTTTAACCTCGTAAAAGCGTTATTGTTTTTGTTCTATAAAGTGCGCGCTGATATCAAATTTTTAATTCTCTCAGTGAAGTAGTTAGACTTTTATCATATCATTAGACTACATGGAAAATATTTCATAATAATTTTTTTTAAAAATCATCCAACATCTTTTCTAAACAGTAATATTCTAACTAAGCAGATTGAATGCTCAGGCTTAATAATACCGAATAAATAAACACGTTTAATTTAATTTTTACATAAAAGAAAATTTTATGTCAGAAACATATGAGTTATAACTACTATGAAATCCTAGGTCAAGAATGTATTAGATTACGAACATTTTACGAACCAATTTTCTGACTACAAAGTGTCTTGGATTATAAACACTCATCTGTAGAATATCAATACCACTGTTGTTTTAGTATTAAAATAACTGACGGGAGTAATGAAAAGATGTTCAATTCTTTACAGGTGGTAATAGCTGATTTGTGCATTTGTAACTGTAATGAAGTCTCCTTTTCAAAATAGTAGAAATCCAGAATATGCACATCTTCAATGATAACGCCTAGTGTAACGTTAAAATCATTTAAAAACTCATGTTAAACATGAAGACAAAGGCCCAGTGTTAAGAATTTGGACATAAGGAACTGTAAAACATCAAATAAGTGATGATCTGGCTCCAGCAACACATTAATCCATTTTGGTTTTATTTTTATATTTTTCAGTTTTAGTTATATTAAAACACGAGGGCTATTTTAAGACGGACCTTGTAATTTTGAACTGCGGTCAGACGATGAGGACGATACCTAAGCTGGCACTCCCTTTCTAATTTTCCGCACCAGGACGTTTTGTCACTACGAATGACATAACGTGCAACAGGCCCCATACGCGACGTATCTTCAGTGAAATCAGTTATTAAGTATGGAACTATTCGGGCCCGAAGCCGAGACCTTACTCCTAGGCCACCACGTCCCTTTTTATAAGAAGGAAAAAATAAGCTCATTTTAAAAACAGCATTTAGGATTTCTCATAAGTTCGTGAACCGATGTTTAAATACATTTCTAAAGTTATGCTATTTATCTAAAAAAGTAAACAAAGGATTAATTTTCCGCAAAAAAAAAAAAAAAACTCCTTCTGCGCTTGGACATATCTAATTATTTGAATGAGCATGAAATGAATGAAGCAAGTGTAACAAAGTACTGAAATTGAATTACAAATGCATGGGTAACAGAAAGGTAGGCATACAGTGTGGAAAATAGCAATGGAAATAAAAATTATAGATATGAGATAAAAAATGGGCAAAAGGAATATATAAACAGAACACAAAATAATAAAAACCAAAATAAAAATAGAAACAAAAAGTACAAAGGATTGTAAAACAGCACAAGATGAATGCATACACATAACACAGAAGAATATGAAGATAATACAAAATGAACATGTTGCATGCAGAACATAAATAATATCAAAGAGCCCCAAAAGAATGCAATACCTAACAAAATGTCAAAAAAGAACTAATAATAGGGATAAATGATAAGAAAATCAAGGAAATTTAAACAAAACCGATAAAGTGAATTGAATGGCTTTCTATTCAGCATTGAAAAGCTGGCTCTCCGTGTCATGCATAATATAAATAAAATTTAAAGCCCTACTTTAGTGCTGAATTGGTGGTCTTGAAAAACTGGTTGTTGTCATGTATATGACGAATATTTTTTGTCGCTCACCAATGAGGAATAATGAGGAATACAATATTCATTGCGACAGGCAAAAAGTGTATGATTCCCTTCTCTTCTGATGATATTTTCTCTTCCTGTTCAATTTTTACATTCCCATCCGTAGACAGAGAGAATACCGTGTTTTAAGAATTAGAAATTCAGCACCATGCAACTGAAAAAAAGTGGCATAACTCAAAACCGATAGTGAGACAGAAAAAATATTCTAGCATCCTAAAATGTTTATTCCATTGCATTTCTTCTACTGCCTAATGGACCGTAGCATACATTTCACAGAAAAACAATAATGCATCTAGTAACAAGCCCAATTTTCAAAATGCAACTAGAAAATGTGAATTCAGCATTCGGAAAAGTGCTGAATTTCAAACAGAAAGGGTCGTTTCGTATTGGGAATTTTTGATCGAATTTTGTGAGACTACCTTTTACTTCGGTGTAAAAAAAATGTAAGACGTAAAATATTCAGTTTATTCAGAAGATTCTTGAAGAATAAATATCAAGGAATAGTAGCTGAAGCCTTTTTCAAAGCGTCACTGCAATCAGATTCTTCCTAAAGTGTGAACAGAGATAATTTTAATTCTCAATCGAGCTGCCAAATCCCAAATAAATTTTGATACAATAATGATATTGATGCATTGTGCTTTCAATGGAAAATAGGAAAAGGATTCTTAAAAACTGTGTATGATGAAGTAAACCTCGTATTTTTATTACTCAGTTGAATAAGATTTACAAAAAGATTTTAAATTAAAATATCATATTTAGAGAAAGCTAAAATTTAAAAAAAATCCGTTTTGATCATATTTATTCACTTAGCTTCAAAAAAGCATTTTAATTCTTTTAGCAATAACTAAATACTTAAATTCAACTTTCTTAAGTAATAAGCCCCCAACTACAGAAAAATAAAAATATTAAATTATGCAAAAAAAATTGAAACCCGTTTCGTCGGTTCATGCCTTTTTTTCAATCGTTTGTGGATTACAGAGGAGTGATGAAATGTTAAATTAGTACATTAGAAAACTAGTGTTCTTGAACTAAATATTTATCATCTCAGCATTCTAACATAAAATTACCTTTTCTGTACTTTACTACTTTTTCTGTTTAACATAAAATTACTCTTTCATTATTTCTATCCATCTGATTTGAGCAGAAAGATAGAAATTCTATTCAATTAAATTGATATCAGTGTTAGTTGTTTTGAAAAAAATCATCTTCCTTCTTTGTCCGAATAAATCAGTCATTTTGCTGTATATGAATACTATATAGATGTGACAGATGTATTGTACTTTTTTGGATGCATATTTCGAAGCTATCATTATCATAGCCGCTGATGTTACGAATATGTTTTCATAGAAAATTGATTAAACCTGCTTTTCTGTTCGCATTTAATAAGCACATGTAACGTTCTGGTCAATATGACCCGAACACTAAATATTAAGTACAGAGGGCAATGTTCGCCATTCTTTCATGATTATTATGTTTAGTGTTAAATAAGGTAATCTTTAACGGAATAAACTTGAAATATTTCAAAAATAATGCAATTAATATGTAAATAAAAGCATATGTGTGTAAAATAAAAAGATGAAATAGAATATTTCTTTAAATCTTACCTTTTCCTTATTTACAATTCAGACAAAAAATGTGATACATGTTGTTTGCAGATATGTTTGTCTACAGTTCTTGCGGAATATATTTGTTTTAATATCATTGCTTGATTGATAAATCGTAACGGGCAAGTTTATTACTCAACTGTAAATTAATGGATGTTAATGATGAATAATTTTGCCATTTATCCTGTATGATTTTGGCTATATTACGTGACTCTTTATTTGTTTAGAGATGTTGTTTTGCCTGAATATATGAAGCAATTAATAATTTGTCTAGTTCTTCTAAAAAACATCCTTTTTGTTAATTTGCCTTTATTCCATTGCTGTTTATTGATGTCCAAAGAATAACTGTATTATAAGCAGAACTATACAGCATATTTAAAAATATAGTCATAGGCCAGCGGTTTTTTTTCCTTTCACAAATATATGCATTCAAAAGTTGCTCAAAAGTATCCACAATTCTTTTACTGGAAATCGTCAAGTTTTCTTATCAAGTCTGTTGCTAACTGTCTGTCAAGTCTGTTACTAATTTATCATAGCGCATTGCGCTCATAAGAGTGATGATCCATTCTTTTCCATATACCTTTCGCCTTTAATAAATATCATTCTTGATTATATCATTATGGACTGTAGACCTAAATACAGTTTCAAATGCACTTTTTAAAACCCTTATTCTCGATGTTGAATACCTAGTTATGATTGGAGTTGTTTTCATAAAATTAGCAGAATTCAGTCAGCCAGAACATGGAGGAAGATCCAATGATGAGTTTATATTTTGATATTTGAACTGAATATTCTGCACATTATGAACAGTTTGAGTAACAATATTGCCATCATAATCAGAAGTTTCATTTCCTCACTTGTATGATTTCCATGTTCATAAACGTCTTCCATAATCTGAACTATTTCAGTGTCACTCATTTATCAACGAATCGCTATTATTTATTTTTTCCACTTCATTGCAGCGTCAAGAGCTATGGTATTTTGGTACGTATGTTGTGTTTTCATACAATTCACAACAGGCGAAATTATTCCTACTGCACCGTAAATACCTTTCAGGAGATATCGTATCACGTGACCTAGCTTTTTCTCTCCCTGATTTTACTGAACTTGTCTGCTTACGCGAAACACGTTAGATGACTTTTCAGGAATTTATTTAGGACGTTTCCTGTAGAATTAATAACATATTGCTCTAATTTTACGTACAATTAAGGAAAAACATAATTGAGGTATATTGATCCGAACGATACATTAATACGATTTCAAAAAATTGACTGAAAATATACAAATAAAAGGAAATCCTTCGTTTTTATAAGAAGTTGAGAAATGTTTCCAGTCAAATACATCCGAACAGAACAGAAGGGTTAAAAAATTGTAAAAACTAAAATTTAAAGCTTTTACATTATCTAAAATTGAAAGATTAATCTTAAAAATAATAAAACAATAAATTAAAATCAGATTTATAAACAGAATGGCATGATAAAACAAGAGGGAACAAGGTTCAGCGGCAGAAAAAGTAATGTTCCAGACTTTCTCGTGTATAAAGATTACATTCATCTTTATTAAATTAAATTGATTTATTTTATAAGTAACTACAACTACAAAATGAATTTATTTAGTTTCTGAAACAAGTTAACAAAAGACTTTATTTTACATTTTAAAATGTGATATCTTGATTTATTTTAAAAAGAAATTTAAACTACTAATAAAGCATTGATTCGAATTTAAACGTCAAATTAGAGACAATTCTGATGGAAGCCAAGTTCTAAAAATCAAACCTTTCATCCTAAGTTTAAGACAGCTAAAATCAATTCTTATTTTGTGTGTACGGACAAAATTCTACTTACTTTTTAAAAAATGCACAAAAAATAATATACATTCTTCTTCTTTACTTTAACGATTAGGTAAGACATAAAGCATCATCAGAGTACGTGGACATTAATTTTGTTCAGGATTAAATATATTATATATACTTATAGATATTTCTGTACGCGATCTTTAACAAAAATATTTTTATTACAATAATATTGGCACCATTTATAATTTAATTATGTTCTTAGAATTTTGAGAACTTTGCCATGTAATTTCGTCATAACGAAAACAATTATTTTTACCTTGTCTACAAATATCTTAAAATTAGAAACTCTATCAATTAATTAATTAAAATACAGAATACAATGTTTTAAAAAATATAGTAAGCCAAATTTAATAACAAATTTAATTAAATTAAATTGATTTATTTTATAAGTAACTACAACTACAAAATGAATTTATTTAGTTTCTGAAACAAGTTAACAAAAGACTTTATTTTACATTTTAAAATGTGATATCTTGGTTTATTTTAAAAAGAAATTTAAACTACTAATAAAGCAATGATTCGAATTTAAACGTCAAGTTAAATCGTCAAATTAGAGACAATTCTGATGAAAGCCAATTTCTAAAAGTCAAACCTTTCATCCTAAGTTTATTACAATTAAAATCAATTCTTATTGTGTGTGTACGGACACAAATGTACTTATTTTTTTAAAAATTGCACAAAAAATAATCTACATTTTTCTTCTTTATTTTAACGACTAATTAAGACATAAAGCTTCATCGGCGTAGGTGGGCACTAATTTTCTTAAGGATTAAAGATCTTATAGATATTCTCTTGAAGGTTTTTCTGTGCGCATTCTTTAACAAAAATATTTTTATTACAATAATTGTATTATAAATGGTGCTAATTAGCTATTATGTTAATTGTATTATAAATGGTGCTAATTAGTACCATTTATAACACAATTATGTTCTTACCATTTTGAGAACTTTGCCATGTAAGTATGTCATAATGCAAACAATTATTTTTTATGTTGTCAACAAATATCTCAAAATTAGAAACTCGATTAATTAATTAATTAAAATACAGAAGATAAGTTTTTAAAAAATATAGTAAGCCTAATTTAATATACGAACATACAAATATATTATTTTAAAGTATTCATTTGCTTGTGATCATTCGTTATGGTATTCAAATATATAGCATTTCATTTGTCTTTGTTATACGTAGAGTAAATAGTTCTAAAGTTCATTGTTCAGAAAGTTATTACATATTAGCACGACATCATTTACAGACGAGCATTATTTGATGTGGAAAAATAAGATAGAGTAAAAATTAGTGAAGAACTTAGTAGAGAAAATAATAAATGATTAACATTTTCTTTATGGAAGATAAACACCTTGGAACAATAATCTCTTAAACTCAAAGTAATTAGTTGAACATGAAAAATGTGAGCAGGGGAGTTTCGAAATCAACAAAACTAGTTTCCTTTGTATATACAAATAGTGTTTGTGTAAACAAAATATTTTATTCTGTTGTTTTAAAATATTTGAAACAATAACTTGAACTTTCTTTCTACTAACCATTAAACATATTTTAAAGAAAAAGATTTGTTTCATTGTCTTATACTGGTTTGTTTTTCAAATTTAATTTGACGGATTTTGAAATGCTGTTTGAATACTCTGATTGGAATTTTTGTTTAGGTTGTACTTGCACTTCCCTCGTCTGGGATTAGCTAAAATATATGAATCTGTATCTAACGTTTCTGAAAGTTAAATAGCCTTGCGTTTTGGTTACGGTAAAATGTAAACTGCTATAAACGAGAATGATACTTCTTTTTATTTTTATCCTAAATATTATACACAAAAGAATATGAAAATATGAACTTTTGGCAAGCAAAATGACAATATAAATTGCTTCAAAACAAAAGTTTCAGAAAATAATCTAAGTAGTTGTTTTATAATCGTATATACATTTCTTAAATCCAGTCACACTTAAGAAGATGTCTGAAAACTCTTACAATAGTTAATTACTTCATATTTATTAGCAAATCATGACAAATTTCTCGAAGAGAAGTTTATATTAATAAAGATATAACGAAATTCCTTACATATTTAACTCGACACCCAAGCATTATACATGCAATTCACTTTCAGATCAATAATGAACATTTGAAATCCTTTTACCTTCAATGTAGTAATTTTGTTTGCCAGTCCGAATTATTCGCGTGGGGATATAATATTTCAAATACTTCGAAAAAATTTGCTTTCAGATTGTCATTATTCAAGAAACCTTGAAATTTGAACGGGAGGAAAAGATACAGGATGATAATTATTGAGCTAAATGAAATAAAAAATAAAATTTTCAAAAAAAAACGGAATTCAAATTTCATTCAAATTTTAAAAGTAACTATAGATATTCGGATTTAGTTTATGACATGTTCGATATGCTTGCCATCAATGGGTATGACGTGGCGCAGACGAAGAACAAAATTCTACAAAAGTGTCGAGACATCGACACTACCAGTTCTCTCGAAGTTTTCAATCACATTTTTGATTGTTCTAACGCTTGGACCGGTTGTCTTCAGCTTGTACTCGGTCGCAAATTTCCTTTGAGCCGCAATAGGGCTGTTATTGCTCGAATAATAGACCTTGACGATCGATATACTCAACTCAGAAACTCTGTATTTCGACATTTTCAACGAAAAATGAAATCAACAATAAGATTGCGAATGCTCAAAAGCAATCCCAACATGCCCTGCAGTTGCACAACAGTCAAGCTTTAACTGAATCTCGCCAACGGTTCAAACGTTATCAAGGTTTTCCTCATACATCTCACCCTGTATTAATTTTTAAATTTAAATATAGAAATGTTACTACAAATGAAATTAAACAATGCACTAAATTTTATTGAATACAAATTACTGCTTTATGAGACTGAGGAAATTTTTGAACTAAATTTTCTTGCGGATCTTATAAGGAAGGTTTAATTCGTAAAAGAAGGAGTAATTATTGATTAAAGCAAAGGCATCTGGAAAATAATATTTTATTTCATGTTTTTAAAGAAAGAATATGATAATGCTAGTTGTTTGAATACGAATGGACCATTATATGTGGATATACTTTGATTTTTCAATTAGAAAAAATTGCTTGGAAATTGTAAAGTAATAATTGTGTTTTAAAAAATATTGAATTCATTTTCTTTACAATATTATAAATAAATATTTAATCCTGAATAAAATAAATAAGAATTTTTAATAAGTTATGAATTTTATGAGTAAGTATTTAAGTATCTTTAAACACATACGATCTCAAAAATTCTTCCAAATGCCTCGATTTTTACCAAAAAATGAGCGCGCAATAATAACAAACGAAATATAACTCGAGAGATGAGTTCATCTTAGATGAAGCATGGATTAACATGAATTATAATCAATAGGCGATTCATTTCACTTTCATAATAATTCAGCATTTCTTAGATAAATTTTTAGTAAATCATTCATCACTCAGCAACGTTTTGTGAAGTTTTTTGTTAAAATTACTATTCACTATATGATAAGGGATCTCAAAAGCAGTTTTTTACTGTCTGAAACAGAAGCGAAATTGTTGCGAGTACATGCCCTGTTTGATCAGGCGTCATCATGGTAGATAAAAAAAACATTCTAAAATACCGTTCTCTATATTTATTGATTTTTAATATGTTTTAGTAGATCGATTTGCGTGGTTCGGTGGTCTAGGGGTATGATTCTCGCTTTGGGTGCGAGAGGTCCCGGGTTCAAATCCCGGCCGAACCCTCAATTTTTATTGCTTCTACATTTAATCGTATTTTAATTAATTTAATATTAACTTGAATAAAATTAGTTGAAAGAAAGAAAACCTTCCTTTCAGTTTTCGGACAAAAATTTAATGCACAATTTAACTGTGAATTTCCCACATACTAAGAGATAGTTCTGATTAACGAAACGGGATGAAAATTCTACAGTGATATTCGGACCCTTCGGACGGGTGCCGTCTTTTGCTTGAAGGTAACGTTTGGAACGTTCCCTTATCGATAGAGTTGGTCAAACAGCTGGACTCACTAAAACTAAATTAAAGGAAGGATTAGTCTGAACATTTTAAATTTTATTATATTAAAGTTGGATGAACTTTGCATAAATGAACAGATTTTGAAAAACTTATTAAAATTAACACATATGAATAGTATCAGTAGGATAAAAAATACTTTAAACTACTATTTTGTAAGATATAGTACTTATCAAATAAATATGTTTCGAAAGTACAATAAATAATTTATTCGGAAAATTTATAATTACCATCCGATTTTTTAATCAAATGCAATTCAATGCAAAATAAACTGAAAATTGTATAAATATACTTAGAACAAAAAGTTAAATTCAACAATACATATCTAGTTTACAAATTTGCCAGATTTACGCACCCTGATAATCATCTGATACTTCTAGATTGAACAGAAGTTCTCTCTGGGTAACAGTCTGGGGGATTTTATTTCATTACGTGCTGATACAGAAGATCCATCGTCCGATGGAAGAGAATGCGGGCAAAATCTGAGAGAAATCAAAAATTCCTACGTTGATATGGCTTTGAATTTTAGAAAATAGAATGCGCACTGTGGTATCGTCATCATCATTTCACCCCCAGATCTTAATTACTAGTTTCAACTGCAGTAACCATCAGGGTGTAGGGTGCAGCAGGAGCAGGGTGATTTAACAGATGATTTCACGACAAGCAGTTGCATTAAACTATATTAAGAACGCATAAGTCCTAAAAGGTGATATCAATGCCAATACTTACAATGATCTGAGTTCATAAGACAATAAAGCAGAACTTTTACAAGTAAAATTTTTTTTTAACAAAGAATTTCAGTAAAAACAAATGAATATAGCTAAATGTGAAAAATGTTGAAAGCAACGGTTTCGGTAGATTTGTAGCTGACTTTGTCCTTAAGAAAAGAATTTGATCCAGAAAAAAAATACATTTGAAAAGGTGATATGAGGCCATAAATCCAGAATTCATAAAATGAACCAATAGGATTCTTTCTTCTAGAGACTAAACTTCCGAAATCTAGTGTTGATGCTTAAAATTTCTTTTTACTCTCATTTAAAGACGTCGGACGAAATTCAATTGAATAACAAGCCAGATTTAGTGTCACTCATTGATAAAAAAATATTTCTAATTAGGTACGAATGATTGCGCTTATTAATTAAGAGGAACATTTGACACATATGACAACAAGAAAACATAATTAAATAAGCTGGTGTTCATTTTAACTTGTAATGGAATAAAATATCCACTATGTTCATTGATAGATAACCATTCCACCATACGATAAACCCATATTTATAATAGCATAGGATACGGAAAATATTTCATTGTTGGAAACCATTGGCTGCTTGATATCGCGAATATATAACTAAGTCAGTTCTTGCATTGTGGGCATAACACCAACAGCAGGAGCAACAGATATCTAAACAAAACATACGCATGCTACTTTTACTTATGAAATCCAAACTATATGCAGTCAAACATGACCATGTCTAATAAAAGGCGAGGGATATGAAATATTATCTGCCGAAATCAGTTTCTGGAAGTTTTAATCTGTAAAGATTGGCATCTGGATTATATTTGGATTATATTATCAATTTGAAACCTGACGGTGATTAATAGCAGTTCTTGGAGTAAACAATGTTCAGATTTTTTCTTAATCCAGTTCCCCTGCAAGTGGAGAAAACGTGTTTTTAAACACTTCTAGAATTTGAGAAAAATATTTGAGATCAGAAATTATTTACGAGAAAAAATTTTCGTTTAAAACTCTTGAAATCCACGCTTAACATTGTCTAGCAATAAAAATCGAAACAATGACATTTAATTGAAGCCATTAATTAAATAAAAACATGTGTAAAAATGTTTGGCTTAAATTACACAAAAGACAGTTCTCTTCAAAGCTAATTAATCCGAGGAAAACGTGAAAAATAGAATTTCTGGAAACTTTTATTGTCATCCAGATTTCGTCTTCCACTGCATTCTCGAGTGAAAAGACTTTTGTGTTTGAGGGAAAAAAATATCGTCCGATCTCATAAAAATTTAAAAACGAAAGCCACAACCAAATTCGAATTGAAATAAAAATGGTTTTTGAAGGCTCGGATGCTTATTTTTACGAACTTCCGAAAGAAACAGAGTGATTTTGCATCTCTCTATTGAAGCAGGAAAAGTATTGATGGAAAATTTCATGTGACAAAAGCTGTTAAAATTCAAAAGAAACTCCTTTTATAAATAAAATGATTATTTGAAAAGACTGTTTATTATCTTGCAATTATATTATCGATTATAACAGAGCTAATTTTAAAAAATACAAAGTTTGTGGTATTTTAAGCCGTGTCAATTAATTCGTATTTATTCCAAATATTATTAATCTATTCAAAGAGCATTAGTAATATAATTTATTAGCTAGAAAATATTACTTGGCAAACTTCAAATTCATCATTTTCTGATAACTACTTTAAAAATATTCTTTTAATTGAAAACTTGTTTTACTGACATTTCATCTAATTTCAAACAAAGGAAAGTTAAGCTTTATTTCTATAGTACTACTACGTTCTAAAAGTTCTGGAACTTTCTAAATATTTTCTGAATATAATTTTTAATGCCATTTCTCTCAAAATAAGTAAAAAGTATCATTATCATGTGACAGACCAGTCAGAACAGACTTCATCAAGTTCAAATACATACAGAGCATTCATGGAGCAGGTGATTACAAATCTTTAAAACTCGCCGTCGCGTGGAAGACCAAGTCTCGACTTTTCCTTCAAGATAAAGCGAAAAGTTCACAGGTCCCCCTTGGTGTCAAATTACTTGTAAAAACTTCACATTCCTATATTTCCATAACCAGCTTATTCCTCTAATATCGCCTCATGTGACTTTTTCCTCGGATGAAAATTTGCTTAAGGGCAACCGTTCCCAGGTTCCGAAGCAATGCCGCGACAACGGCACGAGAGGAGATGGCAAAAGGAGGCTTACAATCCGCATTTACATCTTTGTATGAAAGATGGCAAAACTACATAGTTGCTTAAGGTAGTTGCTTCGAAGGAAATATCAAATAAAGAGATTTTATCTTTTTTCGTTCCTCCGTAGTAAAATAAGTTCCGGAAGTTTATGAACATTGGAGTATACAGAGTGTCCAACGTCCTTCTATTTCACATTAACTTGAGTACGGCGACAACTATTGCCACAAATTTGGTGTTTAGGTATAGTAAAGTGACCATGTTCTACACGGTGAGATTGGTTTCAGCGGCACCTGGCGTTGAACAACGGAGTTAGCGTTTCTATCTCGAAAACGGTACAAGATAGGGGAAAAATCAGTTACAAAATTCGTCTTCGATTTAGTTCGAAAAGACACCTCCAGCCCAATAATGCTGAGAGTAAAATGTAGCAATAAACATCTACCCGATGGCGTAGTTATTAGCGCAGGCGTTTCGAACACCGAAAATAAAAGTATATGCTGATAACTTCTGTTTTTAATCTAACGCTTTTCTGGCGTAAGAGTGTTATTGATTATTGCATTATTGCGTTCAATCTGTCTTTTCGTACTAAATCGAAGAGGCCCTACAGTTTTGTGATTGATTTTTTTCCCTTATCTTGTTCCGGTTTTGAGATAGGAACGCTAACTCAGTTGTTACCGCCAGGTTGCGCTGTAACTGATCTCACAGTGTAGCACATGAGTTTACAGTATGCACATCATTTTACTGTACCTAGACACCAAGTTTGTGGCAATATTTGACGCCGTTAATGTGGGATAAAAGGACTTTAGTGGACGCCCTGTATAAGGATATAAAGCAACGCTTGAATATCCCAACAATTTGAAATCTACAACTTCTCAGCTGATCACGTGAACGAGAGAAGAGCGTAATAAATTGGACTAAAAAATCAAGACGGGGCAAAAATTTAACATATTAAATATGTTAAAAAACATTAAAGCATCAATATATTTAAAGAGTTCATTAGAGGAGATGCTCTCAACGTCATTGGATGATCTCTTTTCAGTTTGAATTAATCAAAAACTAATAATTCAGAATCCGTTAAAAACATACAACGAATTTTAAAAAAGAGGATATTACATCGTAAATACAGAATGCAGATTACGAACGAAATTAATTTGTATTACCCTTTTTCTAGTTAGGACAAGGGCAGCAAAGCCGATTGTCATTGCCAAAGGCATGAACGATTTCAAACTTGACGTCGCTTCAGCCGAATAAAACATTCAGCCTGATTGACTCATTTCTAGGGGCAATATGTAGTGTCTGCAAATATCGATTTCTAAAGACGATAGGATAATTGATTGCTTTTGTGGTTTAGAATTCAACGAATACTCCTTTCTCCAAAAAAAAACGTTAACACAGAAGGTTAATTTATCTAGGCACATATGGTAGATGTGTTCGAAAATTGTTTATTGTAAATTGTCTTTAAAATAAGTAGTTCGTTTCATACTATCAGTTCGAAGCAATACAATGATTTTTTAAGACATGGAATGCGAGGCCCCAAATGTGTATACACATTTTGATTAATTGCTACATAACTAATTTATAAAATACATCAAATATTTAATTACTTTATACTTCTGTAAAATTTTGTCAATTATAGAAGTGTTAAAATTGTTAATTGTTGTTTTTTAAGCTCTGTTGATAACACCGACAAATAGAATTAAAAATGTCGTTACAATGTACAATAAATTGTCGAATTAAACAAGTCAGATACTATTTGGGAACAATCTTTTTCAATACCTACACTCTATTCGTTGATTTAAGGTATCCGACTGTGTTAGGAGACATTTTTTGGAAAAATAACTTATATACATTTTTAATGTTATTTTTCAGCTGCATATGTTTTAAAACTATGAAAATATTGTAAAATTAGGCTTTCAAAATAATATATTTTTTTAAAAACTGAGAAATTTGAAGAAAAATGACTAAAATATTTGCCTTACGCTAACAGCCATAGACAAAATCATATTCTAAATATACATAAATCCTTGTAGGAGTACATATTTATGACAGTTATTTGTGTTATGCACTAAAATATTTCTTGTACTTCAAAATAGTTTTGAGATATAGCTGAACATAGTTACTGAACTGGTAATTTTTCATAAAAAATCTTTTCGTTTATATTTAAGCACTTAAAAATAATACTAGATTTTAAAATTGACGTTAGTTCTTAGAGGAAAACATCAAGCATATTACAGAAAACAATCTCAGAAAACTTCATATCAATATTTGAATAACTTTTTGAGAAATCCTTGTTACGGCCGACAGTTTTCCTCAAAAATATCATTTCTCAGAAAACACATTTAAATGCAACATAAAATAATGCTTACAGTTCGGTAATAAAACATCTGTAACTCCATTTGTAATTCACGTAGAGTAAAAAGTGAGACAGTTTTAGAAGGCTGGTTAAACAGGCTACAAAATTTAGTCATAAAAATATTTTTGATAATTTCATCAAAATCAACGATTTTAAACCAGTCGGATACATTAATGGTCGTCAGCTATAAACATTATATTTCGTATATTCCCACAAAAAGAAATTAATTGAGGAGAGATTGGGTGAACAAGCATGAATTTAATTTTCCTCTTCGCACTAAACATCTTTTCATCACAATTCCGTAAAGATGTACCTTTACATAGCTAGAGCATACCACAAAGTCTTCATTCAAATGAAGGATCATTCTGTATTCCCTAATGTCTCGCAAATGCACGGCGTAATGCGTCATTTGAAATAAAAAATGGCCCAATTAATCCAACCGCTGTATCCCGACTACACAGCTAACAAAATGTGCAGGTTTTTCAGATTCACTCCAGCATTATCAATTGCTCAGTCATGATCATGGCTATTACTATTAAACTTAGTTATTATTATTATGAAAAACTCATGATCTTCAGATTTATGAAAAACCCTATCGCGGAGCACCAAAAGTACGTGGATGAGAAGCCGCCAGATAAGTAACTGGGTTCTCGTTTCCCTAGTGGGTATAAAGAAGGTGTGGAGTTGAATTGACTCCACTTCGTTAACGGGTCGTGCATCCAGCCTGAGGTGATGAGACCGGTGATGGCCATTAGGACTCCATCCTAAATTCTCGTACTAACCTCGTATTAACGCTCGATTTATGATTAATTTGGGCAAAAGCCTTAATCTTCTCATTTGTGTGAAAAAATTGCAATTACAAAACTGTGTTACATTAATGTGTGTGAACTACGAAAGTTCTGACTGTTAACGAGACTCTACATTTGTATTAATGAACGTACGATATGAAAGTTTAATTTATATTAATAATTAATAATAGGTTATGTTATATTTATTCCAAGTGTATATGGATTTTGGGGTCACCTGTGCAAATATTGATAATAGTCTTAAATATTAAAGCTGAGAAGAGAAAACTGAACGCTTTTAAAGAATCGTTTTGCAAGCAGCATAAAATAATCCTGAATTCATGTTACAATAAACGATGAATTTAATTAAGGATATATTATAAAGCATCCCTTTAGAAATTCAGAAGCATTTAAATTCTCTTTCTTGATTGACTGCCGTACTTATCTCTATCAACAAGATTTGAGCAAATATAAACCGTTTTCAACTCAGTTTTGAAATTTTGATTTGTAAAATTGGATTTGCTTAAGAGTATAAGTTAAATTAATATTTACCGAAAAATGTATCTGTTTTTTCAAATGAACAGCAGTTAATGATTATTGAGGATACATTTTGATTTTATATATTTTTCTTTTTCAAAGCAGTTTCATTTCGAAATTTCTTATATCTTATGTTAAGATCTACAAGCAAAAAATAAATAAATAAAAATTCTTGCAATTTATTTCTTAAAAATATCAAACATATTATAAGAATATTTGGAATTTCAACCAACAATTAATCATAGCGCACTTGCACATATTTATTTATTTTTATTGAATAAATAAAGAGTAAAAGTTATTCGCCATATCTACCCTTTCTGAGAATCATTTTTTATATATCTTGCGGTGATTCTTTGATATTCACGCTACTTTTCGTTCGTTAAGTGATGCTTGAATTTCTTATCAGAACTTTTACCATATAAGAAAAAAAGTGGCTACAAGACTAGGGTAGACATAAATCTTCTATTTGCTGGTGTTTCATATAGTACTCTGTCATCCCATGTGTTCCTCTGCGTACGAGCTGTTACAGAAATTGTATCACTAAGTTATTACTGTTCTTTCCCGTGGGAAATTTAGTCAGTAGGATTTCTAATAACCCTATAAATAATTTCCCCAATCAATGCATAAGAAACAACTAGTGTGAGAGATCTTCCCTTGACTTTCTCGTATATTTCGGCAATAATGCATATTTTGTGTTAACGTTAATATGCAAAAGTTTAAAAAAAACAGAAATGCAGTCTTTTCATTGACGGACTTAATTAAAAATTTGACGTAGATTTACAATTTGGTGATAGATCAGATAGTACTATTCATTCATCTATAGTGTTGCGTTTTTGATCTATCGCTTTCACACACACACCAATAGGCGCAAGATATTGTACAATATCTGTATGATGTTGTTTGATATTCTG
This sequence comes from Araneus ventricosus, assembly GCA_013235015.1. Lineage (NCBI taxonomy): Eukaryota > Metazoa > Arthropoda > Arachnida > Araneae > Araneidae > Araneus > Araneus ventricosus. The sequence continues at coordinate 354,470 of BGPR01000009.1, forward strand.
AATGCCGCAGAATGTCGTGAAAATATTGTAGGAATATTGTAGAGTATTTTGTGCTAATAGGAACACGAATTGACAAATCAACAGACAGTCAAAGTAAGTTAGTTCACAAACTGATGCAGATATTCTCAGATCTTATGCTAAATATTGCGCGTTTAATTTGTTGCATTTTTTAGATACCATGTGAAATAAACCTTTCGGAATTTACTGGCGAAAAAATGGCCGAAAATTAGGAAAATTCGACTTTATTTTTCAATAGTTGGAAAAATATATTGAAAAAATGCCTCATATTTACACCCCTTCAGCATTCGAAGTATACCTGTGTGAAATTTGACAGTTCTATGTTCAACCATCTGTTCCATAGATCGCCAACAGACATACTGACATACTTCTATCTTTATTAGCATTAAAGATAAGGGAAAATAAGAATAGGTAGCCGCATGAGTGGTTAAAATTCACAGACTTGAAAAGGCGATACGAATATTTGCATTTCTCCCTCAAAACTCAATTTCAACTGGATATTAGAAATACCATCTAAACCATAATCTGAAAGTGCAGGATTCAGTCGTAGGCGAAATGGTTAAAACACAATTAGAATCCATTGCATGGTTTCTTCATTCATTTAGAGTCAGCTAACCCGTAACCTGATTTTAAAAAATTACATTTATTCTAAAGTCAATAGATTCTTTCGACATTATATGATCGTGACATATACATAATTTAACACAACGAATATGCCTTATTTACAAGCAAGTATCACAAATATATAGAGAATTCCCATTTTCTCGACTAAATATTCATTCGGAAACAAGGATTTAAATATACTTGAGTGAAAGCCAAACAAAGGCAAGCGCAAAGCCAATACGGAGATAAATAGCATCCATTAATATTAAAGAAAACCATTTCACGTGGAAAGATTTAAGTGCACCGAATCATTTCTATTTATTATATTCCTTCTAATTCATATCTAACTTAAGCAATCAAAGATAAGATAAAAATAAAACAATTCTGTTCATCATGAAATAGTAATAACATTTCTGGATGATTGCTTAAGCATTCGAAACTTTAAATTTATTAGAAGAGGATAATTAATTACGTGTTGGAAATGACTTCTTTAGATTTGAAAGCTGATATTCCAAAACCGAAAAAGGCTAGAAGTGAATACGAATGATAAGTAATTGAAAATCTTAATTGAAACAGGGAATACGTTTTCAGGCTTTGAAATTTTACGTGCGCTTCAAAATTAAAATCTACAAGAAAATAATGCATTTAAGATAAAACTTCGTCTAGCTGTTACTCTATACTTTGATTCGTGACGTCCTAAAACCACAAGGGAAATCAAACAATGAAATGTTTCTCGATATCCGGTACTAAAAAGGGTTCACATTCTCATTGGCTCGTAGAATTAAATTTTACGACTAATTAAATGCTATTCGAAAGATTTTCTTGGGAGGGTTGAAATTATATTACCTGAGAACAAACATTCTTTCTGTTGTTTTATCATTGAAATAATTTTTTTATTAGTGTCCGTAAAATACATTAGATGTGTTCTTCGTAATATTTTATATTGCTTAACAACAATGTTTGTATTCCTAAAAGATAAACAATTAGCAAAAATAAACAAGAGCTCAACGAATTTTGTAGTGATATTTAATAGTTTACAAATATATTAAGATAAAAAACAAATATTTAAGTATTATTTTGAATTAGAGAAAGCACCAGCAATAAATAATTTATTGTTTTTAACGCTTTTTTATCAAATATATTTCGCTATTTTGAAAATTTGCCTTCAACTTGAATTATTTGCAGATTCCTCTGTTCTAATAATCCAAATTTAACTATTTACCTTTCGCATAATTTACGAACTTTCTTTCCAAAAAATGGTTAAAAATTTCAATGATAGTAGAAATACATAATTCATAAGCTTAAACCTTAAGTAAGAAATCTAAATCAGTATTTCAAAAGTGTGCGCTATAAATGCTAATTATAACTTCGTTATTTGTATACATATTCATTACTGGCAAAATAGGCAAATCCAAACTGGAAAATTCTAAGATTTTTCACAAATGTTGGAACGTTGCGTTTGTTTTGATAAGAGAAATATTTCTATCGTAGCAATAATAACAGATATTATCAAATCAATAATAATGAATCCATATGTAAAGAAAGCCCTTCGCACAACAAACAGGCTGCTTTTGAACGCTACTTTCGAAATTCATATTTCAAAAATTTATCAAAGGCTGTGAAAAAAGATCCAATCTGAAAAAAAGTTAAATCAAGCAACAATGTAGCTCAAGCATTTTTTTTTAAATCGACGATTCTTTGTGAAAAACACCAGTACCCCAACTCTTTGTTCATATAGATAATAAGAACACGCAAAACAGGAATATTCTGAAAAAATGAAGCAGCGAATCTGTTCCAAATTATTTAATTTTCAATTGAAAATAGGGAAATTCAATTGATATTATCACATAATTATTTAAACGATTACAGTAGCTAGATCTTCAAACAAATGTCAAAAAGATAAAGAAAAACCTTATAACCGTTATAAGATCATTTTCCTGTCTCTGAAACTGCATAAAAAGGATTAATTATTTCTTTTAGAAAAAATCGTTTTCCTTCAATTAGGTTACCTATGTTGAGACATTACTTTCAATCTAAAAGCTATAGTTTAATCCTTATTGCTGATTTATTAATATTTAGCGTTTTTTATCCTTAGCGTCAAATATAAATTCTTCCGAAATTCCGAATCAGAATTTGAAATAAAAAAATCGAATCTATTCTCTTTCCTCAATCTCGTAACTGCGATCTCAAATAAGTTGTGTAGTAATTTTTACTTTGTCTTTTTGTTGGAAAGAAATAGATATCATGGCTTTTGGATGGGTTAAATCTTTGTTTTGCATTTAGGTTTAAATTGCTAATAATTTTTGGAGATATTTTATAATTACTTTATAAATAACTGAATTTATCCTTCTTAGAGAGTTTATCTCTTATATAACAGGTAGAAACCTCGAAATATTAAATCCTGATCAAATGCGGAAGCTATAAATGATTCTGTGAGCAATGAAATGCTATGATCTAATTTTTCATTCTTAACCAACATAAAAATGTGAAAACAGTGTATTGTCATATTGACCCAATATAGACCATGATTTTACCATTATTTTAGTTCCTTAATCCTCTGATCCTGAGTTTAGCTTACATGAATTAGATTAACTTTTCATTTTGATATATATAAGAGAGTTACTTTTGTGAAAGTCTCACAATTTTAACTATGCTCAGATGAGGATACCGACAGTTGTACTGTCTCGACTTCTGCGCGTGCCAGCTTCAGGACGTTTCACCTTGAAAAAATTTAACTTACATGAAGCCCATATATACGGTAGATCTTCTGTGAAGTTTCCTTCCGTTTTGAAGCTACTCGAAGTTATTAGGATGAAACCTCGGAAATTTTAATCCGGGTTAGATAATGAGGATGGCACTTGAACCGGCGTCCTATAATCCAAATATCAACGCATGGGATATGTCATCCTCTATGGAAAATTTAATGTGCTTTAAACCCACTTACGAAGCGAATTCTTAGAGGAAATGAGCCCAAAATTCAGATCATTTGATCTCGAAGATAAATCCTTGCCACTAAGACCCAGGGTCCTCATACCGCCTTGTCACAGTAGACATAAGGTTTAATTTTCTCAGATGCATATTATAAAATCACGGAAATAATGAATTTCATCAAAACAGCTTTTAAAAACATGCTTTTATCAGAATATTAGATTTTTTATTTAAATTATTTTCTTTAATTAGTCAGTAATCTTTGAATTAGTCTTTACATTCTAATTCCTTATTAATAATATAGAATTTTGCAATCAACTTTTTTCTACCGGGTGACGCCACAGGATGGAATCAACATTTAGTTAAATTAATTAACTAATAAGTAAGAGAAATAATTGAATAGTGTATTTTCATAGACAAATGTCTCAAATTTCAAAAAATTCGCACATAATGAAGTAAGAGAAAATTTGATAACAAAATTTCATCTTGACATATATGAAACAAGTGAAGTAAATTAAAAGAATCTAAACACTCTCATCTTAATTCGTCTATTTTAAAGATTCTGAATTTTCAAATTAATCGACGCAACTCTCCTCTTCATCTTTTCCTTCTTCAGAATGAAAGAAGGAAAAAAATAAACGATTGGAAAAAATATTGTCAAATTTAATGCATTTTGAAAGATAAAAGGCCAAAGAACGCATTCTGGTAAGTGAAAGAAAACTTGATTCAAAATAATGACTGAAAATATTGAATCAAATAATATTTTACTATGAATCAATTATTAATAAAGTATTTTTTCTAGAAATGACTATTTCTATAATATTTATTCTGAACCGTAGGAAATATTAATAATTTGTTTGATTAATTTGTAGGAAAGTTGCATAAGCAAAATACTGCTTCAGAAACAAAAGAAATCAACAATATAGTCTTGCTTTAATTATAATTGTTCCACGTGCAATTTTAATTATTTTAAAATTCTACATCTCCTACTTGCACCTTCATAAAACGACATATTACAGAAAGCAGACGTTATTAAATATTGCAATGAGCTAAATCTGCGCAAGACTAATTTAATATTCAACTTATTAAATTATTTATAAAGCCATGCAAGACAGTATGCCAGACAACGTATAGACGAAGATAAAATCGCAATCTATTCCCTGATTTACCGTATTTGAGACAGCAGTTAAAGGCATCTAAGGTTACATTGATTTCTGGAAAGCATTTATTTTCTCGAAATTGGGCCACTGTTGCTGACAAAGCAGGATTTTTCGAGATATTCGGAAGTTATGTCTTCTATCCTGTCAAGAACAGATATCGATATCGAAGTTATAGTGTTCAGACGTGTTCTTCTATAGCGAGATTAACCAGATTATTTGCGAGATTCCAACATAAAGGGATTAGAAATGGATGAATCGGTGTTATTATTCATCCATAAATTTCCGAAAATGGCTCGTAGTTCGAATAGAATACTTATTTATAGATTAATCTTCTTTAAAGAAATGTTAAAACATAGTACTATTTATTTAAATATTACAATAAATGCTTCGTAAAATGGTGTTGATTCCCCTAGAAAAGTTATCACCAAAAAATAACGTTTATAATTTTTTTTTCTTTTTGTTTGAATAAATCTAATTTAAAGTAATCTAAACATTTTCATAAATTACAAATTAGAGTGCATGCTTTAAGTTTTCATATTCATGAGTTTGTTATCACTTGTATATGTAAAATCTTTCGTCATCTAGAAATTGGTAGAAAGGGTTAACAAAGACAATTAAGAAGTTAGTTTCGATGGATGAAAATAGAAACTACAAAAGGTGCTCTTCTTCTTTATAAATACCCACAGTGCTACTCATAATTATTAGAACGGACTGCTAAAATTTCATCTTTTGTTTATAAAGTTTTAAGAATTTGATAATTTGCTTTCTTGTTATGATTGTCTAATACCTTTCTTTTTCTTCCATAAATGTATGTAAGTTTTAGTATTTCTTAAAATACTTCTCGTTTTTAGAAAAGAATATTTTTGAAACAGTATATATTAGCTGTTTATAATTATTCAAACAGCTGATGACGAAGACTATATTTAATTGAACAAGAATGGGATTTCGTTTTTTATTTTGGTAAATTTCTAAAATTTTAATAAATTAAGCTATTTGGTATTTTTTCTTCTCTGTGAAGCAGACAAACCAATGGTAATGCCCAAGAGTTTAGATATTTCTGTTGAATTCCTCCACCGCATCACTGAAGATCGGAAGGGTGGAGTATCATATGAAAACCTAGCAAAAAAAGTATAAATTTTCGAAATCGGTATCTGCTATTTGGGCAAGAAGTATGAGACGACAGGATTCATCAGAAACAAGAGAGAGCGAGACAGAGAACCGAAAAATTGTACAAGAAAAGACTCTATGATTGTAGATTGACAAAGAAAAAGAATGATGCATATATCATCAAGAGAAATCGTGGAAGACTTGAACTTAAATGTGTCAACTCTAATTGTTCGCCGGAGAATCAAGGACTCAGGATTTATCATCAGTATCCAAAGAAAAAACCATACACCTCAAAACAAAATATAGCAAAGTTCTTGGCCTTCGAAAAATAGTATCTTTCGAAGGATTCACAATTCTGGGGTAGTGTTTTATGGCCAGACGAAAGCAAATATGTGCTTTCCAGACCACAGAAAGAGAATAAGAGTGTGGCGATTAAACAGATGAGTATCCTACACACAGTAAAACGTGGAGATGGAAATGTGATGATATGGGATGTTTTCCTCAAATGTGTTGATGAAATTGCGAGGATCGACGTTAGAATGACGGTGGAAGTTTGTACGCCGATATCCTGTCTCAAATACCGAAGGCATTCATCACAAATTTGCGTGGGCGCCGACTTTATATCTTTCAACGAGATAATGACCTAAACCACTCGTCAAATATAAACAAAGATTATTTCTCTGAAAACAGGATTAAGATATTGGAGTGGCCACCACAAGACCAAGACCTTAATCCTATCTAAAATTTATGGTTAATTTGAATCAGAAATTGTATTTTGAAGAGAGAAAAAATTTAAATATTTTTTGAGACGTTTAAATATGAATTTCGCAGTATCAACAAGGAGATGACGAAGAAACTGGTTGATGGCATGAATCAAAGACTGGAAGAAGTGATTGAGGACAAGAATGGTCGAACTAAACATAGGACATTGATATTTGATTAAAAAAAAATATATGTCAATTTTTCGTTGCAAGTTTCTGATCGTTCGAATAATTTTAAATTACACTAAATTTAGAGTTATATGAAAAAGTTTCTATTCTGTCACATTTTGCGATAAAGTTTGAGTTATTTCAAGCCTCTTCTAATGAATAAGATAATAATTAACAATAAAATTAATGTAATTGAGATGTAAATAAATAAGTTTATTTTCGATAATAAAAAGTACAAAATTTTCGTTAACATTCTATTGATTTTGAACAATACTATATTTAACCATTTATTACCTAAACATATAATCCAAATGTAAAAAAACACATAATCGTAGAAGTCAAAATATTATTTAATTTTTAATATGATTAATATTTTAAGGAGTTACATTGCTGGCGGAGTCTCAACTACGTATAACTAATATTTTTAACAAAAATTTATAAATATTCCTTAACTTTACTCATGGTTTTGAAATAGCATCGAATACATCTTTTTCAACTCAAAATTGTTTCTAGAAAGCAGGAATACAAGCAATACAAGCAATTGTTTTCGAAATGTTTCTGACATTACTCAATTAATGTTTTTTCTTCTTCAGTCCTTTGGACGATTCCAATCAGTGAATAATTCATGACCGTTAAAATACTTAACTAAAATACATCAGATTTAATCAATTTCACCGAAATCAGCATAAAAGATTTGGAAATGCTATTTTCACCTCTAATTCCTCGTATAAAAAATAAAACTCAGAGACTTCTCGAACACATATACAATCGACTAAACAGAAAGAATGGTGTTGCATCTTAACTACAGACTACAACATCGTCCAAGCGATTAATTAATTTCCAGTAATCCTCCTACAGAATGCGCAAGTGACGCAAAGCTGTTTGTCACTGCCAAAGACAAGCACTTTCTCCTAAGCAGTTACCGGTCTAGCCGGATGAAAGAAAGATTGTACCATATTTCTGTGGTTTCTCGGGGCAACAGACTCTCAACTGAATTTGTCCCGTGTTACCAGAGATGGCAGTATAATTTATCTCTTTTCAAAGATTAGGATTCGTCAGATGTGGTTTTCTGAGAGATCGAAGAGATACTAATGCAGCAGAATGCTAATTGGATTATGAATACATGAGATCGTGTTAAGAATTCGTTTCAAGCTGAATAATCTACAAGATGTCGACTTATTTACTTGAGACAGGATAGGTTCTGTCTACTGAATAATTTAACATTCTGCTTAGATAATTCTTTCATAGTGAATTCTGAAGGCTATTAGTCCGAATTTGTGAAAGAAAATTAATATCCGCTGCATTCTTTAATTCATTTGTTCGAGTAAAGATCTCTGTAAGCATTTTTATTTTACACTGGTATTAAAATTAACTTGTTCACAATTTGTGTGACGAATTGAATCGATATAATAAATTTTGTTCAAAATAGAAAAATAAAATTTTCATTAAAACACGATTTTATTAGTGTGCTAAAGAGGAAAAATAATTTATTTGTCGAAAATATGCAGGCCAAACCATAATTGCCCATACATGAGAAGTTGATAGGTAAACTCTAAGGAAATTGGATTTTCAAAAATGTCTGTAATATATTTTAATATTTAATGAATCTTTAGGAATTTCCTATCGTATAATGTTCATTATGATCTAATATTATGCTTATATGATTTTGTTTTGACGCCAATGATAATACAATACCATGAGACGATAAATCAGAAATACTAGATCGTCTACAGTAAAGCAAAACAAAAATGGTCATGTTGCTATTCGACTGAATTGCCACCAACCACCCCAAATGCCATTATCCATTCCCAGGATGTTATGTTGTGTTGATAGAGAGGACATTGTCTATTACGAGTTGCTGCCTCCTAACAAAGCAATTAAATCAGTTATATACAGTAACCGAATGGATAATGTGAAGCAACCCACTGACCAGAAGTGCCTAAAATCGAGAAATCGTGAAGGTTGGTCTTACCAGAATAACGCTAGGTGACATGTAACTTTCACCTACCGGCGAAAATTGACAAAACTTGGCTGGGTTGTCTCACCCCATCTGGCCTGTCTGGGTTGTCTTACCCCATCTGACCTGGCACCTCTGGAATAAAAAAGGGGTTCTAAGATGGGAATCTATTCCGCTCTTTTCAAAATTCCCTAAATTAAAAAAAATTAAATTCTCTTCCTTGGGCAGTTTTTAACGATGATTTAGACATGTTCTATGAGAGAGGGAGAATGAAACTTCACAAAAGATGACAAATCATTATCGTAAAAAATGTAGCATGTATTCATTGTTAGTACAAAGACATCTTTTTAATTTACCCCAAAATTCGGCGGATATTTTCCGAGCAGCCCAATAAAATAGTGCATTATCATTGAGAATGCACAAATATCTCAAATTTAACAACATTCCAGACATAAGGAAGTAAAAAAAAAATCGATTGAAAAATTCCATCTTTGCAAACAGTAAACAATTCAAGTTAAAGAAAAGAGTCTAAAAGCTTTCCTCTTAATTTCTCTTTTTTAAAACTTGCGCATTTTCAAATTAATTGAAGCATCTTTCTTTTTCTTCTTTGTAATTCCCGAACTAAATAAAAAATAAAATGATTGAAAGAATTCTTGTCGACCCGATGAATTTTTTAAGATGCCTATAAAATTACCATAGAACCCACTGTGCTAAAAGCAGAACAAGACAGTTTCAAGATAACGACTCGAATAATAAGCAATATCCGGAGGTGAAGAACCTTGAGAACCTCCATTAACTCACACAGCATCGACCAGGTAATATTTCACCATGAATGAATTATTAATAATATATTTTTTTCTATAAAAAAATAAATGTGTAAAAAAATCATTTCGGCAGTAAATCAAACTCCAATAAATACTGAAAACGGCATGGAATAGGTCGTATTCTCTCTAAGCTGTTTATCGTTTGAAAGAGAATAAGAAGTGAGGAAAACAAACAGGAAATAAATAATGCATATTTAAAAATAAGAGTAATGATGAGTAAATCGCTCTTTTGGTAAGACGATAAATTTAACGCAAGCATAATAGAAGAAAATATAAGTGTCTAGACATCGAAAAAACAAATATGATCTGTCGTGTTTTACAAACGAGCTAATTTGTCAGTTTAACAAAGTATTCCGTTAGTAAAGGACTTCGCAATTATTTCTGAATTATAACTTTGTCGAGAAACAATTGCTGAGCTGGGCAAAGGTTTTGATTTTTTTGTATAAAAATCATTGACAAAATCCGAAATAAATTTTTAATTTAATTAGAAATTAGTTTTAAACAGAAGATTTAGAGTCGTCATTGAAAAAAATGGGATCAGTGATTTCTAGAATTTATATGTATTTAATTGAAAATCTCATAATAAATAAATAAATAAAAACGGATTGAAAACAGAAAGTGATATATCTTAATGTATATATTACGATTATCAAACATTCATAAAATTTATTACTTTTTAGGAACAAAAGGTTTTAATCAAATGTTAGCATAAAAAATCCTACGCATGTGGAGACAATAAAAATTGCTTCATGAATATTCAAGAACTTAATATCAACGAAATTAGCAGATCGTAAATAATTTATTTATTTATTTTTGCACTCATATAAAAATGATTTTTCAGCAATTAAGCAAACCTGTTCTGACTTATTCCCGGAAAAGCGGTTCACCAATACTATTGGTTTTTCAAGTGAAGTATAAAGAATCTACTAAATTTTTGTATATTACAAAATTAAGAGTAAAAATTCAATGGAATATTTTGATTCTTTGGGTTTATTTTTGCAAGTGACATTAAAGGATTTAAAAAATTCATTCATTCAAATAATTATTAATTCTTAAATTTTTGTATTGCAGTTGTTAATAAAATATTGATACAATAAGATCTACACCACCTTTATTGCTCGAACATGAGAAGCGAGGCCTTGCTTACTTATTCTGCAAATTATCATCCCCGTATTTGAGGTGGCCCCGGTGGAAAATTAAGAAGGTATAGTAGAAAGGCCTCTATATACGATTTTTTTTATTTTCTACTTATTTATTATTATATTTTATTTTTTGAGAAAGAGTAAGAGAGAAATGGGAGAAAGTACCTGTATTTGGGATTTGAAGACCTGCACTAACCACAAACTATCACGACATCTAACCTGCTTTTCATTTAGAGATTTTACTACTCCTTTATCGGTAAAGATATTCATTATAATCAAAATATTCAAATTTGATATTATTTTTATTAAAAATAATTCATAATTTACTATTTCTATACTTTATTGTTATTTGCTTGTGAACTATACTTCACCATATAATTGAACAAGTTAAAACTTTACGGTACAAGGAGATTGTCAACATGCTTTTCTGATTGTAAAATTTAAGAATAAGTCCTATTTTTTTATATTAATAAAGTGAAATGTATCTATAGTTGACTTTGATCTAATATTTACAGCTGGAAACTTTAAATAAAGAATTTAATTTCAAATAAAAATTTTAAACAAGCTTGTAAAGACTTAACTATAACAATTTAAGACTAGCTTTTCTAGAAAATCAAAGGTAACTATGTAGAGGCAATTTGATAACTATAATTTCATATATGTTAATAAATGTAAAGTATTACTTTTAAAAATAAATTTTACTAGAAATGATTATTGAAATAATATCCAGTATCGACATTGTGATCCAAACGAATATATTTTAAGATACAATGGACCGACAATGGATAAACAGAAAATCTATTTAATAAACGAGTAACAAAAATACATTTTTGAGAATAAATAAGGAATTTTCACTGAAATTCTAAGATATTTTCCATTCAAACTTACATACTTCATACAAAAAAAAATTAAGAATATGTTACATTTGCTCAATCTTCCTAACTTTGATTCATTTTTACAATGTATTCCATTATTTTTAAGAATTATTGTGATCTTTCAGGAATGGAAAAAATCTATTGTAATTTTAGCAAAATATCTATAATTATCTAAAACATGAATTTTTTTGTCTCATAATTTGAAATATTGTTTCTTTTATTAAAGAAAAGAAATACACTGAAGTTCTATCGAACATTTTAAGAAACATGAAATTCTACAAAATTTCTTTCTAGAATAGCAACGAATTTGAAGGATAGAACTTAATTTATCATAAATAGTTTGAGAAAACCTTTCTAAGAAATGAAAAATAAACACAATAAAGAAGAAAAATTCATAACTGTATATGTTATAGCTATTGTTGAGGCAAGAATTTCTTAAAATTTGTTTAATATAGAGTAAAACAATTTTCTTCACACCATTTGTGACTTTGCCATGCAGTTTAGTATTTTTCACAGTTTTTTGTGCAATAGCACATCCAAGAACGTGTTAAATATCATGACCAGCATTTAATATTGGTTCCTTATTTCTTTAAACGAAAAAATTAACCAATTCATTTATTTATTAAATTTAGGATAGGAAATTAGATATTCATAACATTAATCTGATAAATCCTTTAATTACACAATAGCTCTCCATAAACCATTTGAATCGGAAACAATGCCTATTCCCTTATTGGAGATTAATTTCTGTAGTTCAGTAAGATTTAAACTGCATCATGTCAATGCTGCATAACGAAATGTGTACTGGGTGGCCATTGCTACACCACATTACCGATGTTTTACGACCAGAGCAACCATAGAAGCTAAAATTATTATATAAATGCGACCAAAAAACGATTCGAAACATCTTTAATATCAACAATGATAAATTCGTATTGCATTGTTAAATTTGTGAAGTCCTTAACTCTCCCTAATGTAAAATTGAATCGAAAATCATATTATGGGAAGATGAATTACAATTACATCGCCTACAGGTTAATATCACTATGCTACAAAATAACTGATCTCGCTTGCAAAGAATCCCAGCATATGCATTATTCTAAAACTTAATTAGTTTATATTATTAAAGATAAGATATATGGATTGCAGGCCTGGTGAAAGAGTCTTGGTCTCCAACTGCGTACACGAGAACCTGATGGAACCTAGATATGGCGAAACCTATACCTATTAACGAAGATTATCTTATAAATAAAAGCCCATATAAAAGTATTCCAAACTAGATTAACGCAATCAAGGATATTTGAAAACTACCGTGTTGTTTCCTTTTACTTCCTCGCATACGAAATATAGAAAGTGAGACGGAAAAAAACTATATTTGAATTGTGTCTGTCTATCTGTTTACACGATTCCTCACAAAGCAACGAAATAGAAGAATGAAATTTGGTCTACAAACCAAATTGTAGAAACTCTTCAATGGGAATTCTGTCTTTCTGTCCGTCCATCCGCGTGGGTGGGAACACGATAACTCAAAAATGCAGAAAGGTAGATAAGCAGCAAGGTTCTCACGATAATTGTATTTGTGTAACCAATTTTGGAATAAATACGGCAACGGCTTGACTGTCTGAAGGTCTGTCTATTCGTGAGTTTGCTATCGCGACAACTCAAAACCGAAACAAGCTAGGTAAATGAAATATGGTATGTAGTCTGGACCAGTGGCGGCTCGTCAGCTCAGAAACAAGCAGTGCTGCAAAAGTCGTAAAAACCTAAGTTGTAGGGAATTTTGTGTTGATTATTTTGGTACATAATCATGATATACCAAAATTGATAGTTTTTAAGATACAAGCAAAAACTGGCACAATTTTTTTTTTCATTTTTATGGCTACAACTAAAATTCCAACAAAAAATTTTGGTACAAAAGCTCAGATTCGTAATGAGCACCTCAAAAAACATAACGGAGCAAAAAATTACGACTCCTACAGAATTTCATTTAAAAAACTGCCTAATGACGGGACTACTGAGAGAAGGCGAAAAAAACCCAAATAAGGAAGGTGAAGGCGGAAGTCGCGCGACGAACAAGAGTTGTAAAAAATCTCAGCTCGAGTGCATCTAAATTCAAAGGGAGAAAGGGTTGCTTTTTTCTTCCGATTGAGAGCTAAGTGTCGCTCAGTGCGCGAATTTTGATCCTTAGGAGGAGAAAATCTGCTAGCAGATCCGGTCTGCCTCTCTCTTAATTGTAATTGTTGATTCATTCTCCGTCTTTCTTTTACGTTTTTTATTACTTTTTTACAATTTTCGTTGATCATCGAACTTTAAAAGTGAAAAAGCAAGCCAATTAGAATGAAAACGAAAATACAACCTTTTAAAATAATTTCAGGGGGACTGCAACTCTGCAGCCCCTAGTGGATGAGTCGCCACTGGTCTGGACATTATAAGTATTAACCCTCTGAGTGGTTCGGTCTTCTTTGTAAAGCGATTCCAAAAGCGAGCGATTGAAGAACCTTTATCTGTTTTAAAAGTGTGCCTTCCTCCCAACAGAAAATGTTCCGAAAGCGCTGCAGATCGAGTCTCTTCCCCCCTCTGAACTAGGAACGATTAGCAACCCCCCATGGAGGGGATAACCGCAAGAATCCGTTCTATTCAGCTTGGAACCTATTCAAACTACAGTGCCAGGGGAATTCTGGGGTATTTATCTGGGCCTGGGATAATTGCTTTCGGAAGATCCCATCTGTGGCGTGACTGAATATCTTCAAGATGCCCTCATTCTGCATATTGCCCGTGTCCATAACACCAGATGACAAAAATAAACGCCGTTACACCAGACAAATGCCAGACCGTTGGGCCAAAAAAATGAACGCTATATTACTTATTTTTTATGTTGTGAGTTTCTAAAAATATGAACATCATTGAAGTTGCATGAAAGCTGATATTCTTTAGATGTCTGTGACTTCAATTTATTTGTTGTTTATTAATAGTTGTATTTTAGATATTGGCTGTACTTCATATTATTAGTTGTCTTTTTTATATTCTTGACTTCAATTTATTTTCAGTCTACACGTCAGTATATTCGTCTACGAATGTAAAAATAATTTCCCTAATTTTAAAGATCAACAACAATGCCATTTATATATATATATTTTACTAATCTCTATTGGCACTATAAAACTTTTCATATTGTTTCTTGATTTAGTATTCGGTAAAAGGTAGAAAATTTAGAGCCGATCACAAATATAAACAGCGCTTAACTGGATTAATCCGTTTTGTATGCACATAAACACTTATTATATAGATAGTCACATAATAATCTATATTCCAAAATAGCCAACGATAATCAATATATATGAAGGATTATAAATAACCTTCTTAACCCTGAATAATGTTTTAAATAAAATAATATGCTACAAGCCTTTTGTAATGAAACTCGTTACATATGCGTTTTAAGAGAACGAGTTAATAATTCTCAAACTAAAGGTTACATTTTGAAAACTAATGCGCTAAATATTGGAAGAAATAGCTTATTCATATACCTTTATTTAGTACGCAAGAGATTATCTTCTATTATAATAAACGGAAATTTAATTCACCTGAAATTTGAAACTTTGATACTATTGTCCAGGTACTAGAGCATCCAGTCGCAAATTTTTCAAAATTAAATTTGGGGACGTTCAAATATTACGTAAGCACCCAAGGGGGGGGAGGGGATATGCGATTTGCTTATTTTTGCTGACAAGGGAGGAAGGGGAGTATGAGTGATGCTTACGTAAGATATTAAAATCACTTTATTTCCGAAAATCTCTTGTAACTTGCACAAATAATTTAATTTAAAAAAATTAAATTTGAAAAAAAAAAGATAAATTTGGCAAAAGAAAATTGATTTTTGTAAGCTTAAACTTGAAATTGTAAGGAAATTAAACTTACTTTTTTTTTTTCATTTTAAACCGAGTTAGAGTTTTTAATTTCTCGTACACGAAGTATACAAAGAGAAAATTGTAATCGTCAAAAAATTCGAACTCGAGATTTTGACGAATCTCCATGTTTTAGACCTCCCCGAGTCCGAAAAACACAATTTTGGAATTATGTCTGTCTGTGTGTCTGTGAACACGATAACTCGAAAACTATTAGAGCTACAGGGATGAAATTTAGTATGTGGTCTTTAAACATAAGTTTTAGTTTTCTGTCAAATTTTGGACAAAATCCGTCCACGGGAAGTCTGTCTGTCCGCGGTCATGTGAACACTATAACTGAAAAACTTGAACAGCTAGATGAATAAAATTTGGTACACAGTTTTATCATCATGAATGTAGGTCCGTATAAAATTTTGGGCCAAATCCGTCAAAGGGTTGACTGTCTGTCGGTCTGTATAATCGCGTACTTGTAAAAATTACATCTCCTAAACCCTTTGGCTTAGATAAATAAAAATTGATATGACGTTTGCTAATATTAATTATAGGTCTGTGCCCAAATTTCGTTTGAATCGGTAACGAAAAAGGCGTTCAAATTGCATAATTAATTTTTCTAATCCGATTCTCCATACGCATGCGTACTGGTAGCAATCTCTGTGCACGCGGAAGGATTGCATCACTTTTCCCCTGTTTTACTTGCGTAATGGAAGCAATCTCTGCGCATGCGCAAGCTAACGAACGAGGTCTTCTCCTGTTTTCTCCTCTGCACACGGAGCTTGTGCATTGGCTACAGTTTGATAGAAAATAAATATTGCTAACTTTTAATACATGCGCATCTCTTTCAATATGATTTTTCACCTAAATATTTTACTATCACTATAATCTACAATGAAAAACCTTCTGATAGTCATTGAATTCTGGGTTACAGTAGGTTCGATTTTTTTATCCACGCAGGGGGAAGGGAAATGACAAATGTTTGAGAAGTATACGAGAAAGTTTAGGGGAGGTCACTCCCGCTGGTTTTATTTGAATTAAATCCTAAAATTTTTAAAATTAGATTATTATTGTTATACGTTTTGTAAAAAAAAGAACGGGGAGGTGCAGTTTGCTTACGTAATTATAAGAGGGGGGTTTGAGATTTGCTTATTTTTGCTGACAAGGGGGGGGAGGGGTCAAAAAATACCAAAAAAATGCTTACGTAATATTTGAACGGCCCCTTTAATTCTTTATTTACAGTTTTTTTTTATCGAAATGTAATGGCATATTGAGTTTCAGGGGCATTAAAGTTTTTTTTACCCGATTGAAACGAAAATTGGACAATTAGGGTTAAAAGACCACATACCAAATTTCATTTATCTAAGTCGTTGCGTTTAGGAATTATCGTGTTCACAAGCATGCGATTACAGAAACCAACAGAC
The DNA here is from genome assembly GCA_013235015.1 of Araneus ventricosus. Lineage (NCBI taxonomy): Eukaryota > Metazoa > Arthropoda > Arachnida > Araneae > Araneidae > Araneus > Araneus ventricosus. The sequence continues at coordinate 371,330 of BGPR01000009.1, forward strand.
AGTTAACGCGTCGAGGGATTTCGTCCAAAATTTAATACGGACCTACATTCCTAATTTTTAAAACTGTGTACCAAATTTTATCTATCTAGCTGTTTAAGTTCTGAAATTATCGTGTTGATATGAACCCTAACATACAAATTTTCCTTGGACGGACTTTATCCAAAACTTGATTGAAATATACTAATTTTGTATTAAGTCCATATAAAAGATTCTTTCTTTCTAACTCTAACCGTTGTTGAGTTATTGTGTTCACAAACATAATTCCAAAATTGTGTTTTTCGGACTCGGGGAGGTCTAAAAACTGGAGATTCGTCAAAATCTCGTGTTGAAAAATTTACGATCAACGATTATAATTCTTTCTCTTTGTATACTTCGTTTACTAGAATGTAAAAAAGATCAAACTTTTTTTTCCTATCAATTTTACGAAAATGCGCTAGCTACGAAGTAAAATATTATTGAATTTTTTTTTCTACAGACAATTTTTTGCAAACTTCGCAAAATCAAAGAATAAGGAGAAAAATTTAACACCTATTCGAAATTAATCAGGTGCCTTTTCACAATTTATAAATGTCTTGGACGTTATCGGTGTGATATTCAAAAACATTTTTGGGCCTTTTCATACCAAATATAAAGGAAATTTAACTAACATAAAACTTACACTTTACTGTTTTTCTTAAAAAATAAAATTATAGATCTAATTCAAATATATCATACAGCTTGGAAAATAAATAAGAGTCTCATTATTATCCATTAAAGTTCAGAATGAAAATAAAAACCTGTATATAAATCAGAATTTTATTTAAAAAAATTATACTTTACAAATCACAGCACACACACAAGATATTGTGATAAAACACACTGTCTAGCATGTGACGGTGGAGTTTGAAAATAATTCAATGCCTGAGACTACTATTATTATTAGAAGTACTGTCTTCAAACTCGTTAATAACGTGTCGGGATGCATTATAGGTTTGTAACACATATTAGTGGATTCTTGTCTCATAGCATCTATTAAAATTCAGCTCGCAATTGGCATAAGAGCTACCAAAAGCAATGTAATTCAGGCATTTAGATTTGATCACTTAATGAAGAATGCATATCAGCAAAACTATAACGCTCAAGGAACTAGTGCATAAATACAGTATCATTGAAGTAAGCATTGATATTTTCTTAGAAATGGTTTTGTTTTCTTACATTTTAAAAAAGAAATAAACATTTTCACTGACTATTGAAATAAACTTAAACTGCAGATGTTATCAGACTCTTAATAAGATAACTAAAAGTCTGTTAAGATCACTGAAACGTTAAATTTAGTTGAGATAATTCTTTACGTTTCCATGTAAACCAAAATTTTCTCTAACAAAAATACAATATTTTAAAACATAAAAAATAACATTTTCATCCCTTTTCTTTAACATTTGTTTCAATGTTTGTTCAGAGTGAGCAAAAAATAAATTGAATAATAATTATTTGAAAAAATAATTGTTTTTTTTCGGAATTTATTTCATTTTGATGAATTTAAAAGAAATTCTAAGTAGTGTAATATAGAAAACTCATCTAGAAAAAAAACTGCTATAGTTTTAAAAAATCACACCTAAACCTTAGTTATTTTTTTTCAATTCAATGTTATATAACGAAATAAACAACCCCCCCTCTTTTCTTATCACCCCAGGCTTCTCAAATTTTTCTATGCTTGAATGGGGTATTGAAAGAGATTGGGCAACAAAATCTATTTTACTTAACAATTCGATTAAAACATTGATGCATTGAAATAAAATCTTATATAACATAAGTGTATTACAGGGAAAACACTTGAAACATAATACAATTTCAATCCAGGCTGACAAATATTAAACCGGACTTATACAGAATCCAAATTCGGACACACACAACTAGAAAAAAAATCCAAAACTGACCTTCTTTCTGAAAGAAGACCTCAATGCAGATAGCGTTAAAATGCCCCAAGCTATAGGGGTGTGGGGTCTTGGATCCTGTGGTATCTCTAATTTGCTGTAAGTACATTCTTATCAGCACTCATTGTGTCGACCGCTACCCTACCCAGCTAATCAATCAAAATGTCAAACCACGGAAGGGGGAAGAAATTCGGAAAATTACGTTCATCCCGCTTTAGAGACAGTTCACAAGAGACGTATATTTCCGGGCTGACCGCTTTCGGCGTATCTCTGACCACACGTTGAAATGCGTGTTTTCCGCTTATGGGATAGTCCAAGGTCGACGTAGAAATACGTGTGAAACGCTCAGAGGGTTAATCACATTTTAGTCCCCATCGGCAGAAGCAATAAGTACCAAATGCTACTCTATTGTCTTTACTGTGATACGAAGGTGAATACAAACCGTGCCTTATTGTGTACATATTCGGGAAAGTCGAGAGAATAACGCTAGTGACACAGAAGAACAATCATTACCTTTGAATACGATATACAATAGAGAAGGTATCATGTGTGGCGAGAACGATCTCATTGTATTGGATTGTCATTGAGCACGCATCCTCTTGGACTGGCGCACAAAACCGACACACTTCCATGTTATTCTTATGCTTTTTCTCGTCCAGTGTATGTTTTTTCCCTCATGATTGATTCACGCGCCAAAATACCGCAAAACTTGGTATGGAAGATCCTCTATATCTCGGTAACTACATACGTTAAAAACATAACTAATGCCTTATTTTTGAGATAAATGGCATCAACAGAAGTTACAAAAAAACTTACTTAAACTTAAATCTTAAGGGAAACTTCGAGAAAAAAAAAGAGTCACACGATTAAAGTAGTCCTACGCCTTTAACATCAGTGGCTGTTTGAAAAGACAGCCTCCCGTCATTTTTTTTGGTTCTTGTTATATGTATTTTCCTTTGAAAAAAATATAATTCATCTCCATCTATCCAAACCGAAAAGGAGCCAAATGACTCTAAACATGGGGCTGTAGGTGGTGTAATGTAATGCAATATCAAGAGACATCTCTATGTTCACACAACCAGATATAGGATAGATGAGAAAAGTTCCACAAATATTGATAATGGTCGAATTATGATATAGAAAGATCCTGGGGCTTAGAAGTCACGCAATATCAAGTACGATGATGGAAAGTGCAATCAAAGCATACCCAATAATCATGAGATAGCATAGTAAAATTCCGAAGATCGTTGTATCTGACAAACATTGAAACACTTACAGCTATTCAGAACAGCGATATTATCATCAGTGTGTTGCAGTAATTATCTAGATTATTCTCTTCTAAATATTTAAAAGATAAAAGACATGCAAAATGTGCAGCGTGTGAAGCATTTTCTGATACATTGTATCTCAGAAAAGTATTTGCAAAACTTTGTTACTTATAAATACTGTGGTTGATATGTTATAAATCTTGTGACAATCTTCCAAACTATATTTTATAGACTTAAATGGAATAAATACAATGAAAACAGTTTTAAAAACACTCTTATTAGTGTTGAATAGAGCAAAATTATTTTAATTATTTTCTACTTTTTAGTTTTTAAGGGTATAAAGCACGTGGAAAATTTTAAAAATCATTTAAAATTGGGACTGCGACCAAAACTGCGACTTTTTCTATTTAAATCTTTTATTAATAAATTACAAATAATCGTCTGCAAATGAATTTTTCCCACTTCTTTATTTGTTTGCTCAATTCAAGCACTGATGTTGTGAATTGCTGTATAGAAATTTAAAATATAATTTTAACAAAAAAATTTTCTAAAAATTATGAAGTTATACACATTTTAAAATACTACATGCGCATCAAATTTAAGCTACCAATATGAAAATTTTCTTTTACGCTGAATAAGCATATAGTGATCAAATTTTGCATAAATAAATGCTTTTTGAATGTCATTATTTTGAGTTCGGATTCTTTTGCATTATTTCTCGAAAATTCTTAAATTAAAAAATCAAGTAATTCTAGATTTGAAGCAAAAATTTTCTTCATTGATACTAAACATGCGTAATATTATTTGGAACCAACATATATGGAAACATATTTTTATGTTACATTTTTATCTATATGGGAACAATTTGAATTTTTAGAATATTTTAATACATTTTATTACCTTCTTACGAAAGAATTAAAAGATAATCAATGAATTCAGACGAAATGTTTTTTACAGCATAAGAATGATATTGTGACAAATTAGTCTTGTGGGTGTACGTGAATGCAGTCCAATAAGCAGGATTACAAAAATAAAGCTCTTTATTTTACAGGTATTCTAAGCAAAGAAACATAACACAAATATTAAAACAGTACTTGTAAAAAAATTCACATTAAATCTCAACACAGCGCTCAAAGGTTTCTTATTAACTCACCAGCTTGCTTGCATAGCAAACTCCAACTGACTCTTCTTGGCTTGAGAGCTTGCCTTTATACTTTTCAACAGGAAGTGACTTCATTTTGTAGGAAGTGACGTAATCTCTAGAAAGTTCATGAAACCAAAGTCGCCAAAGTCGCAAACTTTGCCGCCAAGTCGCCAAAGGGGTCGCCAAATTTGTCGCCAAGGTCTCAAATTTATCGCCAAGTCGCCAAGTTTGTCGCAAAGTCTAGCATCTCAGGGAAACGACTTTATAGCTTTGTAACAATATTATAAAATTGTTATGAAAAATTTAGAACAATAGTTCAGAAATTGAAAAACTTTCTCTTGAATTACCATTGTATCATATATATTCAACTATCATTGTATCTTGTAATCCAGCATTAAAAATAATATGCTCTCTTGAAATAACATTTTCTCAAATTCACTACCAGGTGACTCTACTCGTATGTAATTATAATTTAATTAAATTGATAGATTAACTGATAATTAATTCCTTAAAATATTAAAATAGTATAATTTCTTCAAGAATATCCAAGTGTAAGGAAATTTCAAAAGTCTAGCGCATCAAGAAATGAGCGAAAAATTGATTAAAATCAAAATTTTACTAGCGTGAAATATATCTATTTAATATAAGTGTGTAAGAAGATGGCTTGACTTTTCCCTTTTCATATTGTAAAAATTAAGCAAAAATACATTAAATGATGTCTATTTTATGAAAAATAGTAAATATTTATATAATTTCAGAAACGCAACAATTCACTTAGATGAAGAAAGATTTTTCAGATTTTGAACAAGTAACACGGATACTGTATCCTTCAATTGAAATTTCACAGAAAATACATCTGGATTGATCGAACTGCAACATTTTATTTGTGAAGAACAAACCTTTTTCAAAGTTTAAAACAACTATGCACGAAAAACGCCTGGAACAACTTTTGTCGAATAAATCTGAATTGAAATCCTGTCTATTGTAGGATTCAAAATTCGAAATAAGCTTATCAGGATAAACAAATGCACACATACAATGGAATAGATTTATTTCACAACCGAAAAGTTTTCAGAAGTATCATGCCTTGGACAAATATTTCTCCAGCTAATGTCTTTGAGTATTGATCGTTATCGATAGTCTGTCTTCATAAATTTTACATGAGGTATTCCAAAGTAGAAAACAGATTGTTGCGGAAAACGACAAGGTTTACTTCGACGTATCAAACAACATACATCCATACTTTAGTTAGCTGTATCTTCAATTTTTTGATAGATTTTTTGACAATTTGCATCGCTAGGAATGCGAAATCCTTTCTTGATCAAGTATAATGGTAAAACAGAATATATCTGCACGTCGGAAGTAAGATATCGGAAGCAATGCTTTTAGCTTTTTATAGGAGATCCAAAAGAAGTTCCAGAGAGAGATTTCATTAATTTTTTCCGACCTATAGCTACGACATTTTTCTACTACAATTTTCCCATCCAAAAATAAGTCGAGATAATGCAAATACGATAAAAACATCAAAATCAACAAAACTGGACCAGTATTGATAGTTTAACTCTGAGATACAGTTTCATTTCTCAAATCGTCACGAACGAAAGTTGTTCTGTATCTCTTCAAATTCAATTTTGTATTTGGGAAGTGTCGCTGAATTTGGACCACCTGGACATTTTTAAATGTACAGAGATTGAGAAGTGATTTCAATGAAATAGAAATAGTAGAATCTTATTGTACCTTATTTATCTTAAGTATGTAATTAATTTTTTTTATGAATTACATTTTGAAGTAGGAAAAAGATATCTTAAAAATAGTATCATCGATCTAACTAAGGAAATCGATTTCCTAGGTTGGACTACCAATTTCTTTAAGCACAATTCAAGCAAAATATTTTTGATTTCAATGTCTTGAACTTTGTAAGATTATGTGTATAGCATAATATAGCAAGCAAGACACTAATAACCAAAACAAGTAAAATTTAACTAAGATCAGTGTACACTTTGTCTTAGATTTTCAAATCGGTGATAATAATTTTATTTACCAGATTAATTATAAGATGTATTTTCATGGCAAATGCTTCTAATTTCATCATCAGGGACAGTAGTTTTGCTGCAAATTGGGTGAAAGCTTAATCAAATTTCATAAAAAATTATCTGTGGTTATTAATAAATGTATTCTGTTTTAAAACACAATATCGCTCGAATAGCTAGAATCTAAATTCTTTCGTATCTTTTTAAACAACTCGAATGATCAATAAAATTGAGGAAGCATCGCATAAAATAATCGATGTTATTCTTCGATATGATAATAAGGCTAGCAACAAATAATGGGGACTGCGTTACCTCATTCATTGTTCTTGATCCTTGAGAACAGAAATTGTAAGCTGTGAGTGCAATAATAAAGTTTAATTATCTTACGTAAACAAAAAAAATCATGTCTATTATGCATTCACATTTACGAAGATAAAGATGTCCTGTACAAATATTTTCTCATGAATAACGTGAGACAAAAAGAAGGCCAGCAGCAAATTTTCACCAAAGAAGGTTTATTTAATTCATCATTTTCATAACACCTGCTACATATTTCATACCAATTGTTTGGACAGGAAAATTAATGCCTGTAGTTTTTATACAGATTATTATCAAGTCATTGATTTGTTTCAGCATTGTTAACCATTGCATATTCATCAGAAAAGTTACGTAATGAATCGCGTTGTTAATTATTATTTTAAGTGCATTTACAAGAGAAAAGGAAAATTTGAATAGGGAATACGCTGTGGTGCATATTATTCTGTAACAAAACGTATATGGATGATTATTAAAAGATATTTATGCATCATTGTTTTAATATCTCTTGTTTCACACCTCCTGAACCCATGTACTTAATGTGCGCATCAACTATAAACGTTTTGTTGCCAATAGTTATTAATTACATACATTTATCTTAAATATAATTAAAAGCTTGGTATATTACAAATTTAACGAAATTTGTCGCTCATATCCTTTTTTATGATTTAATGCTTAGTGGCAAAGAAACATTTTCAAGAGAATTATTTCAAAATTCCGGTTGAAGAGCTTAATGTCTTTTGAAATCCTTAGTTATCTAGCAATAAAGATTTTCAACGGAAAAGCGATTACACATCATTGTTAAGCTAATGAATCTTCATATTTAAGTAAATAAATATTATTCTGATGATAATATTTATTCTACTTTTAAGTTGAAGAATTCAAATTCGAAATACAAGATTTTTCATGTTAAGAATTAGACAATGATATTTAAAATACTATGTTTCATTATTTTAAACAAATTACAATTTTTACTTTATTTTTTGGAAACTTAATGCCGCAAATTAAAAAATGTATTCTTGATTTCCGTTTTTTCCTCTTCTTGTCAATCCTTGCATTTTCAATTTGATATCAGAAAATATCCTATTTCTAAACTATTTTCTTTTCGAAAAAATGTTGTAGAAAACCTTTTTCCTTTTTCTACTACAAAGTAAAGAGCACTAGATACCTTCTCATCTTTACGCTATAATTATATATGATATATTATATGGATATATCATATATATCCATATAAACATAATGCTTACATTTATATAATCTGAAATAATCATTTTTTTTAAATATAGAACTATTAATCCTGATTAATCAGGATTATTATCAATATTTAGGAGCTAATCAATAAATAGATTGCTTCTTTTAATTCTTTAAATTGTAAGTATAATTTTATTGAGACAGTTAAATTATTGACATATTTTTGCTAACATTTTTATAGAGGACTATCAGAATGTTGTACAACTTTATTTGTGGGAATGTAGATAGTAAATTTGATGATTTGGAGACCCAAAATTCCTTCATCCCATTCCATTTCACAGAATTTGATTTATTCTGCTCTTATTAAATGTGCATATATTTCATGGCAATCTTTTAAAGACATCAAAAGTCACAGGAATTTACATAAAATTCCTTGCATTCAATAATTGAAAATCTCGTTATAGAATAATCATAAATATAGCCCCCTAAGGGTTAAGATATGCGTGGGTGCAGTATGACCACACTTTGCTAGTGCTCCGTTAAATCCAATAACCCTAAACAAAATCCGCTGTGTTAAGTTCATTCGGATATCTTCGGAAAGTATTTTTCGAAGTCATCTTTTGTAACTGACCGTAATGCATCCTCCGATGCTACAATTGCCTCATGCCTCAAAATGACATCCCAGGAGATTTTGTTTAGTCAATGGAATCAAATAAAATTCACATGAGACTATGGATTATATGCACTTTAAATATAGAGGGACGGATGAATTGTCTGGAGGTAGAAACACTTTTGTGAGATTTTTGGAATTATTTGTTATTATGTGATGGCTTATTGTGGAAAGCGACCATAATATCTTGAAACGTCTGGAGGACGTCCACTGCTGTTTGAAGCTGCCTTATTAATAAATAAAGAGTGAAAAATATCTTGAAGATAAAATAACGCCTATAACGCGGCTTTCTCTTTACAAGAGTTCTTTTTATCCTGGTTTTCTTCTTTAACTGTGTATGTGTGTGTTATTCTTGTGTGTGTACTGTGTGTATGCAAGGCTATATGTTGTATACTTTGCTGCATTAAAAGCCATAAACTAAAATTTCTAATCCATTAATTCACTTTTGATGATCCTACTTTTAAAATAAATAACGTTTTGGGTAATTTTGTATACTTTCGATGGATATCTGCTGTTTAAGACATCAATTTTCAGCCTATCGAGAGACGTCCTTTTGATGGACCAAACATTATATAGCAAAATAAAACACAAAAGAAAAAAATTAATAAAAGGTTATATTAATGCATCTAGTAACTTTCATATTTGATAGACCCTTTTATTAAGAGGTAGAAGGTCAATGGTTTAAGCATAAAACTATTTAAGTTATTAAAGTTCATTTATACTAACATGAAATATAAATTTGGAAGATTATAGACAGTATTTATGCTTCAGAGCATTACCGCTCTACAACAGCAGATATTTGTTGACTATATTCCTATCTGCCGAAGCTCATTGTGTTATTCAAGAGCTAGGAAGCTCATTTCATCTGAAAAAATGTTGTTGGGAAAGCTCATAAAACCGAACATAAAAATCTCGGCAGAGAATAATTTATTACCAAATGCTGCGAAATAAATAAGGAGTAATAAACACCTTATTTGATGAAAAACGAAACTATTCCTCTTTTGCATTATTTTTACTGAAAAGAAAGCGTTTTCAAAAATTTGTCAAGATTTATTTGTAAGTTAAATGTGATTTTCATAATTTTAAATAATATAATCGGTTTTCGAATCGTTTTATTTTTTTCTAAATAGTTGAAACTTCAAAAAAAAATATCTTCAAGAGCAATTGTGTTAGAAAGTATATATAAGGCTATGGTTAGACGTGATACGTATGGTGTTTCTAACCGTTTTCCATGTATCATATTGTATAAAATGGCATTATATTTGATGAGAGCAATAAGCAGCATCTTCTGATATGTGAATCTGTCAAACGCTTCGATGAATTACGCAAGAAAAGAATTTAATAAAGAAAATATACGACGAAAGGATTTTTTTTCGTGGATGCAATATCACATATCGTACTTCTTCAATCATCTATGTGCTCCAAAATTTTATTAAAAAAATGATCATTTTTCAAAATACTCGGAAGAGCTTAGAATGCCGTTTCTCGTAGCTGTCAGAATGGAGCTACGACTAGTGGTCTATCATCAACAACACTGGTATCAATTCTTGCGTTGTAAAACTGAAAAAGAGACACAACGTTGCCATTTTTCTGTTCTTTTTCTGAGGTGTTTGTAAGTTTCTTACATAGGAAAGTTGGGAAAGATATATATTTAAAATAAATATCAATAAATTGCTTTTCAAGACTAAAAACAATTAAAAATCGATTTAATCGACAAATTAAAACTCGACTTCCTCGTTATACTTATATAATATGACCAAACGCAATTTGTGTTTCGGAGTATAGTGTGGGAAAGCGAGAAAACAATTTGGTCTTCTCCCCGATTTGACCCAAAATTTAAAAATTATCTATAATTATTGTATCATGACAACATACCAAATTTTATTTTTTTCCAAAGTGTTGCGTTCTTATCATAAACACGTAAATGAACTGAACAACAGACAGACAATCAGTTGACAAATTTATTTAAAAAAATGATGCATGCATGCAATTATAGTAATTAAACAGTATGAAGGATTTCTTCTATCTAAAGCTTTGAGTTTTTGAGGCATCGATTTTACATGCACACAGTCCGAATGACAGATATCATTTGAAAAAGGCTATTTTGGGGGTTGATCTAAAATGTGCAGATCCATCAAAATCTCTAAGTCGAATAATTCACGAGTACGATACTTTCTCTTTGAATACCTTGTAAACGAGAAAATAAAAATCAGTTGCAAATCTCAAGAATAAACCACATTGCAATTTATTGTATTAGTACTTGTATATATTAGCACTCTAAATCTAGCATTTGCATAAAAAATAAGGTCACATTTCCGAGTATTTTCTTTTGAATATCGACTTTAACGACTAGATATTCCCAAATTGTCTCGTATAATCTCAGTAGTTTCTTTATGCTTATACCCATCGAATTGCTCCTTAAAATTCCTTAACCCATATATTTTGGAAAATTTTATTAGATAACCAAACCCAGACGATACAGAGCTCAGGTTATATTCAGTACTTCAAACATTAATATTACATCTTCTACGGTTTTGAAAATATAAACTACAACATTTGGACGATTTTACTCCTCAGAGGGATGACCGACAATGAATAAGAAAAGCAATTTTCTAAAATTCCTTGTTAGACGCGTTTTTCTTTATTTAGTCTTTTCTGATTTTGATATTCATTTTGAATCGTTTTATTTTGTTTTTATTCGATTATTTTATCGATTATTTTTAGATAGAATTTTTTGTTTAGAAAATGAAGATCTTCTCCTCATCTTTCATCTCATTCATATTTTGGCGAAAATAAAGCTGACTGGTGCATGCGCAAACGCGAGTAGTGTTTCCTTATCTAAAACCGGACAACAAGTAATGAAATAAGAATGTAATATTGAAATATTTTCATTAATTTTAAATAAACAAAAACACTGAAATTACAGCAACAGTTGTGTTCTTATTTTGAATTTATTTTGGCCATGCAAGCATTTCGATTCATCTTATATTAATACTTCTTAAACTATTTCTGAAAATTTAAAATGAAATAAAACATCTAATGTTAATTTTCTTAATTAAAAACAAGTAAATAAAAAATACTAGGTACATGGAAATTTTCATTTTTCTCTTTTATAATCTAGATTATGTTATAAATATGCCAATAATGCAGTTCCAATGCTTTTAAGTCAATCTTTTGTTTTAAATTTTACAAAGCACAGAACAAAGCAGAGCTACAAATTTTAAACATTTTTCTATAGAATGTTCCTAATCTCAGTTGTTTCCAAAACTAAGACTTTTTTTCTGTAAAACAATAACGTTCGATTACGAAAAATTCTCTAGAAATGCTAATTTTAGTCATGCTAATTTTTTATGAGCCACAAAAATCTTTCTTTAATCTAAACAAAAAGAAAAGAAAAAGAGTTTTACAGGGAATTGCCTGTTCTTTTCTTTAATTACCTATCCCTTCTCTTAAATTTTGTATCATTCAGCAAATGAAACCGCTAAATATTTAAGAAAGAAGAAACTGAAAACTTTTTTTAAAAGAATGAACCAATGGCATCAATGCGAAGCATTTGTTATCACACAAAAGGAAAATTTATATACATATTCAAAATCTGTAATGTAAAGAAATGAAGGAATAATTATTTTTATTTCCTATTCGATTCCTTGAAACAAAAAGTATTAGGAGTGATTACATTATTCTAAATCGGAAATAAAAAAAGCAAAATATAATTACAAAACAGCTTGAAGTGACAATATCTTTCTTTTATTTCTATAACAGGAAGGGCGAGGAAGGTTGATATAGCGATAAATGAAATATAAGCAAAATGCATAACAATTCCAAACTCGTTTAGAAAACATTTCTAGAGTATTAATGGTTCCAATTTCTCAACTTTTAGGTACAAGGAAAGTAATATAAAATACTGTTTTTTATCTTTTAGATTGCCAGCACAAAAAATAAAATTAATAAAAACTGTTTTAAACACTTTTATTTAACTTGTAAGGAAACATTATTTTGATCTATTTTTCATTCACTTCATGATGTATTATATTACTGAAATTTTGGACACTTGTATATTCTCGGTGATATTATTTTAATACGTGTAGAATTTAATTACCAGTTAACCATAAATTAGATACAATTTTCATTCCGTACCAGTATCGCCACCTGGTAGCGAGACTGAGAAACATTATATCTTTACACTTAAAAATAGAAAATAATTCAAATAAAAATTTTCTGCTGTTTAGTACACTAATAAAAATGTGTTTTTATAAAAAATATTTTTAATTAAATTTATTGAAATTGCATCTTTAATATTACACTAGAAAGCCTAATTTCCAATCTGATTATTTTCTACTTTTAATCATAAATTTATAATTCATTACTAAAAGTGTTATAGAATTTTAAAATCATTTTTCTGAAATTTGCAACCAGATGTCTCTACTATTATGGAATCAAAATTTAATTAAATTAATCATCAAAGATAACCTGAATCCAATATTATTTAACTGATCAAATGATGAGTAACTGATAAACAAATTCTGAAAATATTAAAATAGCGTATTTTTATCATGAATATACAACTGTACAAAATTATAGAAATCTAGCACATCAGAAGGTGAGTGAAAGACCTATCAAAAAATTCCACATCTACAAACATGAAACAGGACAAGGTAAATAAAAGTATATTGAAAAAAAGATTAAAAAGATGACATTAAATAGATTTATTGCACTTCGTTAACAGTTCGACAACTAAAAAAAGTAATCAGCCAGACCTATTTATATTGTTTCAATTATCCAGACCAAGATTTTTAGGTTACCCAGAAGTATAAAAAATGTATCTTGCCATGCGTTGAATTTCATTTCAGATTATTCTTCATGTATCATTCTATTTATTTGATTAATTCCTTTACTCGAAAACTGCATGGCATTTAGCGCTAATCCAATTCTTAAAATAAATGGGAACTATAATTTAACTCATGTAGAAAAGAAATGAAGATATAATATGAATTATTTTGCAGAAAGAAGATGTAGCCGACAAACTTTGCCCTTTACAGAATAATAAAATGATGGTATCTAACGTAAACGACTGATAAATGTGAATGTCAAGAAATGGTACTATGATCAACAAATATTCCTCGATATTAACAACACTTATGAATCATCCTATGAATTGATTAAATATAAAAATATTTTTACATTTTATTGTAAGCCAATTACAAAATAGTGAAAAAATTTATTATTTTTTAATATTTGATTGCTCCTACTCCCATTAAAGAAAACTCTGTATACAATTCAAATAAAAGAGAACCACTCATTTGAGATTTTCATTTAAATGATCAAAAAACTGAGAAAATAGAGATTAAAGAAGTGAAGAAAACTAACATATTTGGTAACAATAAAAGTACACTTAAAAGTGAAATGCAAGCATAATTTTATTTTATAATAATGGCAATGTTTTACTAAATGTCTCCAATTGCCGATATTTTACGCCACGTCATCGTGAATTCAAGGCTTTAACACATCAAAAACAAACTTCAAAGAGCAAGCGATTAAATCTGAAATGCTAACTGCAAACGAAAAGGTTCGACAGAGTCCAGTCGGAGATAGAGGCAGCAAAGACCTGTGCACATTCGTCCCGATCCTCTCTACCTCAACAGGCTCCGGTTTCTAACCTCATACTCTCGATTTCCCTGCTATCTCACATTCTAGACCATGGACTGCCGTTTTCCAAGGAAGGAATCCAGCCTTGAATTCAAGGCTTTAACACATCAAAAACAAACTTCAAAGAGCATGGGATTAAATCTGAAGTGCTAACTGCAAACGAATAGGTTCGAGAGACTCCAGTCGGAGATAGAGGCAGCAAAGATCTGTGCACATTCCTCCCAATTCTCTCTACCTCAACAGGCTCCAGTTTCTAACCTCCTACTCTCGATTTTCCTGTTATCTCACACTCTACACCATGGACTGCCGTTTTCCAAGGGAAAAATCCAGACTGTACTGGACTCCAGGTTTCATAAGAGTAAAATTATCTAAAAAGTGATTATCTCTGTAGGAAGGTTAAGAATGCATTAAGTAAGAAAGTATCGTTATGAGGGGGTATCGTTCTATACATTATCTTTATACACAGGTTTCACTATATAAACATTATTTATTGGAATATGATTCTTTTTCAGTGTCTTTTGTGAAAGCAAATGGTTGTTTTTATATTATAAATAAATATTGGCCAAATGAACTTGTGTTATGATAAAAGAGGTTATAATTTTCAATATATTTAAATAAAATTAAGGTCAACCACGGAGCAGAAATATATACACCTTAAACAATCGACATTATAACTTTTCCCAAGACAAGTTTTGATCATCTAAAGCAGATTAATACTCAATTTCTGCTGCATTCCGAAGTGTCAGTGATATGTTTTTGCTTGTTTCATCCTTCAAGGACTTGCGTTGAAAACTATTCTCGTAAAACTTCATTTCATCTGAAAGGAAGAACAAAAAAAAAAAAATTAACAGAAGCATCAACCAAGTTTACATCTTCTAATAAGTTCTTTTGAAAAGATTTTTGCATTTTCTGCATGAGCATTCAATTTAAAAATTCCTCTTGGATAGGATGAATGAAATAAATTAGTCATGAAAGAAATGTTATTGTAAGTTTCTAAGTAAGGAGGCTTCTAATGGAAAAAATAATGCTTTTAAATATTTCAACCACCTGCAATTTTGAAAATTATTCACACGTATATCCAATTACGTGGGGTATTCAAATGTAAACGTTTTAAATCTTATTACATTTTAAAAAGACGGAAACTTAAAGAAGGGAAACTTAATTTTAAAAAGGACCATTTTTTTATTATTTTTCGAGTATTTCTTGTGTTATCATAGCTTATCAGAACAAGATCTCACATCATGCCAAACTGATATCCCTCTTAGACTGCATATATTGTTAAAAAAATCGTCCGGTGGTTGTACGTGAATGTAGTCAAACACACAGGATAAAAAAAAAGTAATGGCTCTGTATTTCACCAATATTTCAGAAAACAAAAAGTAGCACAGATAACAAAACTGATCAGCACAAGCCGATAGCAGATCACTAACAAAAATATCAACAATAGCACTTTAAATATCGCTCATTGTCTCTCAGTTCACCAGCTTGTGCTGCAGTCATAGATCCACTCATTCGATGAGCTCTCGGTATTTATACCTTTCCTATAGGATGTGACTCACATAAATTTATCTCGAATGCTCTTGATATTTCCTTTCCTAGTAAAAATAGGGCCATATTTCTTGTATTTTCTAGAAACTTCGTTTTGTCCCCAAAGTTGCCAAATTTATTGCCATGTCGCCAGAGTGGTCTCCATGGTTGGGGTTCAGTGGCTTGGCTTCCAGTGAAACCTCTGTAAGACTCTCTTTCCTGCCATTAGATTCGCATGCTAGGGAAACAACTTTACAGCTTTGTAACAATATGACGTGCAATAATCTTAAAAGAGAGATAATTCACATAATGTTAGGAATGTTTCATCCCGTGACAGAAAAGCCATGGTTAAGAATTTCAGTAAAGCCATCAGAGCAGTATAGTTTTTTTTAAATAATTCAGATAGAACGATGAAATAATTTCACGTTTTCATTTTACACATTTTTTTTAATGTTCTACATGTAAAGAATAATGGATTTTGTTGGACGTATCAGAAACGGACACACTGTTCTGAATTAATATCCACAATCAAAAATGTCCTTCTTCCAGTAGATTAAAGAGAGTTAGCTATTTAAGCCGCCTCCTGACTATTTTTTTCAAAAGAAATTATTGTAAATAAAGATGAAAAAACCCATAAATCACCTACAATTAGAAAGATGAGATATGTACTGAGTGATTACCTCATTCAATGCATGATAAAAATGTATGTTAGTTTTTTCGTGCTATTTACCAGTAACAAATCACTAAGTGTCAAATATAGATTCTTAAGAATCGAGTTCAAAATCAAAGCTTGTACAACTAGGATCAAACACAATAATTATATAAATATATATATATATTAATCGTCAAGCTAATTAAAACTTTTTTGAGTAGCTATATAAGTACAATGCAATTGAAGTGTTCAAGTAACTGTTTGTTTTATGCAGGTATACCACCAAATCACATCAAATTATAATTTGAAGTTTACAAGAATGCTATTCGAAAATTCACATGAAGTTAGCATTCAAGAGTAAATATGAAATACATTGATACATTGCTGTAATATTTTCGGAAGTTATTAAGGAAAAACGCCGAAATTTCGTCTAATTTTAAATTAATTAAAATTTTAATTAAAATTTCGAAAAAGGTCTCCGAGTTGCATATTCCCACCCTTCAAAGTATGTTTGTGCCAAATCTCGTAGCTCTAAATCTAGCGGTCTGCCCTGTAGAGGACCAACATACAGACACTCGCACATTCTCCTTTATTATTAGTAGAGATAACGAATAATAAATTTAGGATCAAATGCTGAAGATATTTCTAAAAAATATCTACTTTTTGCTACATTAAAAGTGATTTTTTTACATAAATGGTTCAGTCATTATTTAAGTGAATCTCTAAAATACAATCTATTCAGATTGGGATAATAGAGTATTATTTTTAAAATAGCAATCTTTAAGAAAAAAAGAATGCAATGAAGAATTGCTTATGTCTGAGAATTGTGTTGTGATAATAAATAACAGAATGAATCAGAGTCAAGCTGTTTATCCACATGTCTTTCTAGCCTACATACGTATATGCGTGATTCTGAATTGTTTGAAAATTGCATGCTGCTTGCGTGGTTCGGTGGTCTAGGGGTATGATTCTCGCTTAGGGTGCGAGAGGTCCCGGGTTCAAATCCCGGCCGAACCCTTTGAGGTATTTTTAGATTTTTTTATATGAATAATTTGCAAAACTGAAATTTTTTTTCACTTCTCGCCTTCATATTTTTATTCAGGAGATTTGCAGTGACAACAAAATTGTCGTACAAATAATAAAACGACACATTAACTAATGGAAATAAAAAAGTTTAACTGAGCTGGTTATTTAGAAAATTTTATTGAAACATCTGATGCTAGGATAGTTTTTTAAACAAATTTTGTTATCTAAATATTAAAGAGAATATTAGACAGTAACTAATTCTTTGCATGTTTGAGCTACCATTTCTACATGCAGGGCAGGAAGAAGAGACAGATTTCCCGTAGACAAATTTCGTTTAAAATTTGATCGAAATTTATAATTTTGTAGTAAAGACAGCATACCAAATTTTATCCCTCTAGATTCATTGTTAGTTTGCGTTTTCGTGTTCAGATAGACAGATATAAGTCTAGAAATTGTTTTTTCGGACTTGAAAATGTGGCTGTCCATCAAAATCTTAAAGATCGAATTTTTTCACGACTGAAATATTTCTCCTTCGTATAGGAAGGAGAAAATACAAATTTGTCTTTAATAAATAAAAATTTCTCGCTTTGATCATTTTTGTAGGATATTTATGTCTATCATATCCGTGCCTTTTGTGTACCACTACAATTATTAAGGAAAAAAGATTAAGAGGATAAAAAGAACTTTTCTGTCAAGCTAAGAAAAAACCTTATTAAAGAAGAAATCTAAATGAACATGACATCCCTGATGCAGGAAGAAAAATACTTACTATGATGCTGAATCTGTTAATTACTGTCACTTACACGCTACTAATGCCAAAGGCGATAACTATGTCTGGAAAAAGTTGATTATGATGTCTAGAATTCAATTTATTGTATTTGGAAACTTGTTTTTGATATTACTTTCAATTTTAAGCGAAAATGTGTATATAGGTTTAAATAAAAAACATTTTTGAAAATAAAATTATATTACTGCCCCAAAAATTAGAGTTTTTTTCAAATTATATTATTTTCTTCTTTTCAGGTTTTGATTTATAATTCTAAATTTTAAGTATTATGGAATCTTGAAGTTAAATTTTCTCAAATTCACTACCAGGTAGTGAGACTCGTAAAGAATAAAAATGTATATAAATTAATTGATTGATAAGTTCTGAAAAGACAGAGTTGCCATCGAGAACACACAAATGTGCAAAATTTCAAAACACCAGAACATCAGGAGTGAGTGAAAAATTGAGTGCAAAAATTCTTTCTTTATAAATATGAAACATGCCAGTTTAATTAAAAGTCTGTAATTTAATTTTATTATTATGTTTTTTAAAAGATTTTCTTCTAGGGACTACTTACCTATAGGCTAAAAAAATGGGACAGTCTAAGAGATTTAATTCAAAACTGGGAAGATCATGGGACATTCTGTCCAGAAGAAGCATCAAAAATTCCATCTGTTCTGGATGTGAAGTGATTCCAATTTTTTCTATACGCGTATTTACACGATGTTCTTAATAAATAGTCAAATTTAAACATCTATGACAAATAATTGTCATATCTATCTTTCGCGGCCCTGAGATGCATTCACTGGACAGCTTATTCTGCATTTAATGCAAATTATTCCTTGTATACATAGAAAAAGGGAGCCTCTTTCCCCTGCTCACTAACGCTGTACAACTCCCAGAATGATTGCTTTGCATTCCCCTCAGGTTTGTTATAGAAGCCTTGCTCGCTTTGTTCGTTACATTGAGGACTCTGTGCATTCTATCAAAAAACATGTGAGCTTAGTAGATTTGCTTCTGATGCTTTAGCTGAAATCAGCACAGAATAAATTTGTTGACCCAGACGAAGATCTTTTTCTTGATTTTGTAAGAATTTAGAGGACAAATTGAACATTCAAATAAAACTAGCAAAGAAAATTAAGAAAGTGAAAAAAAAAATGGTAAATAAGAGTTTCAAGAAATATGAAGAGAATCCTGAAAACAATTGATAAGAAGTATTGTTGAAACAAATTATTTCTCCATTTTCTTGAATGCGTTTGAAAACTTTCTTCAATTGATTCATTTCCATGCTGAATTAGTTTTCTTTCATTGTTTCAAAAATATTCAACAGCACGGTTGAGATTCAATATTAACTCATCAAAAATAGGGTTCAAATTGCTATAGATCTTTCCAAATCCTATATCTAAATAACGCATCTTTTGGGAGCCGCAGAAGATAAATATTTATATAGATAATGCAAAATGACTTTCCTGATTACAAATGACTATAACTTCCTAAACTTCCTTGTAACAGTGATAGGAAGACAAAAATCTTTACCCAATACAGATGGAAGCTTAAAGCTTTATTTGTGTGCATAATAATTGCTCTGCGTGCCTCTAATTGGCCGTACAGGAAATATATAAATGGTGGTCCATTTCACAGGTGTAGGTGAAGGATGCTTTAAGGCAGTGTTGTCGGCATATCCCATGAGATGAAGAACACAAAAAGTTATGTCAGAAGATTTAGATGGCTGCATGCAGAACTGTACTAATAACTTATTTTACGTACTTGATTTTCCTACTGACTCTAGTTTGTTTAGTTTAGTTATACAGTTTAGTTAGTTAGTTGTATTAACGTCCCTTTTTGAAGCAAAGCGTGAGCTATTTTGGGACGGACCTCATAATTTTGAACCTCGGTCACATAACGAGGACGAAACCTGGGCCGCGTGCATGCTTCACATTGTCTGGCGTGAGATGAACTGTCGCTTGGATACTGTCTGTGTGACCACGAATAGTCATGTATAGCAATTATTACGCACAGAAACAAAACTTAAAGCACCTTTCAAGCAAGCCATTTTTTCTTATGATTGCTTACAAGGAAACTATAGCCATTTTTACTCAAAGCAATTACAGTAAAACCCCGGTTAACCGAACTGGGGTAATCCGAAATGCCTCTGAGATCACAAATACAAGAAAACAAAAACTGTACTGCACGGAAATAAACGCGAGGGCGGAACGTTTTTACAAAAGTATCCCCATTTTTTTCCCTCTTAAGCCTCCTCAAGAAGGTCAGTGATTAATTTTAGAATGCAAAAATTAAAATTAATGGGTATTAGCAATATTAATTTTGATATTGTTTACCTGTGCCTCTGAGATGCATTGACCCCGAACTCACCGATGAGAAAATTACGCCCGAAAGAGGGTGAACTTTATTAAAGGAGATAAGTTGAGCCTACAAAGATAGTTTTCAATTCGTTTTCCTCTCAAAACATTTCAGAATTACATACTGTAATTAGATACAAAGTAATACTAGTGTTCACGGCTTAATCTAAAAAATAGTTATCCGAAACGGATCACGCCCCCCCCCCCATTTGGTTCTGTTAACCGTGGTGGTATTGTATTTTGAATTAAATTTATATTTTGAAAGAGCATTTGGAAGTCATTTCTCTTATATATCAAAGCATATTGAAAATGTTTTTTATCGATTTTATTTAATTCTTGCTTCGAATTTCCTGACATTTAGGTTTGCTTGAAGCGATGCCTGTGATATTCCTGCAATTTTTAACGACTTTACGGACTTATTGGAGAGACAGACCTCACTTTACTCCAAAATTACGAAGAGATTCTGCAGCTGAAATTCAGACTAAGGTATATAAATTTCAAGCACAGCAATTAATATTCGGAAATGTTTTAACTGAAATGCTCATTATCATTAAGTTAGATCAAATAAATTATTTAATTAAAATAAGTATTCAAATAATCAATCATTTAATCATTAAAAGAAATTATAGGGTATATGTTTTATTTTTGTAATAATGCTATATTTCTAAACTGTCCATCCAAAAGAACTTAAATTCTGTATCGTAGCTTTCCGAGCTAGTTCCCACTTCTTCCGATCAGGCCTAGTTAAATATCAAAATCTCTGCTTCCTATCCATTCCCAAATATACTAAATGCTGGTGGAATCTATTACCACTCAGTACAATCCTGCTTTCATTATTAGCGGACAAATCGAAATTGCGGAGGCTCGAATGCTGTTCACGTACAAATCCCATTCAAGGCAAGCGGTGAACAAAAGGCCTGTGTTGAATCCCTCATTAATCGAACTTCAAACCCAGAATATGAATATCTCAGCGGTAAACCATGATTTACATTAAACAAGAGGAAATTTACGTTCTAATGTTTCGGGCATTGCTTCAAGCACATTTAAGATTTTTATAGCATTTTTATGCGTGTTGAGGTGTCGTTATTACTCCTAAGACTTGGTACCTCCCATGACTTGGTAAAATGCTTAGCTCTCGTCTGCTTATGCCGCAGTGAATGCGCTAATAACCAAGTTTGTATTAAAGTGTATAAAATCTATCTGAAATTAGCATTAAAATTATTTACATTTATTACACAAGGATCAAATCAGAGTTTGTTTATTACACCAAAAATAGGATTTATTTCCCGAGAGTGTCGGTCAGATTGTCCTGGACGAAAGACCATACAGGTGTACAGATAACGAGCGATCCGAACTCCCCTGCAAGATAGCCAACTGATACTCTATCATCCTGGTCTTATGTAAAAATATAGAATTATAAACCATATTATAGAATATTGACAAGAACATTGGAACTACTCTGATACGAGGGAACGTGTTAATGTTTCATGACGTCTGTGGGTTTTAAACTACTATTTACTAATAAATGATCATTCTACTTTTTTACCCAGACATGAATTTTTATTTCTTTTTCTTTGCGTTGCTTTAAAATCCTCATTATTCACTTTAAGACCTACATCATTGCTTCCACACCACCTGAGAATTAAATAGATTAGAAGACGAATTTAAAAGAGAATGGCTTATTAATTTCATAAGCAACATCTTTGCAATTTTAAAACCAATTAAAGCCAGCGGCAGGATTTGGGTGTACTGTACCGGAGCAGAACGTATGTCTTATAGGATTTTATTACAAGCTTCTATAATTTAACTTCTTCTATTTTTGGCTATTTTCTAATTTTTTCCGTAGTCAAACACCTGATCTTTATTGAACCTAGAGTGTGGTTTGTTGAACTGATTACAACATATACAAGTGTGTTATTTTCATTCTACAGTTGATTCAGTCTATTTTTTTTTTATTTAGTTCCCATGCCGGTCCGGCCTACCCGCAAGAGTGTAAGGCCCTGAGCGGGCCGGCAGGGAAAGAAAAATCCACAAAACCATCTAGACGACACAACGATCAATACAAACTATGAAGTTAAAATCCTTTCTCCGAAGTAAAAACCAACACCAAACACCGAATAAAACAGCACCAAAAACTGATCAAAAACAACAAACTGAAAAACAATTAACCCTGGGTCATGGGCAAATGCCATTACTGATTTTAAAAGCCTGAATAAGTTTGGATTGGGCCTGGTCATTATATCTTAAATTTTTAAACCAGCTTTTCCTGTGTTCATCAGACAGTTCCTTTAAGTGAAATTCAGCAGTAAGAGGACACCTGAACACATAGTGATCGGCATCCCCGACCAGGCCACAAGCACAAAGTGGTGAGCTCAGTTTTTTGAACCTGTGTAGATAACAGGGAAATGGTCCATGATTAGTTAAAAAGTAAATAAAGAATTTATTGGTGATTAAAAATTTTTGTCGACGCCGGCAACAAAACTTCTGATTCTATGTCCTGATTCAGACTGAGAGCCATCCCAGAACTCTCCCCATTCTCTAATTAGGTTTTTGGAAATTCTGTGTTTCAAACACGAATACGGAGTAGGCAAGTGCATTTCCACCCCCTGAATAGCAGCTAATTTGGCATGGTGGTCAGCGAGCTCATTACCTGGATTACCAGCGTGCGCCTTCAGCCAGGCTAGCCCAATCTGTCCCCCAGCCAAGTTAAAATTTTCTTTGGCCCTGATGACCACCTCAGACCTGGACCTGGAGCTCCGGAGGGCCTCGATGGATGACTGGCTATTCAAAATAATATTAGTTTTGATTTTTTTTTTACCAAAGCCCAGCGAACGGCGAAATCAATGGCAGCCAGCTCTGCCTGGAAAACCGTATTATTAACACCCAGTTTAAATTTAAAAATTTCATAAGGTTCCTCCTGCGTCGAAGTCGTTCTGTATGCTACCGTGAATTTTAACAAAAGCACTCTCTGGACAGTTTGCAGTCTCTCGATCTGTTCAACTGTGAAGACACCTCCCCAGACGCCAACGTCATAGAGAAGCGCCCTCTCAATAACCACTCTGTACCATGTTTTCAATATACCCTTATCAACACTGTAGTTTGATTAACAGGCTCGATTAAAATTATTGGTAAGTTTAAAAAAATTTTGAGTGCAGGGATAAAATGTGTATTAACCAAGTCAACCTGTTATCAATGTTGATACCTAGATATTTTAAGGCATCTTAATACTCTTACCATTTAATTTAAAACAGGGAGACGGGTTAAAAATGGATTGCCCTGTTCTTTGATGATTTGAATTCTGGTAAGATCTAATTGCGATTCCCTGACACTTTTCTACCGATAATTCGAGTTTCAATTCCTGTAGTTTGTCATATATTAAATGTAACAGACAATTCGTGTTAAACTCCAACTCCCTTCTGGTTTCACCGGTAGTAACAAGTGCCAGATCGTCAAAAAATGCCTGAATATAATGTTGGTCGTTATTAAGACACATAATGGCATTTATGTAAATATTCCAGTGTCGGAGCCTGATTCAGTCTATAATAGATTTACGGATTATTTTTTAAAAGTGTTGAAATAACTTTCCTTTTACTGGTGTCAAAACCCCAGCAAAATTATTTTCAGAGCCGGTATCAGCAAGTCTGATTTGTTACCTTTAAATGAATGTTCGAAATGTTGATTTAAGTGCAGCAAATTTAGAATAACAGAAATAGGAAAAATTGAAAACATCGTTGGACTGAAAACGTTACATGTTAAATAAACTACTGAGAAAACAACAAATAAAACAATTTGAAACAATAAGTAGAAGGCAAAAAGAATAAGATAGAACCTCTGTAAATAATAATAGATAAGTTGGTATTACTGAATGGGGGAAACTGCATTTGAATGATAAAACAAGACTATTAACGATGGGAATAAATGCTAAAAATATTCAAAGAACATTAAACTATAAAATATAGAAATTTATCTCAATAATTTCGTATGTATTTCCTTGATTTATTTTGTAGATAAATATTGCTTTGCAAACATATTTTTCTTCGAATAGTTTCTTTCATTCTGAATTCTTTAGCCCTGGAAGATATATTGGTACCGAGCTTTCAACTTGGAATTTACCAACAAAAATATTTATTCTCTTAATAGGAAAGTCGAATGGCTGTTGTTATCTTTCCAGCGGTCAGGAGGATTTCAAGTGCTCTCTTCTTGAAAAGGAAATGGAAAGTCATAACTTGTGAAGATATTTGAAATCGATTTGGACTGAAATGTCTTAACCCTAAATCGAAGTACTTTTTCCAAGGAATTTTCAATAAATCGTAAGCCATGTTTCAAGTAGTGCACTGTACGGTTTGATTTATCTTTCATATTGAAACACAACTCAAATAAGTTGAGTTTTGCCATATTTCGTAACTTTCTCAGTAGGACTAGTGTAGTTGTTTTTCGTAGCCAGTGACGAATTCATTAGATCGATATATAGATAGCGTCGAAAACATGAAGTTATAGTCAATATCTTGTTAATGTTTCAGTGATGATTTTAAAAATAAGTAGAAAGTAGAAGTAAAGTTGATAGGCAGCATGTTTAAAAATAAAAGAGAAGGATTTTAATTAGTAACTTATGTAATTATTCACGTAGAAAGATAATGTAAAAGTTTTTTCAAGCAAATATTTCGCAGCTTCTCTTGCAATGACACAAGTCTATATTTGTTTTATTAAAGGAATATTACTATTCCTTAGAATGACTTTAAAAACATTAACTAATGAGCAACCTTTTTTAACAAGCAAAAGCACATTCAGCTCGTAAGGTAAAAAAGGATAACTAGTTAGCGAAAACGTTTCTGACTGATGAAATTTCTTTTGCATATATGATAAGAAGTCGTTAAGAACCCTGAACTAGCAATAGGTAGAAATCTTTTAGGATTTAAAAGTGTATTGAATTCACAAACATTGCATTATATAACATAACATTTTGTATTTCTTAACAAGACGAATTAATCAACAGTAAGTGTTACTACTTGCCCTTGCAGGTCTTGATCATTTAATATAACAAGACCGGCTGCTTTTGCTTATTTCATCTCCTATGAAATTTTCACTCAGTGTTATGGAAGATTTTGAGGACCTCTATACGGTACTTCATGACACAGCCTTCTCTAAATTTCTCATAAAACTATTTCCAACACTCTAGAAAAATAGCTCCAGATTTATACCGAACGGCTGAAAACATGGCAAGGAAACATACTCTACCTTCGATGCTTCCTACCATGGATTCTTTGATAAAAATATGGCCAAATAAGGATGATAATAATAAAGTTTTCAAGGCAGAAATGGTAACATTATCACAAGAATCTCTAGCAAAATGCATTATCCATACAGATAGTTAATAGTCAGCCGATCTCAAACATTTCCTGGGAAATCTTAAACATCTGGAGCTCAATCAAGATAGATATCCCTAAATCTTGACCTCAGAAAAATCTCAAAAAGTGTTCCCTTCACATTTGGCAGGATACATGGAACTTTTCGAAAACGGATAGACGACGTTTAGTATTCATATCACAAGTAAACGTTATCAGAGCTTTATTCAATTCTAAAATTAATCAGTACATTACAGAACATGGGCCCTTTGTGGCCTATCTCCATAGGTTCGGTTTATGTTCCCATGATCGCTACGTCTGCTGAAACGATGATGTTCCAAGTCCTTATGCAACTGATTGCTCGGCAGCAAAAACCCTTCATAACCCAAAGCCCACAGTTGAGAACCTACTGACATGGTGCGGAATTATTGCAGAAATCAAAAAATCCCTGGTACGAATGATGATATTATTAAAATTCTGCACAAAAGAATGTATGATTTCTTCACAGACTAAGAAAGCCTTAGATCACGTTTATTAGCTCTTTTACCATTAACATACGGACTATTCAATAATTATCGATCTTATGTTACATATTTTCCCTTTCTTTCTGCTTTTCTAATTTGTGCCGAAAGGGTGTTATTTAACCGTAAATCTTATCTAGTCAGTTCAAAGCAAGGCTCTTCAGCTGTCCCAACAGATGTCCGAATTCACGGATTTCGAGGCAAACCTAGGACAGACATTTGAGAGAATATTGTCTATATACCTGTAAGCCTGCCAGTTGCATTCCACTCACGTCAGCTCACTAAGAACGCCGGTTAGCCTGATGGAGAGAACATGTTAAATGGCCACCAGAACAATGAGTTTGAATGTAGTTTTCTGGCAAATCCAGGTTTTTCCTGTAAACTGACTTACTTTATATATCCATGTGGACAGGACCAGTTATGAAAAACAAAATATCATTTAACACAACCATTATGTTGGCGCTGGACGACTCATTTGGAGTGACATTTTATGGGGCTTTCGAACTGATGTCAATGTACAACGTGGAACTGTGACATGTCTGCAAGAACATGTTTGTCTATTCAGCAAAGCAATGATCTCAGATTTTGACTTTTTGGATAGCTGCGCAACGATAACAATTATAATGAATCAATCCCTTAAGGAAAATGGATCATCCGTTTGTTCTCCCTTTATTAGAGCTCGGTCCAGTATGTATGGGACATGCTGGGGCGACAGGTTGTAGTGCATCATCCATCCACAAAGTGTAATCCAAAACTTCGGACGGCACTCGTTGATATAGGAAGCGAAGCGCAAGAACAGATGGTTAATTTATAGCACAACATGCCAAGACGGAGTACTGATTCTTGCAGCACACGCGGCAAGCACGCATCCTATTACCTTCCGTAAAACCATATGCTGTTAGTTTTTCTAGACGATATACGTATCCCCCCCTCCAACACACACTTGCTTCAAAGAGTATTCCCCATATTTTATTGAGCACTGTGGTACCGCAGATTTCGTTCTGTAACTTCTTTTTATTAAGCAAACTTCATATTTACAGCAATTTTTGTGTGTGTTTTTCGGCTTAACTCGTACAAACTGTCATTGTCCTTACTTTATTGACATAAATGTTAGGGTGGGCCGAAAAAAATTCAAATTTTTTTTCAAGTCGTAATACTGCGGAAAAGTTGCGAATTGGGAAGTCTGAAAACGGGTTTAAAAAAAATCGGTTTATATCTTCCGGTAGCGCATGTGCTCAAAAGTTTGCCTACATTTGGAAAAAATCATATTTTTAGGATAATTTTTTATCTTAATTAACTTGTCAATATTTAAATGTAATAGCTCTAGTCGACTGTTGCTCAAACCAATAATGATTTAGAAAAAAGAATGGTTCAAATCGGTTAAGGTGTTCCGCTTGCGCAACAGCTGTCAAATCTAACAAATTCTCGCACTCGTCGTAACTCGCTAGGGTCAAAGACGCTCCCCCACCTAACGCTGACGCTACCGCACCGTGCCATTGTTATTTCAGTCTGCACTTATTTCTCGTGTTTGATGTGTGTTTCGTTCGCTCTTCTTGTTATTATTTTGGAATTTGCATTCATTTCAATGTTGGTTTTGTGTTATGACATTTTTGGGTAACTTTGTGACTTAACGGTGATATACTATGGCTGTACCTAAGAAAATCATCACAAGACAGGTATTTGATTGCCCTATATTTGATTCACCTAAAGATTTTTCATCAAACAAGTTTCCTACTGGTGAGGACGTGATTCGGTCTTGTTCACAGGAGAGATGCGACTTGGCGCTTAAAGTTAGTAATAAAAGCGACAGTTTTTCACAAGTTACCAGTACAGTAGCTAATAAAACGATTGGTTTGTATAAGAAAGCATCTATCCCAACGGTTACATATAAGAGAATAGTCCAGCTTATAAATAAATGCGTTGCAGGATAAATATTACAACCTACGAAAATCATATACAAGGGGAAAAAATAAAGATTCGTTTAAGCAGAAAATTGACGAGTTTAAGCAAAAATACTGATCTCTTTTGGACGTAGCAGCTTGAAAATGCCCCATTGTTGTTAATTTCATTTGTAACAAAACCCCTGTTCTATGTAGCTGTCAGCTGTGATTGTGCAAAATAAAATAAAATACCTGCTATTGAGCTAAGGTTTGTTTACTTATTATGAATACACGGAATAGGAAAAATTGGAGGGGTAGACGTGTCTGCATCAAAGAAACTTAATAAATCATTTGAAAGGAGATCGCGTGACAGCCATTTAACTTTGGATGATAAATCTGAAACCCTCGTACTCGCATTCAAATGTAAATGTTGTCGAAATTGACGATGAAGACCAATATCCTTCTAGTAAAGATAGCGATACCCATCCAGATTTTAGAGTGCCAAAAAAAGTTTTCTCTAATAATTGACAGATGAGAATTCAGCTGAAATATACTGTATTACTGAGTGATCGTTTATGGAGTTTCTGATCGTGCTACTGCTGCAATAGCATCAAGAGTTTTGCACGACGTTGGATTAATTACCGATTCTGACGTCTCCCATGTTATAGACAAAAACAAAATAAAAAGAGAAAAGCAAAATGTTGGGGCTGAATTGTGTAGTAAACCTGACGAATTTCCACCTCTATATGGATGGGAGGAAGGACGACACGTTAGTGGTAGATCTAGTTCATTCGAAAGGGTTCCGTAGAGTAAAAAAGGAAGAACATTACTCGCTAATTCAAGAACCTGGTTCAGTCTACAACGGCCTTGTTACTCCAACTTCTGGAAGTTCTGGAGATATTATCATTTCTATTATTTCTTATCTGTCTGGTCGTGATATTTGTCTTGAAAAATTAGTTGTCATAAGATCTGATGGCATTGCTGTTAATACAGGTTGGAAAAACGGTCTGTTTCACCGAATCGAAATACATTTGCGGAAACCGTTAAAATGGGCAATTTACCTTCTCCATTTCAATGAACTGCCATTCCTGCATATGTTTCAATACCTAGATGGTAAATCAACGGGTACGAAATCTTTGAGAGGGCCAATCTGTGAAAAGCTAAGTGGCTGCGAAATACGTCCAGTGATTGGCTTCAAGAGTATTGACTGTCAGATACCCACAATAGACAGAAGTAAACTAAGTATCAGCAATATCTAGTCTATATTTCCATGGCAATAAAGTCGGGAAACTGTAAAGAGGATTTGGCTGTACGAGTTCCTGGTCCCTTGTCACACTCGAGGCGGTTGACAACAGCAAATCGAACTCTCAGATTGTACTTAAGTCCCACACCTGAACTTCAAGAAATAGTTGTATTTATTTTGAAGTCATATGTGTCAGTGTGGTTTGGTATTAAAACGAGTTACTACTTTACAGAGGGACAAAAACTTGTGTACCAATCAATACAATCTTCAAGGTACCTGCCTGAAGATTTAAGTAATATTGCCGACCCTGTGATCGAACGAAATGGCTTTTTCGCTGATCTAGAACATTTAATGTTAGCCATGACGCAAGATAATACAAAACACATAAGAGAGCTCGGACTCCGGCGAATTCTAAAGGAGAGACAGTTAGATAAAAAGAACTATCTGAACATTCATGCCGCCAAAACTGAATTTCGAGGCTCAAGACTACTCGGAAATAATTAACTGGATGGACTGTGATTTATCTTCTCTCCCATTATTAAAAGATATCAGTGACGATGATATTAAATCACATATTCAAAGTTACTCAGTCCCTAATTGTGATATAACATTCAAGTCATTCCCAGTTCACACACAGGCAGTTCAACGATGTGTGAAACTCGTGACAGAAGCCTCAGGAAAAGTTTGCGGAGCTGAGTCTAGGGATGGTTTTATCAGAACCATTCTGCTGTCAAGGTCAACTATGTCTGACTGACTTCGCCCATAAATCAGATTTCAAAGTACCTTCAGCTAAGAATGAGTGAAAACGGAGATGTTCAATTGTTCAACATGATTTTCTTTGACTTACGACTATTCACACAAAAACTTAGTTTTTTCAATAAAAAAAATCTGTTTATAAATATTACTAATGATCTAAAATAATTTGTTTTTAAACATTTAAACTTGTATTCAATAAAGAAAAAAAATGGTGAGTTGTTAGAATTTTTTTCCTTGAACTGTGATCTACCTTTATTTGTCATTTTTTTTCAAAATTTCATTAACTTTGAAGGCAACGCGCGACCGGAAGATGTTGATGAATTTAAATAATATTTAAACATTATTGTCTGTTGTTCTAATACATAAGAATTTGAGCTATTACATTCGGGAAGAGGCCAATTTACAAATGTTAAAAATTGTCGTAAAAATGTGAATTTTTCCAACTTTCGGCAAACTTTAGAGCACATGCGCGCCCGGAAGATATAAACCAATTTTATTTCTTTTTTTACCCCTCTTTAGTCTCACCAATTCGCAGCTTTTCCGCAGTATTACGACTTGAAAAATATTGAATTTTTTTTGTCCCGCCTTATAAATGTGGCTGGACATATTTCGATAAGGGATACTTCTTAAAATTTAAAGTTTCGTGTTGTTTCTTAATATCTGTTTTTAAAAATCTACTATTATTTACTCCTTTTTAAAATATTTCTTATTAAAACATCAGATGAAACCGTTTCAAATAAATGAGGATCTCCAACAGCAATAGAAATATCTTATTGGTAGAAATTCCAAATGAAGACGCTAATGTTCTCCAAATAGGAAAGCGCCACCAATTTTCTCCTGTGAAAGTCTGTAATGAACTTTATGAAGTATAAATAACAAATTGCAACAACGAAAACATGTAACAGAGAGATGACGGTACAATAACAGATATATTATCTTCAGACAGGAAATACTGATGGCAGTAATTATGTGTTAATAATACGAAACCCGTTCACAAACTTCGTGCATTTTCACATGTGTTTCCATTATTCCCATAAACAGCAGTAAATGCTTTGTCTTCTAAAATCTTCAGATCGATTAAAATTCATGATGTCCCAAACATGTAACCTAAATTGCCGCAGTTCTGATCAGTACCACCGAATCAGCATAAAATTCTCGAAATCCTATTTCACCACTTGTCTAATCTTTTGTCTAATTCCTCATAGACAAAATAAAACTCGGAGACTTTTTGAACTCATATACAATCAACTAAACAGAAAGAAAGGTGTTGCGTCTTTACTACAGACTACGACAGCATGCAAGTGATTAATTAGTTTCCTATAATCCTCATGCAGAATGTACAAGTGACGTACAGACATTTATCACTGCCGAAGACAAGCACTTTCTCTTAAACAGTCTCCACTTTAACCTAATAGAAGAAAGATTCTGCCGGATTGGTCTGGTTTCGCAGGGCAACGGACACTCTCTTCAAAATCTGAGTTGCGCTACCAGAGAGGTCGGGATAATTAATTACTTTTCCAAGATTAGGTCAGTCAGATATGGCTTTCTAAGAAACCGGAGAGATGTTAATACCGAATGTAAATTTGATTATATATGCATGATATCGTGTTAAGAATCCTGATCATAATAAATCGTATCTGAAATGCCGAATTGTTGATTTTATGCAGACGTGTCGCATAAAGAATATATTCTACATACTAAATAATAAAACTTGTTTTCTGGCTATTTCTCGGCTGTTTGAACTAAATCAATTAGTATTACTTTCATTATTTAAGTTACTGGAATGAAGAGCTCAGAAAATATGTTCCTTTTACACCACAATAAAAAAGGTTTGTAAAAAATATGTGCAAAAATGGAATATATGTATTAATAATGTGTAATGTACATTACACATTATCCATACATACATAGATGATCCTAGCAGTCTATCTGATGAGGATATATATGCTGGTCATGTATCACATGAAGATGTTGAAAATGAATGTGCCGAAAATAACAATGATAATACATTCAAATCAAATAGTCTCGCTGACAATTTGAAGAATTTTGACTCACCGATATTTGAAAATGCACCAACAACCATTGCAAAAACTCTTCTCATGGTTATGATGTATGCTATGAAACATTCATTAACTTGGACTGCTGTTGAAGATATGCTGAAATTGTTCAATAATATTTTTGGGCAATCGGTGCTTCCTCAGACCAAATATGCTTTCAACAAAATATTTAGGACCACTGATTCCATGACATTTCATTTTTATTGTACGGGCTGCCACCATTACTTAGGAAAATATGAAGGCCATATCACTAAGAATTTCGACAAGACAAATTCAAATTTGATGTGTCCTAATCCTAAGTGCAAAAAATGCACGATGCCAACAGCCTAAAAGAAGGTAGTTTTTTTGTAACTCTCTCTATAAAAAAGCAAATTGCAGCCTTACTTGATTTGTAGTCGGTGCGTGAATCTTTATCCGCAACCTTAAGGCAAATAAATGAACACCTCTATTCCGGACAGTGTTTCAGACCTCACAGATGGTGAGCTGTATAAGGAGAAACGGAGAGAGCTGTTCAATTATCACGACATCAGTTTGATTATGAAAACTGATGGATGTCCTGTGTTCAAATAATCACGGGCAAGCATGTGGCTTATTCAGGTGCTCATCAATGAACTCCCTCCTCAATTAAAATGGACCCATGGCATTATTGGAGGACTCTGGTTTGGAAAAGGCCACCCTAAAATGAAATTATTTATGGAAGTTTATGTGAAAGAACTTTCAGAACTTTCCACACAGGGCATTAAATGGAAAGGTGGTAATGAAAAATGTTCAATCGCGTGTCTATACATTGTGTGGATGTTTTAACTCGCCAGCCAGATGTGCAGTTCAAAACATGAACCAGTTTAATGGTTATTTTGGCTGTCCTTGGTGCTTACATCCTGGAGTGTTAGTAGAAGGTGTTGTGAAGTATGTTACTCTAGAGGAAGATCCAGAATTGAGGACTGAGAGGGAAACTGTGAAGCTCATGGGAAAAGTTCTAAGGAGAGAAAAATCTAACATAAAAGGCATTAAAGGGTCATAACCTATGATTCTCGCCAAGGGTCTGGATTTTATTCGCGGAATTTGTCCAGAGTACATGCATGCAGTTTTGCTTGGTGTGACACGTCAAATTACCGAAATATATTTGACAAGTGTAGGAGAGCAACACTATATTGGGTCACCCACTGATTTGAGCCGTATCGACAGACGATTATTAAAAATTAAACCGCCGCATTTATTCACTCGTCTGCCCAGATCCATTATGGATAGAAAATTTTGGAAAGCCCATGAATGGAAGGCGTGGTTTCTATACTATGCTGCACCATGCCTCCATGGTATCCTTCCTGACAAATTTATTCGACATTTGTCTTTGTTCTCAATTTCAGCATTCATGCTCCTTCAGGATACAATATTTCCAGATGACATCAGTAGTGCTGAGACAATGTTAACAGAATTTGCCATCGAGACTGAAGTACTCTTTGGACCTGCGGCCATGACTTTTAATGTGCACCAAATGCTGCATATGACTTCCAGTGTGCGAGACTTGGGTCCCCTTTGGGCTCATTCAACTTTTGTATTTGAGGGCGGTAATGGGAAAATGTTGAATCTTGTAACTGCAGCAAAAGGCGTTCCACTGCAAATTTTGAATCGATTTTCTATGGAAAAGAAGTTGGAACACCTAATGAGTCAAGGCCATAACTCTGAAAAGGTTATAAAATTTTATGAGCGCCTACATTCAAATAATCCGTTGAAGAACTGCAGGGCTATTGGCTCTGGCATAAATATGCTTGGCAAAGAGAAAGTGTCGAGGACTTTCAATAAAACTGAAGTGCAGGCATATGTTGCTGCAATTGGAGCTGTTCCTGAAGTAGTCTCGGAATACAGTCGAATGATCATGAACTCCAGAATGTATCATAGCGAAGCTTACGCACGTGCTGGAAAAACAGACAATACTGTAGTTAAGATAAGTGCTGGTGATGACATTAGTGAATTTATTAAAATTCAAAAATTTGTTATAATTACTGCTAACAATGATCTTCGTTGTTACATGTTATGACGGGAACTGTTGGCTCCAGTGCAAGCCGTACCAGCAAATTACATGCCAAAGCATATAAATGAACGGTGTTTAGTTCCAATAGAACATTCCATTCTCATTCCAGTTGAGAAAATTAAGTGCATAAGTGCATTTGTTGAGATTGGCACCATTCAATATGTTTGTGAAATTCCCAACTTTTATGAAAAGGATTAAGTAGGGTGACCTGGGGTAATTCACAATCACCTCGTTTCTGGGGTAAATTATGATCACCTATTTTTTATTTTAAAAAAAGAAATTTTTCTGAAATTTGAGATATGGTCAGGAATCCTCGAACATCTTATTTAAGTATAACTACTTTTATATGCATGTAGCTTATATTTTGTATATAATTTAAATTTTGACTTGCAACAGTATTAATTTTTTAAAGATGTATATCAATTGTTTATTAGTGTAATGATGTAGTGCAAATCTGTTCATTTATCAAGTGTCAAATGTCTTTTCAAACCATGTTTTGTGTATCCAAGAATGAAATTTTTTGTAGTATTCAGAAGGGCAATATATTGTATTTTCAATGCATATATTCATAATTTTATTATGTGTTTGTATATATAGTGGAATAGAGTTAAATGATTTTTTAAAAAAATGTTTAAGAGAATTCTCTGATACATCAGTGACTGTTACACAATACAATTAATAAGTCGCAAGACCAAACTTTTGAAAAGATATGTTTGGTGCTCAATGAGCCGGTTTTTAGTCATGGACACCCCTATGTTGGTTTATCAAGAGTACAATCTTTTGAATTTGTTTCTGTAGTAGCTCCAAAATGTGAAATATTTAACTGTGCTTATGCAGAAGTGTTCTGTGATTGATTAGCAATTGTATATATAAATATATATTTTGCTTCCCCTTTTTAATTTGTTTCAACGTTGTATATTATTTTATATCTGAATATATTGAATATGTATATACCTGCTTTCGTACAATTTATATTTTCGTAGAGAAACATCTTTTGAATCTGTTTCTGTGGTAGCTCCAAAATGTGAAATATTTAACTATGTTTATGAGGAAGTTTTCTGTGATTGATTGTCAAGTGTATTTTTTGCATTACATTTTTAATTTGTTTCAATGTTGTATATTATTTTATATCTGAGTGGATTGAATATACCTGCTTCGATACAATTTTTTTGTAGAGCACAATCTTCAATGTTGTATATTATTTTATATATGAATGTATTGAATATGTATATACCTGCTTTCGTACAATTTATGTTTTCGTAGAGCACGATCTTTTGAATCTGTTCCTGTGGTAGCTCCAAAATGAGAAATATTTAACTGTGTTTAGTGGGAAGTTTTCTGTGGTTCATTGTCAAGTGTATTTTTTTTGCTTTACATTTTTAATTTGTTTCAATGTTGCATATTATTTTATATATAGGAATTTATTGAATATGTATATACCTGCTTTTGTACAGCACAATCTTTTGAATCTGTTTTGTGATAGCTCCAAAATGTGAAATATTTAATTGTGTTTATGGGGGAGGTTCCTGATGCTTCCACTATATGAAAAACGGCCCTTTTCAGGGCCAAAAATTTTTATTCCTTCTTTATTAAGGTGAAAGCATTAAAAGGAAATCAGCTTTACTTTGTAAGTTTTATTTGAAGAAAAATATCTTTTTTGAGGCTAAAAAATTTTATTCTGTGCTGATTTAAGTTAAAGCATCAGAAGCAAAATAAAGCTGATTCATATATATATATATATGAAAATTTTAGAATAGCTTCTAGGACACACAGTGTCTTCATTATAGCGAGCGAAGCAAGCAGGGTTTGCGTAGCAAACCTGAGAGGATTCAATGCAATCCTCCTGGGGGTTGGCGAGCTTTAGCGAGCAGGGCGCAGAGCCCCCTAGTTAAAAGGAAATCAGCTTGCGACTTTTATTTACTCATAATACGGTCTTTTTTTATGTTCATAGTGCAACGTAATCCTCCTGGGGGTTGGCGAGCAGGGGACAGCTCCCCCTAGTATAACTAATTTTATTTTTAAAAATTAGATTGCACCTACTTTAAGGGGCTTATCTCTGTCCCTCTGCGGATCCATTTCCATACACCTATATGGTTAATCAAACTTTTTATATTACAAGTTTTTAAGTTATTGTTACGCACTTATTACAAGTATTTAAACCAGTA
Source organism: Araneus ventricosus (assembly GCA_013235015.1). Taxonomy (NCBI): domain Eukaryota; kingdom Metazoa; phylum Arthropoda; class Arachnida; order Araneae; family Araneidae; genus Araneus; species Araneus ventricosus. The sequence goes on from BGPR01000009.1 coordinate 407,831, forward strand.
TACTGTCTGAAATACTTCCAGTATATTTTTATAGTGGTTCAAAATTTCCAGTATGTTTTCATACTGATATAAAAATTTCCAGTATGTTTGAAAACTGGTATCAGCATTTCCAGTATGGTTTCATACCGGCTTCAAAATTTCCGGTATCTTTTTACTGGTTCCGGTATCATTTTGATACCGGTATTTTGAATTTTTTCCAATAGGGGTGTTGATACAAACATTTAAATTTTATGTAAATGAATAAGGTTTTATGTTATAAACAAGGGCTTGAATACAAATTTTAAGGTAAGAGATCTTAAGTTAAGGAAAGTGACCATTGTTTGGTCCTAAGTATCTGTAGAATGATATAAAATTGAAACCGAACTTCTATCGTTTTAAAAAAATGTATGGACAAAAATATTGGTTTCCATATATATAAAATTGGCAATGAATTTCTTTAAATTAAATATTTTAGATGCGGTGATTTGAATATAACAGAAGAAAAGGAATTTTTTTTATCAAAATAGAGAAGAAACAAAATTTTAAAAATTTGTTTCTTCCCCAATCCTTCAAAATAGAGAAGATATAAAAAGAAGAAAGGGTGACTTCTCCAACTAAGGGCTATATATAAGTTTCCTTAACAAAAAGTATTTTTTGTTGACGACTAGAGTTTGGAGTATTGGATGAATTAATATTTAACAGAAATCATTGAAACGCCAGATACTTAATTATCAAAAATAAGAATTCAATTACAGATCGTGCGTTTGTATGCTAATAATTCGAACAATCCTTCAAGTTTTTAAATTTATACAACAGTTTCTCATTCTATCAGTTTATATGAAGTTCCACATTCATTTCACACATCATGTTATAAGATTAAATTATACCCTAAATGCAAACGCACACTAGATATTGCTCCCGGATCCTACACAAATAAAAAATGCATCTGACTAGAAAGAAATCTTAAAGAATAGTGCGATTTCGAAAGATTTTTCATCATTATCGAATAACACTAATATCTTTCAAAATTAGAATAAAAACGCTGTAGGGTTCGGCCGGGATTTGAACCCGGGACTTCTCGAACCCTAATCCACCTGTCAAACTTTTTATAAGAAATTACAGATGGATTCTTCCTTCGATGTCATTCTGCAAACATAAGATAAACATAAGTGAGCATGTTTTCTTTCTATCAATCCTATATTTTCATTTTTTTTCTGATAAACATATATTTTGTAGTTATATTTTCCATTATTCATGCAACTATTATATTTTATATAAATGGCTTTTGTATTTTCAGTTATATAAGCCTATTATTGTCCAGTATCTAAAATCTTAGTAAATAAACAAAAGTCATTGTGGCTATGTATGTTTCCCATCTCCTCCTAAACCACTGCACCGATTTCAACCAAACTTTACAGACTTATTAAATAAAACAGGGGAAAGACACCTGTCAACTTTTCAAGGCACAAAAGTTACTTAAACAGTCAGTTAATTAAAAATTAACCAAATCCGTTTTACCGCTGTAAGTTCGCAGCAAATTATTCCCAAAAATTTATTTTTATACCATCTTAATAATAAATCATCTTAATCTTAACTTTTACCTTTTTAATTATATAAATTTTATATCTGTGGCATTTTCCCTTCATTTTATATTAATTTTTCAAAATTTAATATGTTGATTATACACAGAAGATTTTGAAATAAAGCAAATTTAATGATACCCCGTTACTAGGCAACAGTGTAATTACTTTACCATTATTCTCTGATGTTTCTGTTCATTATTTTTTTTCAAATATCGTTTGGCAATGTTTTCATTGGTTCTAAAAGAATTCTAAAGCTTATTTAATTAGATTTTTAAAAAATGACGGGAGGCTGTCTTTTCAAACAGCCGCTTAAAAGGGCTTTACTCGCGTGACTCTGTTGTTTCTCCAAGTTTCTCGTAAGTGTTTAAGTTCAAGTAAGTTTTTTTTGTAACTTCTGTTGTACCCTTTATCTCTAAAATAGGACGTTAGTTATGTTTTTAACATATGGTAGTCACCAAGATATAGAGGATCTCCCATACCAAGTTTTATGGCGTTTTGTCGTGTGAATCAATTTCCTTCCTGAGACCCCAATAAGAGGAACGTAGTCCTACGTTAAAATCGCTGCAATTAATATCGCCTCTCAACTTTACCTGCGTTTTCTACGAAATAATAAATAAGCAATATTTTAATTGAAAATGTATAACTTTGAGTATTACGAGATTCAGAGTTGTGTTTTAACGATGCCTAAAAGAAAACATAAGTCAATCGCTCAAATTTCAACAAAGGCAAATAATAGTAAAGCTTCTGTAAGCAAATGAAATAGATTTTTGACAACAATGCGCTCCAGAAATGCCGTTTACAGGCAAGCATTGAATTAATGTAAGTCGTTGTAGCCTTAATCTCTGAAGTTGGGAAGCTGTGGTTTTGAATGTTTATCTTTATATATAAAAGGCAAATACCGTGATTCACTCACTCAGTGACTCATCACGAAATCTCCTAAACAACTGGAACTAGAAACTTGAAATTTGTCAGTGTGCGCGTGTAAGGTAGACTGAAATGATTTTCATCCTTTCTTCAAGCATTTAATTTCATGCTTACCTGCCATTTTAAAATTATTAGATATGAAAACGCTTTCAATTTCTTGTATATTGCATTATAGGTATTTTTTTTTTAAAATGTTGGCTAGCTTAAGAGTATAATACTGTCGCCAAACTTGAATTTTCTCAAGTGAGAATCATCATTGAATTTCCTCATCAAATTTGATATTAGATTTTGCTCAGTTCAGAACTTATGATAGGAAGCCAGCTTAACGGTAGAGGAAATAGTCGTGAAGTTGGTGACGGGACATTATCTCGTCTTCACATATAAAAGGCAAAAACCGTGACTTACTCATCACGAAATCTGCCAAACCATTAGGCCTAGAAACTTGAAATCGGCAGGTGGTTGCTTTTTGGGTAGTAGGTGCTCATTAAGAAAGAACTTTTCGAAATTATAATTAGAATTTTATTTAATTAAAAATTACCTTTAATTTTAACTTTTTCCGCAATAACTTCGGTGCATATTGTCGCGCAAAATTCATTTTAACTTCATTTTAATATTAAAAATAGCATTTTTATAACATCAATTTAATTTCCATGCAACATTCTGCTTAATTTTAATTAATTTTTAAAAATGTTTCCAAACATAGCGTGACTGAACAACGTCGTTGCCACGGTTCCTCAAAGTCACAGTTCTGTTTATAGCACTAGAGGGGGAGGGGAGGATTGGTGACGGGTTACGAACTAGGGAGAAATGCTGCCCAGCCATAATTCACACCAGTGGCGGCGAGTCGGGGGGAGGGGAAGAGGAGGGTCACTCGTTCCTCCTTTTTTTGGGGGAAGATTAAATTTTTGTGTCATTTCAGCTGCCTGAAACTAGGAATTACAAAAAAGCAATAGTTTTCGGGAAACTAACTATTTTTTTTTATTTTTTTAAAATTTTATTGTCCTGTGTCCTTCAGATGTTTATAAATGTCTTCTAGATGTCTTTTTTGCCGCCTCACCTTCTCCACCCAGTTTGGAACTCGCTGGTTCACATGGGGCCATGGTAGAGTTAATCATTTACCGATGAGTGAGAGATCAATTGAGTAAGAGTTATTTGAAATGCAATATTTAAGTTTCGTTAGCTGTGATGCATCATACATAATTTTATCTCTGGCATTTTAAAATTTACGTCTTTATATATTTTACTATCTGTCAAATACAATAAAATAATCAATTTTTTGCTCATCTTTCCTGAGTTATCGCGGGTGAAACTGCGACGGGGAATGCTCTATAATTAATGTAAAATACAAAAATAGAATTTAATCTAAACGGGTGAATCAGCCGTAAGATTTAAAACTAGCCGAAGATGGCTGGTTTTATATAAAAGTCAAACGTTTCGATGCTTCTCCAAAAAGGCAAGTCATTAAATTAGACTAATTTCGTCATTTGACACATATTTAGTTAACTTCGTAAATTTTAATTAAAAAGATAATTATTTTTTCTTTTTAATCAAGTTTTTAGGTTCAGATTATTGTGTCTTAAGATTTAAATTAATATATTTAAAGTGACGGGGCACCATCTGGTAAGTTAGAATAAATTAGATTACCATTTCATTTTGTAGAGTGCGTTCCTTGTTCAGCTCATACAATTTTTTTGTTTTTGGCTAGAGTTCTTGTTCCATCGAACGATAGAGTTATAAATTTCATCCACAGGAGATCAAATTTTTCCTTATTAGAGGTACAAATACTGTATCAACAGATTTTTTCCGTTATTTACTGAATGTTACAACCTTGAATATCAACACTCATCCGTAAATGATCGCCATGTATCTTACAGATAAGAAGTTTATTCTATGATTTGATCATTTTTCCCTTATAATAACACAGGTCTGTAATGAAAACATTCTCTTAAAATAATTAGTTTTTATATTTCTGGGGATAATTATTACTGGAAAAATAATTAATAAATTCAATCACATATAGCTTTATCACAAATCACGGGTCTAATATGTTTTAGAGCAACGTAATATTATTTGTATGAACTTATTAAACATATTTACGGATTTTAAACCGCCGCTTAAGGCCCGAGTTATTTTGTAACCTACTTATTTACAACGAGTTAACTCGGGATAAGTCCTTAAGCTGTTAAAAATAATTTGCTCTATGTAAATTCTATACAAGAAAGAATAAACTATTATTTATTTAAGATTTTCTTTTTAAAGTGGTAAATTTCCTGTTAAACACAACAGTAAAGCCAGGGAAAATAAGTTAAAACACGATCACATGCTTGCTGGTGCATGTCTGTACTTCCTTCCAACATTCTCTTTCTTGCCATTTTCTTGCTGCCCCATCTATGTCTTTTTAGCTCAGTTCAGAACACTTGTATTTAATTCTGAGCTTTGAGTAGAAGAGCGTTTTCCTTAAGTTTGCAATGCGGTTGAGAGAAATGGCTTCCAGTCGATGTGTTAATTCACCCCAGATTATTTCTGCAATATCTGTGGTAACTATATGGTAAAAAAATAAATATTTCAGCTTTTGCGGGAAAAGTGTGCTTTGCTTATTTTTGCATGCAAATGGGGGTAAAGACAAAGCTTCGGTCCCACATGAAGTTTGTTCCTTTGGGGTAGAAGAATAGATGTAATGGTTTTCAAGGTAAAAAAAAAAAAAAACTTTTCGGTTTGGTATACCTATGGTTTGGAGAGAGTTTAAAATAATACTGATGATTTCTATTTTTCTGCATGCAATGTGAAAGGTTTCAATCTAAAGAACAAAGAGAAAATATTTTATCGTAACTTCTCATTTGTCCGACACCCTGTCCGTCATGGATCTGGTATACTGGTCCGATCCCTCCAGATATATTGGAAAATTCACCTTCGTATAAAATTGGGCATTATAAAACAATTTATTAGGGCAATAACAAAAAAGGAGAATGTTTCAAATGTCTTTGTGAACAGTTTCCGGGTTTTCTGGAATCAAAGTTGAAGCAAGGGATATTTGTAGATCCTGACATCAAAAAACTCATGAAGAAGGAAAATTTTTAATTAAAAATGAAAATAAGCGAGTGAAAGTCTTTCAAGAATAACATTCTTGGAAACCAAAGGGAGCAAATCGGAAATCTATTGTAGAAGAAATGTTAACAAATCTCAAGAAATTTGGGTGTAATACGAAATCAACTGTTCATTTTCTCCATTCCCCACATGGACTATTTCCCTGGAAATTTAGTTGCAATCAAGAAAAAGTTCACCAAGACAAAGGAAGTGAAAGATGATATTATAAAGAAAGGTGGAATATTAATATGATAGCCGACTACTGCTGGACTTTGAAATGAGACAAACCCCTGCAAATTCACCAGAAGAAAAGCTGAAAAAGAGAAAACTCTACTTTAAAGATTTGTAACTATTTTTCTAAACACATTTATCATTTGAATCATAACACAGCTAAGATATAAATGTAAAAAACTTATGTATGACATGATAAAATAAAAATTAAAATCCTACAATGTTTTCATTTTTAAAAAATTCTTCCAAATATGAAATCATTTTGTGAAAGAACCTTGCGTGATAGAAAAAAATGGATTTCATTTTTAAAATCATCACTGAAAAAATATATAAATTAGTTATCAAAACTAAAAGAATTTTCAAAAAGTATTTTTTGCAACCTTGCGTAATTAGTCCAAATGAAAATGTATATACGTTTTTGTAAGAAAACTGAAATTTCAATAAGTTAAAAGCAGAACAAAACAACAGAAAATAAATTTACCAAACACGATATGAGTATCTACTAGATATTGCGACTAAAAGAGTGTTAAAAATATAATTATAAAAAATTACTTAGGACCCGCTGTTACTGCCTCTTTCTACAAAATTGGACGTCAAATGTTGATACACTATTATTAAAAAAGGCAAGAAAAAATATATACTTACGCTTTAATATCATTTATGTTTATAGAAATGAGTTTTTATTCTCAATTTGTTTGCTGAAGAGGCAGTGTGATATCTTACGTAATTATTTAATGAGGTGGTCAGTGGAAAAGAACCGAGAAGCACTGGAGAGTGCTGTATATCGGTAACCCCACAAATCCATCGTTCCTTGATGTATAAAGTTACCGAGAAAATAAGCAAAATTCTCGGCGATAATAAATCAACTTCTCTTGGTCCAGTCGTCAGCCGTTTTGTCAGGTAAGGACCTCCGCAACCAAACAATGAATACTAAAAATTTTAAAAGACTGGTTCCAAACAGCGAGTTTTCTAGTGACTAAAGACTTTTCTAATGAAGAGCTGATCTCTATACATCACATAATTCGTTCGTTAATTTGAAATTAAAGGAATTCGGGCTTATAATCATAAATTCGCTTGAATAATTTATTTTCTAAAGCTATTGCTAATAAATGCATTTCTGTTACTTTGCTTCCTAAAATAATCTAATGTAATATTTAATGTGCTCATAAGCGCATTCTAATTATAGAAGGAAGAAATAAGACAATACGGGATGGTTTACTAGGAAATTTCACAGACAAACACATGCCACCTGTTCAGTATGACATATAAGTGCGTTCCATAAAAATTCTAGAACCTTGGACGTTACAATCGTGCTCTTTTTAAAACCACTTTTACGAATTTTTATATTCATTCTATACACGAAATGAGATTAAATCTTACTCTTAATGTTTAATCCGCACCCATACACTCCTAGAATACCGGACATGAAATCACAGTAGAAATAAATAGGCATTACTACTGTAAATGTAGAACTGTCATAGATTTTTCAAAACAATGATTTCTTGCATAAGAGAAAGACAGGAAGGCACAAACTCATTCTGTTTGGGTTTGACCCGGACACCTTTTGTAAACTTAGCGCGCACAATTTCCCTAGACCGCCAAATATATCAGAGATTCAAAAAGAAGCTTCAAGACAAGACTGTCTCAAAGATTGAAATCTAAACAAACCAGAAGGAATGTTGTCACTTTTAATTTATCGTATGTTTGCAAAATATGGCGAGTTTTGGGCTTCGCAGCATATTAATGAAAATAGAATATATACTATTTTAATCCTGTTTCCTTTAATCGTTTGCGTCCAAAATTTGATACAGATCTACAATTTTGGTGTCAAGGCCACATACTAAATTTCATTCAAGTGGCATGTTGAGTATAAATAATTGCTTTTACATACACATAAAAATAACGATGGTCAGACGCTCAATCTGTTAACTTATTTGGTCCAAGATTTGGTACAGATATACAGTTTTAAACATGAACCCACACGCCAAATTTCATCCATCTAACTTCTGCGTTTTCGTGTTATCGCGCTCAGATGCACTAAAATGGACGGATAGACTGATTTTCCGCAGATCGATTTCTTCCAAAATTTGATGGAAATCTGCAATTTTGTTGTAAGAGACCGCATAGCAAATCTTAGGCCGTTTTACCAGATATCGTGTTCACAGGCAGACAATTCCAAAAATGTTTTTTTCAGAACTCTGAGAGGCCTAAAACGTGGACATTCATCTAAATAAAGAGGTCGAATTTTTTGACGGTTACAAAAATTTCTCTCTTTGAATGCTTCATGCATGAGAAAGTAAAAATGTGATTGTTCTAGTGCGAATTTAACAGAATTTAAACGTATGTGCGTTTGATAAATATCACGCAAAACTTACACTTCAGATGTTATAATTGTGCCCTTTATTCATCCTACTTTTTGCGAATTTATACTTTTATTCGGCACATAATATATGCTAACCATAAATTATTGTCGGGGTTTCCTTACCTCATAACTTTCGATAAAAGAATATGACGATAGATATTATTGCATATTCATAAACTATTACATAAGTAGTTTGTTTGTAATAACGCAGACAAAGTTAAGAAATTTTCATATGGCAAGCTTTCGCGGCAGCTAATCCATCGACACTTAGCAGGAAATTGAGTTCAGTCCAGATGTATCTAGGTTACGGTTAGGAAAATGCATACGATCTTTACACAACAACAGTTAACTATTTATGTATCTTGGGCTAAATAAGAACAGAAAAACTTCTAAGAGGTGGCAGCAAACACTTTTATTAAAAGTTCTTGTAACCTTTCGTGGAAAGTAACACATCGAGACTATACTCAAGTTCCAAGCAAATGTTGATGGGTCAAATGACCGCGGAAGGCTGCCAGGTGGAAATTATTCACCTATATTTGTGTTATTAAGAAAACCATTTGAGTTATATTTTAAGAATATGTAATAATATTTATCATCATGTTCTTTAATCAAAAGTTGTGAAACTCAGACAATAATTTTTGGACATTCTGCATATTAAGTTTATATTACGTCGTTAATAATTATTATTTTATTATGTTTAATTATTATTATTGGTTATGTTATTAAGTTTTTCATGGTTTAAGCTGCAGACTAAAAATGAAAAAAAAGCTATTCATAAAGACAGAAACTTTTTGTGGTAATTCCATGGACCTTTTAAAAACAATTAGAAAGGACTCTATTTTTTTCTCTCCTTTTATTAGTTAAGTTTTTATTTTATTATTCATTCTTTTCTTTTGTTATTAATTAGGTTCTCTTATAGCTTCTGTTTCCACTTTATGTCCACCTAAGCCAATTATAAAGAATCATAATGATTCTAGACGCGGGGGCATGTAGTGGTGTTTATATATAATGTCCGCACTCTGATCACATGTTTAACTGTACGCACACACCCTTACAATTCTAACCACGAAAGCCTAATAAAATAGATTTTTCTCATTCATAAGCTATTGCAATGCTCAATAGTCTGTTTAATACGGCTTTTACAGTATCTGTAATTCAAAAAATAAGTAGATTTACATTTAAAAAAATGCAAACCTCTAATCCGAAACATCGTAGTACTATGATATTCTCATCACGTCAAAATCATTATTTTATCGCATGTGTATTTAAAATAGTATTTGTCAGAATTTCTTTATCAAGTTAACAAATTCATAAAATTATATCAAAATAATACAAAATGCGAGATACTTCCATTAAATTTGAAGTTTTGAAAGCAAGTAAGACTGGAAAATTAAATATTTTTTACATGAGAATTTACCAATTTTTGAATTAAATATTATTTTGGGAAAGCCAATTTCACAATTAAACAGCGAATGAATAGTAACAATCTATTACATCAGCCGTTACATAGCAAATTTCGAAAAAGTTATTAAAATAAATAAAAAAATACATAGAAAAAAATTGGTATAATTAAAAATTTGTGTTTTTCTTTTTTAGTTTTAAGTTGGTGTAAAAATGGTTTTTGTGAGATAATATGCTTTGAGCATTTAGAAAAAACGTTAAAATTTCTATTACTGTTTAATTAATTAAAATCTAATTTAAATTTTGGAAAAATCCTTTGTTAGTGAGCATCCACTCTCCAAGCAGAAAGTACGTACTTAATGTGGTAACTCTATATGCAACGGTGTGACCTGTAGAATGAATTTTTTACATATAATATGCTAGCTTAAAAACATTATCATGTTGATAACAACAGCAACTATAATATGCTTTCAAAAACATATTCGCGTAAAAACAATAATTGTTTAGGAAAGCAAAAGGGTTCGGCCGGGATTTGAACCCGGGACCTCTCGCACCCTAAGCGAGAATCATACCCCTAGACCACCGAACCTCTGCTTCTTGAACAAAAAGAAGTTTCAAATCTGTTCTATATTAAAAGAAAAAGTATTGATTCAGAGGATATAAAATAAATACACCTGACCATAAATTACTATCTATCTATCTCCTGGCATTCGTATTTTGCACCTTTCCTCTCACGATAAGCATGGAAGTCGGTATTACATTTTCTGCTGTAATTATTTTCACCTTATTTACCAATACACCTGTCATAATTTTTTTTCCTCTGGAATATACATACACTCATGTCCATAAATTAAGGATAATGAAGTTCAGGCAAAGAAAGAGACAGAAGCAAAATAAATTTGACTTATTTGTAAAGTCTATTTATTAAACAAAAAGTAAAGAGCAAAACAGATGCTATATGTTTGACATAATTAATAAAAATTGCGATTTTTACTCCCTGGAGCAAATTTCAAAAAAGAACCTATTTACAAAAAACAGCATAACATGGTTAGTATGATGGTTAATACGGAGTATGTCTCCCGGACGATGCAATACAGGCCTTACAACGCCTAGGCATGCTGAGTATCAAATTATCAATCTGATCTTGGGGAATATTACACCACTCATCAAGCAATCCCCTCCAAAGTTCCGGTAGACAGGTGGGAGGGGGTTGACGGGATGCAATTCGTCGGCCAAGCATATCCCACACATGCTCTATTGGATTCAAGTCCGGTGAGTATGCTGGCCAATCCATACGGGTGATATCCTCCGATTGAAGGCATTCGTCTACAATGTTTGCACGGTGAGGACGGGCGTTGTCATCCATAAACAGAAATTCAGCACCCATGGCGCCCCGAAACAAACGTACATGTTGTTCCAGAATGACATCCCGATAAATGTGGCCTGTCATCGTTACACTCTGAACATGCAGGTCAGTTCTGGAACCAAGAATAATTCCTCCCCAAACGAGCCATCCTGCACCACCGTAACGGTGTCGTTCAATGGTGTTCTCTTGGTGGTAACGGGTACCTGGCGCTCTCCATATGAAAGTCCGGCGAGAATCAGACTGCAAACTAAACCTGGACTCGTCGGAAATCATCACACAAGACCACTGTTGCGGTGTCCACAATGCATGCTCTCTACTCCAGGCTAATCGCAAGCGACAGTGAGTTGCGGTAAGTGGAACACATCTGACAGGCCTACGAGCATATAGACCAATGTGCCCTAAGCGTCTGTACACGGTCTGCCTTGAAACTGTCGTACCGGTAGCTGAAGAGAGCTGACGAGACAGGTCTGATGCTGTGCTCCGTCTGTTTCTTTTGGCAGTAACTGCCAAATATCGGTCCTCATTCGGCGTTGTAACTCGGGGGCGACCTGTGCTGTAACATCTACTCACATTACCATCATCTTGGAATCGTTGCCAAAGCCTGGAGATGACACTCTGGGCGATTCCAAGTTCCTCGGATACTTCCAGCTGGGTACGTCCACATTCCAGTCGTCCGATAATTCTACCACGTAAAAAATCATCCAAATGCTTCCTTTGTGCCATAACTATGCGGTTATTGCACTGAAAGGCTTTTAAAGCGCTTGTGAACAATTTTACTTCTTTGCCACCATTCCTTATATACCCCTCTCTTACACTCTCGTCATTGTGACGTACTATCCGCACCATCTGGTGGTTTCCTGTAATTTGCATATTCTTCTTCAAGATGTGTGTGATAATTCTACAGGTGAAATTTTTATTTTAGAGTTCAATTTCTGTGTGATTCTGAATTAACCTTAATTTATGGACATGTGTGTATATCGATATAGATTCCAAAACTTATTACCGATAGTATATTTTAAGATTGACAGTTTCAGCACAGCGGTTATACATACAGCGTGAGCACAAAATCTTTCCCTGGTTATTAAAATTTAGATCGCAAAAACTATTTGACTTATATTAATTTCTTAAATTTAAAGATGTGCTCCATTTGTAGCTGGAGGAATGTAAAAGCGGTATTCAGGTTCACGGCAAGTGTTGCATAACATTTGTTTTGTAACCATAGACACAACATCTGTTATCCCAGCTTTCAAAGTTTCAATATCACGATCTGAATTGGCAGAAATCTAGAACAACGTCCAAACTCCCTTAAACAGAAATAGCCGCTGCACGAACCCACATAGCTCAATGCTCTTTTATTCTCGACAACGCCATTTGCCAATTTAAAAATTAGATTCTGGTGATCTGTTTATAAGTTTATAGGTGATATTCGTTTTACGGACTAGTTGTGCCTTCTATTTGGTAAAAAAATTGACAAACAGATTGCGCAGTGAAAATAATTTACATGACTATCTTCAAAAGTCATTTCGTGCTAATGTATGGCAAGCAGGGAAAGACTTTGTGCTCACCCTAAATATTTATTTTATCAATTAAATACAAATAAAAGGAAGTTTGAAAACTATATTTTAGCACAAGGCGCTTACACAGGCAGATCTCGAGCATTATTATCAACCAAATATATCTTAATATGAATAAAAATGCATCACTTTCAACAACTCAAGTGGAAACATGCAAATATGCTTCGCATAAATTTGGATTACTTAAAATTCATTTGCGCATGATAAAACAGCATTTTCTCTTACGATTGTGCGCCTCATTACCTGGAAATAAGTCGCATCATTTCATCCCAGATTAATTTAGTTCCTTTCCTGTCTTCGAGAGCAATTTCTAAATTGAGTCGTCTTGGGAAAAATTTCGGAATTCTTTTAAGAAAAAATCATTCGAAAATGCAAATGCACATCATAAACAAGAACTTTGGATACTCTTTATTCAAATTTAGATCACTGTCATGATTCTTCCCCTCCCTCTCCCCACCCCCGAAGAGTCTCGTCGAAAAAAACTCTTTCCCTTCCCTTCGGATGAAATGAAGCCTTTTAAGTAAATAGCATTCGCTGCCAGTGCTTCTACAAGAAAAGAAAATAGAGTGAAAGAAGAAGAATAAAGAATAAAGCATCCACAAATATATCTCTGCCACTTCGGAATCCAGTTGAAATTAATAATCCATTTTCCTTCCGGTATAAATTAGAGGGAAATGTTTCTGGAAAAGAATAGTAACATTTAGGTCTACAAAGAATGCGTTAATATCAATCTAACTGTATAGATAGACATTTGTTTAAATATCTATCAATTTCTGTTCTTGAAAAAGGGGTGTGGGTGATTATGCAGAAGTTTAAATTATTCAAAATAGATCTAATAATAAGTTTTAATCATTTAATAGAGATTTAATACAAAGTTCTAGCAATTTTTTGCAATTTGCTTTTTCTAATTATCAAATTACTGGCTAGAAGAAATCATAAAATAATTATAACAGAGATTTTTTGCTTTTCTCTTTTCCAAGTCCTTAGAGGTTGGTAGCGGTGGCCTAGTGATAAGGTTCGGTCTCGCAGCTGGAGGGTTCAAGTTTCGAAACCCGATTCCACTGTGTAGATCCGTCCACACAGATCCGTCGTGTATTGGACCCGTTGCACGCTAAATCATACGTAGGGGTCAAACGTCCGCCCACTGGTGTGGTGCGTAAGTTTGGAGAGGGGGTGCCAGTTCAGGTGTCGTCTTCGCCATCTGACCCCAGTTCAAAACTACGAGGTCGGTCCCAAAATAGCCCTCGTGTTGCTTCAAAAACAGGATGTTCATATAATTTAACTTAACTAACTAACCTTAGAGGGTAAAATCTGTAACTCCTTTTGCTTGTCAGCAAATTCTTGTTTCCCTGACTGGCATTTAATTTACTGATCACATATATGATGATAAAACAAGAAAATGAAATGAAGTTATCTACAGGGTGATTAGAGAACCCATAGATTAGCTACTCGAGGGAGTGAAAATTTAATTAGTTAACTACACTATAGCAACAGGATTAAAGTAGATTATAAAATTCATAGAATGACTACTCGATGGAAGCAAATCTCTAATGTTACCTAATGAAAAGTTTAAGGTATAACAAATTTCTTCCACGTTTAAAAAGAAAATTTTATTTAAATTTTGTTATATATTATATTTTTACTATAATTTATAATATATTTTTTCCATAAAAATATCATTTTGAAAGAAGCCCTTCTGTTAAAGGTGATATTATTCTATTAACTTTAAGAAAAGGTGAAATCTATTCGTATCTGCAGGTCGGATCAAACCACGATGAAAAAATTGTTACTTACCGTACTACACAGAGAGGTTTCTTAAACGTTTAACAATCAATATTCTTCTTTGGAAAGAAAACAATTTCTCTATCTTAATTTGTGTCTAAACTTTTTAACCCTGATCGCAGAATTGAAAAATTATAAAGAACGGATACTATTAGGCATTGATTTCTGTATAAGTTCTTCAAATCAAAGAGATTTTGCACTTAACACAATGACTGTTTTAGGACGAACTTCGTATGTTTGGAACTCGGACATATGACGAGGACTGCGCTTGAGCTGACACCCTCCTTTGCAAGCGACTGCAGTACACCAGCGGGTGGACATTTCACCCACCATGTCAGATTTAACGTGCACCACCTCACTTATATGATGGATATTGACTGAAATCGGGATTGGAACCTGGAACTTTCCGGCCCAGAATCCGAAACTTTACCATAATGCCATTGCGGCTCCAAACACGATCACGAATTTACTGCAAAAGCTTTGGCGACTCCATTATTGTTTTACGTGACATTAAAAAGGGACTTAAATTTTCTTTCTTTCATTTCTTATACAAGTTTTGAAAGATTTATTTTTATTTGTGCAAATGACAGCATGTACACAAACAAAGGTATTCAGTGTTACTGTTACGATAAATGCGATTAACCGTTGATTATGAATAATTATAGGTAAAATTGAAGAATCGATTTATCCCATTGGCAGGTAATTATTCATACTAGCCGATTAACCACATTAACCGTAACATTTTCACTGAACGAAATGGTATTGCGCGAGTAAATAAAAATAACAATTAAAAATACTTGCAATATTTTACTTGGGCGTCAATGGCGTAGCACAAGTATAAAAAAACAAAATTTAACTATAAAAATATTTTATACAAACTTACTTTTTCGCATATTCATAAATCGATAAAGTTGTGTGTGAGATAAAAAAATATTATGGTTGCTAGTGTTTTAAAGCAGAGAAGCTTGACAAGAGTACAAGCTTTGTGCCACTTAAAGTTTATTTTCTTTAATTAATCCCTAAGCAAATAGCCCTGATAATCCCTCTGAATAAAAAAGAACTTGAAAGTGAAACATCTCTAACTTTGAGAGGAAAAAAAGTTGACGGATATTTTAAGTACCTATTAATTGGCCAAAAATATCAAAGTGCCATGTCACGCTGAGCACACTCTGACAGCTCATCAGCTTCCCTGAAGTTTAAAGAGATTTTTTTCTGTAAATCAATACTTTAAAAAAACGAGTGTATGGCACATAAAAGTGATAGAGAGATTTGGGGAATGAGTTCACTTCAATGAATTATATTTTTAAGCTTAATATGAGCATATGTTTTACAGAAATCTTAAGAAATCTGATGTCTATTTCATAAGAATGGAATATTTCAAATTATTAAAACACTGTATAATAATTCTTTTATAAATATATATCGAATACATCTTACAATGAAAACATTTGGAAACCCGGAAAATTACGGGATCAGAAATAATATTTTATGTCAATGTAATATTTTATGTATAATGCAAGAAAGGCTTTAAAATTATGGTCACAAATTTTACTGTCATTTCTCAGACTTCTAATTTTTTTAGTAGTTTATACTATATTAGCTTCATTTCATCTAGAATCACATTTACGATTAATATTGGAATTTTCAATTTTCTGTTTATTAGTTTATTCATTATTATTTACTATATTATATATATCAACTTACTTCACATTGTCAACTTTTAAAATCTTTGTAATATCTTAATTTCGATAAATTGATTCCGGGCACATCATGTACACTATATGCCCAAAAGTATCACGACACTTTCAGCTTTTCACATTTTTTAGAATTTCTACTGAAAGGTTTAACTGACTGCCTTTAAACTTCGACCATGCGAAAAATAGACCATAACTCACATTTTAAATTTAAGATTCGGTCCTGAGGGCAATTAGAAAACCATCTACAAACTGATGACGGCAAAAACTCTTTTGGCCCACCCCGTTTCACAAAATGCTGATATCAAGAAGAAACTTTCAGAAATGATAATGTTTAATGCGCATAATATTAATTTTCGTAAACTCAACACAAATTTTTGGGAAGATATAAAGGTTTTCTTAAAAAATCCCAAATTGTCCAGCTTTTTTTTTGCTGATAACATGCAGAGTTTTCTGTTATATTATACGAAACTTACAGAAAAAATGACAATATGTTAGAGAAGCATTTTGTAAAAATTTGGAAACATTTTTTGAATATTACAGGAAATTATGAGCATTTTTAGTAAATAATGTTTTACTGCGCATGCGCAAAACATAGCGTGATTATTCTTTCACAACTTTAAAGCAAGATATATAAGGATATAAAATTGCATAGATATATATTATACAATTCAATATAACTATTCAAAGATATCAATTTAAAAATATCAATTTGTGTACAACCCTCATCTGTGTTTCTCGGCGATAGGAGCAAAATTCTGCTCCTTGTAATGTCGATATCTTTCTAAATACTAATGATATTGAAAGGATTTTTATATATAAGTTGCTCTATATATTTGACTTTAAAGCTGTGAAAGAAAAATTACTCTATGTTTTGTGCATGCGCAGTAAAACATTATTTACTAAAAATGCTCATATTTCCTGCAATATTCAAAACATTTTTCCAAATTTTTTCAAAATGCTTCTCTAACATATCATCATTTTGTCTGTAAGTTTCGCATAATATAACAGAAAACTCTGCATGTTATAAGCAAAAAACAGACAGGAAAATTTGGGTTTTTTTAAAGAAAACCTTTACATCTTCCCAAATATTTGTGATGAGTTTAAGAAAATATTTTTAATTATCATGCACATTAAACATAACCATTTATGAAAGTTTCATCTTGTTATCAGTATTCTGTGAAGCGGAGTGGGCCAAAACAGTTTTTGTCTTCATCAGTTTGTAGATGGTTCTCTAATTGCCCTCAGGACCGAATCTTTAATGTAAAATGTGAGTTACACTCTATTCTTCACATGGTCGAAGTTAAAAGGCAGTCAGTTAAACTTTTCCGGAGAAATTATAAAAAATGTGAAAGTGTCCGGATACTTTTGGGCATATAGTGTATATTAACATTCTTGATACAGTGAATATTTGAAAGCTAATTTTCATTTACAAGTAATGGCTCGAAAAATCTCAAAGAAGCTGACATAAAAAATGAAAACAGTGTGTTTTCCTCTTGAGTGAGATTTATTTGCTAATTTATTACTGATAAAAGATGTATTGTATCTTCTGGAAAAATTTGTCATTGGGCATATTCGTCTCCTTTTCAGCCCGAAGTTAAGCTACTATTAATGATCAATCAGGCCAGAGTACCTAATATTTCATTTTTCAAACAGAGTAAATTCAGTACCGTCGTTTATCCTTAATTCATTCGAGAAAATTGTAGTTAAATTTTCTTCTTATTATAATTAACGCGGTGACAGAGTTAATTCATTTTATTCAAATTCATTCTATTAAAAAAGTATGAATCAATCATTCCAACACTCAGTACATCGCTTCGTGTTAAAAAAAAGACTCGTCGATTATTGGATCGACTACAATCCTTAATTCTCGGAAGCCATTCAAAATTTCAGCGAAATGGGAAATGTAAAAATAAATTAGTTAATATGTGACTTGTTTAAAATATTTTAATACAAGGAAATTTGACAGCACCAGTGCGGTATTCTTTAAGCCGGTACAAACACGAATGCTCTTAGTCGTTGCGAATTTGTTGATATGCCTTCCTTTTCATTCAATTATTATTATTATTATTTAATAATACTTTTATTTCCTAATAGTCTGATTCACAATACAGTTTGTTCTGTATGAATGTCATGCATATCCTGTTGTTTAGAAGCATAAAAAGTGTATATCCATCCCTTTGCAGGTTTTTACAGGAAGTTATCGTCAGTAAGGAGTTATCGAAGGAGAACTTCAACAGTTATTGGTCAATCGTTTGAATAAAGAGATTTACTGATTATTCTTGTGACTCAAATAATTAATGTTTGTAAAGTAATGAATATTCCAGACGCATTAGTAATAAAACTTACACCAATTGCATTAAATTTCTCCAAAATTTTTGCATTAGTTATAGATAGTGCGTTCGACTTCTTGGTGGCCTAAGTTTAGAATCTTAACGGTTTAAAATTTATTTTATCAACATATTGATATGATTTGTGTGTATATTAATCCCTTTTCTGTTCATTTTCCTGGTTGAATCTTTGCTTATAAAAGATAAAATCAACATTTATTATGCTTATATATTCTTCTATAATCTGTAGAATTTTGTAATGGAATTTTTACTCCCTTCCTGATGTTCTTTTCCGATTAATTTAATTAAATTTTGTTTCCTTACGAATGACGACATCTGGTAGTGAATTTGATTTTAATATTCAAATAATATTTTTTATGAATTAAAGATTAAAAGGTAGAAAATTATTAAAACGAAAAATCTACTTTGTAGTACCCTTATAAAAGTGTGTTTTCACAACCTGTTTTTGTAATTTCTTCAGAGATGAATTTTTAAATCAAGATTAGATACAATTTTTTATTTAGTAATATTATTTTTATTTTATATCGGCTACTGTTAGGTGAAACAGAAAAATTCGAATTTTTCTTCTGAATTTTTACGCAACAGATTTAACTTGCTTCACGTAAAATATCAACTTAAAGAAACACTAAACGTATACATATATGTCAGTATTTTTTAAGAGATTAATAATACTTATTCTTCTGTGAGAAAGACTTGATATCTTCGGGTTTTATTCTCATCAATTTTCCTGAATATATTCAAGCCATATATTTTCAAAGTTTTAGAGAATAGAGAAAATACTAAAGTAGCACCTGCTTCGGTGGAATACCATTACACCATTTTCTTAACATCCGTAACAAAGCAGTCAGCAGCATTAAGAGGACTTGGCACCCCAAAATTTTTTTTCTACAATTTTGATCAAACTTATTCAATTTTGTAGTAGATAGATGTAAACTGTGCAGAAACTGAAATTTCTAAAATATTTTTCATTTTGAAAAATTACAAATTTAAAAATTTTAAATTTTTTAAAAAAATTAACCCTTTTTTAAAATGCTTCTTCTCATACAAGTTTTAATATTTTTTCTCCAAATTTTTTTAAATGGACCTCTCAATGTACTTAACAGAAACAGGGATAGGATTTTTGATATCTACATTAGTTTCAGAGAAAAAAAATTTTGTTCAAAATTTTGTGAAAATTTTTGGAAAATCTCAGAATTTTTCACTTTGTATATTTTTTAAAAATTTTCTAATCAAAATTTTTACAAATCCATCACTAATGCTATTAAGCATGCATTTGTGAGTGAACAGAAAATTTCAAGTAATTAGAATAAAAAGAGATCGACTTTTTTCATTTTGTAGCAGACACAATTTTGGAAAAAAGCAAACTGAGAAAAACAGCTTTAAAGTTTAAAAAACAATAAAATTGTAATAAAAACAACTTATATCAAGCTAGTTTTTTTTCAGAGCAATAACCTGACATTTGCGAGTCCTAAGTTATCAGTTTTATTAATATTTATTATTACTATAATTATTAATTAGAATCTTCATTTATAGGGATAATTAGAAATTTTTTTTAAAAAATGCGAAAAATTTCACTTTTTTCAAATTTTTTAGACAAAATATTTAATAAATGATCTGCAGTACTATTTATCAAATATCCATTATAGCAGAGAAAAAATTTAAAGCCATTTTATTGACAGTGAGAAATTCAAAAAAATGAGAAGCGAAAGCAGTGATGATGATGATTATGATGACGATATGCTTCATAAATAATAAAGAAGCGAAAGCAGTTAAACAGTAAACAAACAAAAATTAAATGGCTACTGTTTGAAACAACTATCTTGCTTTGCTTTTATGGAAAAAATTAGGTGGCTTTGCAACTTACACATGAAATATGCATGATTTAAACATTGGAAGTGGGCGTGGCACGTGAGGAAATGTCAGACAAAATAACTTCATATCTCACTAAATATTTGTCTGATTGTTTTGAAACTTTCAGATTATTAAGTCAAAGGTTCGAGGATCATTTTTCACTCAAAATTTGAAAATCGATACTTTCATTGATTTTCCGGAATTCTTAGGGTGCCAAGTCAATGAAGCCTGATGGTGTATGACGTGATTTTATGTTTTGTTTTTTAAATGTGGAAACAGAGCTGATTACGTTATACTTAACATAACACCACTCCACGCCGCTGCAACTATAACCTTTAAGTTTATTTAAGCAGAGTCGCGGATATGAAGGAAGAAAAATCATGACACCCGAGGAGGGGGGGAACTCTCTTAGACCTTAGCAAACTCCTCTTACTGCTGTCAAATTATTAAACGATACAAGTTTATAAATGTTACCAGGAGCAAGTCCATTAAGATAGACATCTATGAGGGTTATATTAAGAAATTCTTTGGTATCACTGAGAACAACTATGAAAATACACAAAATTACACTTACACCATTGCACATGAAATAACTGGTGACAAGTAAGAACTACCTGCAATTGAAAAACTATAAGATGAGGAAAAAATTCAATTTATAAAAGTAAACATACAAGTCAGTAAAATAGAGAAAAAAATACCGGAAAAAAGTAAAAAAATGTTTACGGTACAACACAATTAGACCTTGAAGCTTTCCGTGTTCGGGGCGTTCAGTTTTACCTATACCATCTTAGTACACTATCATGTGGCTCAGGATAATTGATTTGGCGGATTAATTAATGATTCACTGTCAAGCTAATGAGAAAGAAGTAAATAGTCTGCTAAGGAATGTGTTACTAAAACTGATATATATAAATCGTAAAATAGAAAGAAAGAAATCTGATAAAAAAATTATAAAAAATAACAACGAAGCAAAAAAAAATGATAAAAATAAAAAAGTTAAAGAAATAAAAATGAAAAGATAAAGATAAAATAAATTAAAACAATAATAAAAGAAGAAAAGAAAAGAAAAAATACACAAAAATACGGAGAAATGGTACACAGTGTTTAAAAAGATCGATTTTAAAGAAGAGTTAGTTGGTGATAGCTCTATTTCTAGAAGGTGAATTACAGTTGATCTTGGAATATAGTACTCTAGGAACGACTAAAAACTGTTCTCTATTCGTAAGGGATGATGTTTTGAAGAGGAAGTGAAAATGTATGTTGATTTTGTGAAACAAGATTGCTATTTGTTCCTTTCATCTCCAAAAAAAGAGTAAGGTATATTGAGGAAGAGATGACAACGTAAGATGGACAATTGAAGTTAGGCTGACTTTAAATTCACTCGTCGCAAGAGGAAGAGGATGATCGGTTACAGAAGTTCCTATTTGTGAGGAATTTCTTTCATAAACAAACCATACAAAGAAACAGAATTTTGGGCTGTGACAAAAAAATTACATCCTTTGCTGTTGACTAGATCCTAAAGGTATATAAATCTGAAAGAAACAGAAATAAGCAATGAATAAGAAGTAATTGCTGACAAATAGATTTTTGTTCTTAAGTCGTTGTTTTATTTATGTATAATCGAGATCTTAGAACAGTGTTCAGAACGAAAATTCTTAGCAAATATTTTAAAAACTCGAACTCAAATGTATCAATATTTGGGACACAATTCAGAAGAAGAAATAATTCCTTTAGTCTTATAAAACTTTGATTTCAATATAATATTATTTAAGTTTTCTTGCCATGTCTTTATTGCATTTGAAAAAAAGGGAACAATTGGTTTCGTGTTTTTTTTATAATTTATACTCCATTTTCATTTCAGTGCGTGCAATTTTTTTTAGTTAATTGCAGATTTTGGAAGACATCCAAGTAACATCTATCTGATTTCATTTAGTAAGAATAGCAGCTATATATAAACATGTGGAAATGTTTTCAGATCCCATGCTGAAGGTGAGGTAAAATGTCATTCATAAGAGAAGAGTTTTCAAACAAAATCTATTCTGCAAACACTTCGTCGCAATTCTTTAAATTATTCATCATTCAAAAAATATTTAAAAACACACGAAACGCTGCCCAAACCCAAACCAGTGTCAATGGTTTTCTCCTATGAAGCCAATTGTTGGTAATTTAAAATCCTCCTGTGACACTGATTCTCGTGAATTTTGATGCATCAGCATTGGTTTTTTGTTCTGTTAGTACTAGTGACAAACAAACACCAAAAAGCAAAAACAAACCCTCTATCTTCAAGGGCGTTTTCTTTCGTTTGGTCTCTTGCTGACGCTCCACAACCACTTAAGAGCACTTCAAATCAGCTCTCTTCCATTTTTTGTCCGCACTACAGAAGCTACTTAAGAAGTATGCTACAATATTTTTTTTACTTCCTTCAAACATATATGGCAAGTTATTGGTTAAAGTTTCCGAAAAACGATGAAAGGTCATTGCTTTTTACCTGCTGCACCTGAGAATGCTTACTACCTTTCTTGATAGGGCAGCTGGTCATTCGAGTGGGCCCATAATCTCCCAGTCTTCTTTCTTTATTTGGAGTTTCGCTCCAAAGGGTAGAAAGATTCTATGTTTTATTTTTCTTCAATCGAGTGTTTTATAAGATATAAAGAGAAAGTTTTTGGTGGAATTCTTTCTGATCGTGGATTTTTTCGGTAAAAAACGATAAAATAGCTTTCTTTTGCATGAAAATATTTTATGTTACTTATGTGTGTTTGCCAATAACTGTAAGGTCACGAGAATTCATGATTCTAAGGTCCAGACAGTTTTTTTTAACTGAAGTGCTGTGATATTAAGATCATCTAAATTTTGGTGGCACTACAATGTTATTTTCATCAATAAGTTTGAATTTATTTAAAGCATTTTGAGTAATCAATGGATTTTCAGTCACCTTGGATTCAAACGGATATGATGCAAAATTTGTACCAAATCTTAAATTTATCAAGTAATATTTATTGGCGCAAAGGCCTTGTTTGTCTATATACGCCAGGCATATACGGGATAAACATGATCAGTGTAGCATATAAAATTGATATCTAAAAATTCTAAAATAGTTGTCAGTATCTCATGGGGAGAAAAAAGATATTGTTTAAGAAACAGGTTAAAACAAGCAGAATGAAAGTAAAATGCAAGGTTAAATTATAACGATCAAGATAAAAGGAACCGAATCAAGAATGAAACTTTGTAAAACCAGCGTCATATATTTATTAAAGCCAAAATATAAAAAGGAAAATGATAAAATTTGTTATTAAAAGTTAGAAAAGAATTAACAATCTTATTTTTATTTGTTCTTAATTGAAATGATAATATGTCAGTAATTTTTCTCCAGTTATCGGGCTTTATAAAAAGATGGAAGTAGAGTTAGGAAACAAAAAATCTTCAGGTGAGTGTCCAGTTAAATCCGTGACCTTGAAACTATCGAAGAAAAAATAAAATATTCAAATCATCAAACTTTTTCTCAAAATTATTCAAACTAAACAATATTCAAAAATTCTAAAACTATGAGAAAGAAAAGATTTTTATGAGAAAATGGAGGTTGCTCATTGTTTTAACTTAAAGGCAAGTTTTGTTCTGGTACGTGGATGAAACTCTGTACATAAATAGGTGATTCGTTTCTACATAGGAGCAGGTGAGAACTTATGAATAATATTAATAACTGACAATGCAAAAACATTTTTTAAAAAAAAATTCACCAAAGAGAGCGGCAAAGACTAAATACCTCTCTTTATCAATTTTTATAAGTGCGAAATTATATTAAAGCTGTATAAATCAAAAAGGATTTTATTGCAGATCTGTATCAAGTATGTTTTTAAAAATAATAATAATAATCATTAATAATGTAAAGTATTACTTCGAATTTTTAGGTAATTACAGAAAATATGGAGATTGTGTAAATGAAATTAATCAATTCAGTTTTGTTCTGATTATAGCTGCCTTGAGTGAATTTTGCGTGTTTAAGCATCATCAGCATGTAATTTTTACAATACAGAATTCGTTAAAATTGAAGGCAAAAGTAAACATATAACTACTTCTGAATTTACAATGTAATGAAATAGACGTAAAACAACCAACAACAGCAATAACGTTTAGCTGCAATTATCATCTGTATTTATAATTTCACCATGCTTTCTAGCATGCAAATTCAGTCTAAATGTCTTGTATTTTCTATGGAGATGCTGTAGTACTCAAGTTGCTGCTTTTCTAACAAAGATACTATTTTTTATTTTAATTTTTTTTATTTAATTCAAGAAAAGCACACTACAGAGAAAATTCTAACTACAGAGTGCAGACATAAAATGAACATCAAACGCAAGGAGAATAAAAGCTGAAATCACTGAATCTTAAAAACATTAAAAAATGTATTAGGAATTTAAAAGTTGTATACAGTCAACTTAAAAACATTAAAAATATATTAATAATTTAAAAGTTTTTAACATTGGACCTTAATAAATTTAAAAAACTCACAAAGAATTTAAAAGCTTAAAACACAAAATCTCAAAAACATTAAACAGCATTTTAGGATTTTAAAAGTTGTATACAGTCACCTTAAAAACAATAAAACACATTAAGAATCTAAAATTGGAGACACTGAACATAAAAACACTAAAAAATATAAAGAATTTAAATTTTAAAACACACAATCTCAAAGCAGCATTCCAGGCAAATAAATTCAAATTAACATTCCGTGTTAATGTTTTCCCAAGAAACGAATGCCTATGTTTCGTTTTATTGGACAGCAATTAATTATTTTACGTTTTCTGGTAACCCACTTCGAATTTTTTCACAGATAATCGAAAATCTGCTGCACTGAGAAACGAGTCAAATCAAGCAGAATAATTCTTTGCCTTCGTATCAATCCATGATTGACGAAAAAGAAAGTGCATAACTATGACGTGACAAAGGGCGATGAAATAATAGAAATTAATTAATCACTTTCTAAGATCTACAATCTTTAGATAAAAATTGAGCACATTCTTTCCTTTAAAGTCTTAAATTATTGACCGAACGAAGCGAGTTCCTATTTCAAATAGACCGTTCGGCATTTCGATTGTTTGTCTGTAAATATGTTACGCAGTCACGACCAAAAGCGTTGTTTTTCAAATTTTCCATGAATTCTCTAAGTCATTGAAATAACGTATGAGTAAGGAGTTATATTTTTAAATTCCGTTTCAAGATGGTGGCCAGTTTAATAGTAGTTAGTTAGTTTAAATGTTTGGCGAGTTTGGCAGCTTTAAAACATTTGAGCCCTTTTGGTAATGGCAATACAATTAATTGTAATTTTGTTAATACTGATGAAAGCAGACACTTAATTGTAATTTGTAAATATTGAAGAAAGCAGAGACTTGTGCAAATAATTTGCATTTTAAAAAATTCTAAAACTTTAAAGGTTATGACGAAGTGCAGATCTTATGTTTTTCTTTTTGTACGGGATGTCTACTGCTCACAGAACTACTAGTTTAGCTAGATTCAAGTCCCATTTTGAAGCTACAAAACAGCTATTGAACTCGGATGGGCTTGACTCCGTGATTTTAATCCGTGTTCACATACCATCTAATTTGACAATTTATATTAGCTTAGCTTTTCTCTGCAGCATTTGCATTTAAAATGTCTCGGAGTAAAGGTAAGAAAGGTACATTAAAATGATAACTGCCAGAGAATGATTCCCGAATTGCAAAAAAATGTTATTTTAAAACGGCTATACTTATACATGTTTATTTTGGAAATTGTAAATACCGTAATGGATTTTGTCATAAGACGAATTACCTTCGTAAATTTCAATGTGTATTCCCTTTGTAGTTCGGAGAATCTCCATTTCTCACCACGCATCGTCGATCATTAGTTGTGTAACAGTAGACGCAGAAAACGTTATTCTGGATTTAAAAATTTCAATACCACGAACTGGTGTGCCAAAAACTTTTTCCTTGTTCTGATTCCAAAAGAAGAAATCAATAGGAATAATATCAGGAGCAATTAGCGCCTTTGGCCGGTCCATCGTTTCAATGTAATTTCCGGGAAATGTTTTGTCCAGAAATCGATGAACAACAGAACTAGGTTTTCTGATTTCCCGGCCTTTATCCTTCCCGGGAATTTCCGGGAAATCCCGAGAACATAATAGTTATTCCCGGGAATGCTTCAAAATTTGAAAAAAATCTAAAAATTACTTGTTTTTAATTGATTTCAATAATAATTACACAAAATAAGGATATTCATAAATTCCAAAATTTATACTCCTTTATATATTGAGCCACAAAATACAAATAAAATATATTAATTATTAATTTTTGAAATATGATTTAAGAAACCTTAATCAATCTATGTTTTTATCATTCGGCCTAGTACTTAGCTTTGTTATGAACAACCCGGCAGCAGGAAAGGTCCTCTCAACTTCAGCTGAGTTGGAGGAATAGTTTTCAAAGTCAGAGTTAGTAATATATGCAAAATTGCAGTCAGAGTTTCAAATTCTACATTAGCCAAAATTTGTTGTTCTTTAATATCACTTAATTCTTTTGAAATTGCTGGTCTTATCTCTAAAGATCTTTCAAGCATTGCCAACAAACTATTATAGTGTGTTTTGGTGTCTAAACAAACCATCTTTTCTCAACCCAACTCTGCTTTAACATAATTTTGTAATATAACATTCTCGAGAGATCGTTTTCTCAATAATTTTACAATTTTTGGTTCCAGGGAACCAAGTATAGTATCCGGGAATACAAAGACTATGAAAACTTTATGATTTCCCGGGAACCTAGGTTCCTGGTATCACGGAAACCCTACAGAACCATAGCGAAGGGGTACTTTATATCTTGACATCAAAAAGATTGCGTCCATAACAACGTCTAAACTCCCTTTGAACTGTAATGGCTGATTCAGTTTCATGGAACCACAAAACGCATTGTACATTTTCTTTTATCATTGACACCATTTAGTTAAAAATTAACTTTGATTCACTGCTTCCGTTAATGAACTAGTTTCACTGTCTATTCAACTGCTCCTGACATCGAAACATTACTCTTCAGGACATTCATGGGGAAATTTTATAAATTGTAAACATTTAAATTTATATTGCATTATTGTAAAATATTATTATTTTTTTTAATTCAATAAAATTGTCGGCATTCATCCATAGGACGGGTCATGTCCACCTAAACCGATTACAAAGAATCGCAATAATAATAGTTATGGAGGCATGTATTGGTGTTATATATGCTTAAACATTTTAATTTATATTGCATTATTCTAAAATTTTGAATTCAATAAAATGATCGGCGTTTAGTTCTGTTATATCCATTCAACGATTAAAAAAACTTTTAAAATGAGGTTATGCAATAGTAAAAATTTTATATCATTATTTTCAATAGTTATTTTTTGCTAATGTTTTATAATCAGGAAAACACCTTCTGCTCAGACTGCACTTTTCCGTACTTAGATAGACAGTTCCTTCCATTATTTTAAGTTTACACAATTTAGACCTTCAATATAGGGTATTATAGTCAGCTCTATGGATTTTTTCCCATGAAAATCGAAGCATATCAACTCTTCCATTATCTTTCGCCTCCTCCACCAAACCTCTAATAATTTTTAATTTCCTTTTATTATACAGGATGTTGACTCTAATCGCGGCTCAAAATCTAATTTCTTAACCATTACAGACCGTCCAATACTTCCAATTCAAAAAATTCCCTAAATGAAGAATATATTATGTTGTTTGAGTCAATAAATGTAGGGGAAAGTCGGGTAATATGGCGACCTTAAGCTTTGGAGATTTTTCATGATTTCAGTATTCATTGCTGGAGGATTATTTTTTCACCAAAATCTTCTTCAACTCTTTATTTAAAAGTAACACTTTTTTAAACTTTTTATGTTCAAATTTCTATCCCAAAATTTCCTTTTTGAAAAAAAAAGTCATTTCGGTCATCTTTCCCGACTGTGCGGGTAAGATGACAAACGATGTCAGGTAAGATGACGTATACCTAATTTGCATAAACCTGAAAGTGAATCGATGCTGCTGCAAATGCTTAGTCGAAAAATTCGGACAGTGATATTTTATGTTAATTAATATATTACTATCAATTAATATATTAATTTGAGATTCAAACCTTAAGAAATGAAATCAATTACAAAAATCGCATCGCCAAAGGCTTGGATTTTGTCATAGCCAGTACAGGTGGAATGGGGCCAGAGCTTGCACATAAAACACTGGAATCCCAATTCCGTGTTTCCTTACTCTCTGCAAATGATACATTCTTCATTATCGAGGGCCTCTGGGTCCAGATTGTCATTAGCGTCAACGTAACAACTCTAAAACACATTTCCAGGTATTATGAATCACACAAATGACGGAATGGAATCTTTTGGCATGTTATGGGTGTCTGGTCGCTAGAAGTCTCTGATGATGCAGGATCGAGCCTACTACTAGTGTAATTTTCCAGAAAAATCCAATTCGTCATCTTAGACTCTTCGTCGTCTTACCCGAATTTCCCCTACCCCTTAAAAAATTGCGAAGTTTACATTATTATACAGTCCCTCATTCCTATTAAACATATTTAGTAAAATATTCTTAGAGCACTAATATTTTAAACATAAAAAGTTCCGAATCAGTTTTAGTCCCAGAAGATTTTCTTCTGGGAATAAAACTGATAGAGTTATGAACATCTGAATATCACTATTTAAGCGATCTTAGACATTTCATTGGTTGCCTCGAGAAAGCATTTGGTTTCACTCGACATTCGGCGTTCCTCGAGGTGACCGTTGATCGGCCTAAATTAATGAAATTCAAAGGTTCACAACTAGGTCAGTTTTGGTAGCAAAAAAATAATATTTTTTTTATTTTGAAATGCTAATGTTTCAAGAATATTTTACTAACTACAACTGTATAAAATTATAGGCTTCGCAATTTTTTTCAGAAGTACATTTATTGTCTCCAACAACATGAAATATAATTATTTATGTCATTCAGGGAAATTTTTCCATTTGGAAATATATGTCTTGTACGGTGAGAAATTAGCTATTGTGATCACCTTGTATATTTATGAGGAGATTGAGTAAATAAAAGTGTTGTAATGGAAGACATTTTGGAAAACAAACTTTTGAAAGTTTGCGACGACTGCTAAAAGACATCTCTTAAAATACATTAATTCATTAACATTCTCATGGAGGTAAGATTTCATCCTTCGCCTGAAGCACGAGAGCAAAAATATCTAGAGAAAGTAAAGAAAGCAATGTTTTATCAAATGATTATTCTAAAACTAATGTAATTTTATCTGCAAATGAAAGTAGTATTTCGAGACAAAGATAATAAGATTTTGTTTTAATAATTATTCAGAATCTTGAACCAAAATAATTGCGTGTTGTTCTTACATGAGTGAATGGATTCAATATATAAAGATTATATTTATTTTTTTAATATTCTGTTTCATAACAAATAGTTTCTGTTGCATCATGCCATATCTACTTTTCAAGGAAGCTAGGGTTCTTTTTTAGTTTCAACTGTTTTCGCTGATCGATACTATTTGTCAATGCTTTTACTGTGTTCAGACAAAAATAAGTAAAAACTTTTCTCTTTTAAGAAATTCCTCTTAAATAACCTTCTGTCCCTTTGAGAAGCATTTCCAGTTCACCGTAAATCTAATTGTGGTTTTTCCTTTTAATGTTTTGTAAAATCTGATTATCGTTTTTTATTCGAACAGAAAAGACTCCACTCGTCAACAAAGCATTCAAACACAAATGAAATAAAAGTTTCCAGACATTTGCTTTATTTTTCTTACTTTCAGGGGATTAATTCACTTTGATGTATCTTTCTTTTGTATGCTCTCAGCTTAACATTTGTAAATGAGTTTTTCCTTAATTAATGGCTTTAATTGTATAGAATTTATTGAAGAATTAAACAGAATTCTTTTCATAAATCGACGCCTTATCATGCTAAGCGTCAGCTTAAAGATTTAAGTGAAAATAATTTTAAAATAAAAATGACTTATTTGAGATAATTTTTACAAAATGTGAAAATATTTTTAAAAAATCGTTTTGTTTACCGTCTTTCTGATAAATGTCAAACAATATTGAGGAACAAAAACGTTGAATTAATTATCCATTTGCATGATCTAATTAAAGTTGACGGAGTTTTAAAGAATTCAAGATAGAGAATGTTAACATTAAGCCTGATAATTAGAAAAAAATTACAATCGACATTTTACTTATTTATTTAAAACAAATGAAAGTAAATTATTGTATAAATTTCTAATAATGTAAACAGTTTGCTAATTACTTTGTTTGACATTTCTTTTATTTTAGTTTATATATAAGAGATTTAAAAAGTTTATCTATGCATTATGTGTTAAATTATTGTTAAATAAATGCACATTTACAGAAAATAATTCTCAATAGAAAAAAGTGACAGTGGTAAACATGTGCTAAGTATGTATTTTGTTATGCATTACTTTTAATGGATTAAATTAACCTCTATATCCTCATTAATTTCTATGTTGAAAACATGACACGCTCAGTGTACGGATACATTTTTATAAGTAAAATTGTATTTGGTCATTTCAAAAATTCGTCAAAAGTTTAAACAGGAATCAAATTTTTCTGCGAAAGTAAATTAAAATTAACTTAAATTAACTGAACTGAATCTGTGACAATGTAGTTAAATGTAAATAGCTTAAATCGATTTTTTATTGAACTTTAAAGCTTACCAGATGTCAGTGAAACAGATACATCCATGGACGTGTGCGAAATACAGTGCTAAATAATGCGCTGAATTATTGACTAAAAGTTCAAAATAATGCGGTTTTTTAGAATTCAAACCATATCCTCGAAATTCAGCTTTAAAGTTACAATAAATGAAGAAGGTAAATAAATTACTAAAAAGGTTTAGAAATACAGGGTTCGGCCGGGATTTGAACCCGGGACCTCTCGCACCCAAAGCGAGAATCATACCCCTAGACCACCGAACCACACTGGAACGAAAACAAATAAAAAGTAAATAGCTATAAAAACAGAAAATCAAAGTTTTATGCTAGCTTTAATAACGCTGTTCAAACAATCTAAGCTCGCAACAATCTCCTTTCAGTTTCAAGTAGTAAACATTCGCCTGCAAGTGCTTTGGACATATTACAATGATCATCGATTTAAACGAAAATACTCAAAGTTGAGTGATTTACTAAAAATGTACCTAAGAAATGTTCAGTTATTTTGGAAATGAAAAATGCATATAGGTCATTCTCACGAAAAGGTGCTTTTTACAGTCCCGGAGTGATAAAAATTAGAAGGTGCAACAAATGTCCTAACATTTTTGTTCATATGTGTAATTTAAGTTTTAAGAAATCTATTCAATACGGTTCCACTAAAAAAATAGTATTTAACTCTCATTTTTCAATGAATATAAGACAAAAGTATCCTCCATAGACGTCCCTACACAAGAAATTCAAAATAATATTAACTGGCACTCAAGCAAGTTTTTAAGAAATTGCATTTTTTTTCAGTATTAACTAGTTTAAAGTCTCTAGTTAAGGTCTAACCTAACATTTTTTGGAAAAAATTTTTAATTAGTAATAAATTTTTACACTCTGTCCCCAATCAAATAAGTTTCTCTCCGTGGAGAAAGAAAATAACTTTAAAAAAATATTATAAATGGCAGCTCATGTCAAATTATCATGAAAGAGTTTATAAGAGAGGCAGAAAATTTGTTCTTTAAGGAAAGATTTTCGTTCTATTGCGAATTATTGAATATATTCCAATTTATTAGTTCCATTTAGAGCTTGGTAAAGTTCTCAGCTTCCACTCCGTGGACATCATAAATAAGTTTAGAAAAATCTAATTTATAATTAAAATACAAAATTTTAATAGGTTTAGTATCGAATTTATTTAAAATAAGTGTACCCACGTAAAAATTTAAGCACTTAAAAATACAAAACTAAGTCTTTGTCTCCTCCGTGGACACAGCATCTCCACAGAGAGGATGGCATTGTCTATGAAAGAGGCAAAATATCAAAAATTTTGATAGTTAGATAAATTAAAATAATATTGATTAAAAGTTCTTTGGTAGATATTTTTTATGAAAATTTGTGATTTTCTTTTGTATTTTTTAAAATTAAAATTGAAATTATATTCTCGAAAAGAATTAAGGTAAATAATTCATATTGAATATTTATAATATTAAAGCTTTAATAATGTATAAAAAATATTTTAATAGCTAAATTTATTTTTAGTAAAAATGGGAATATCACAAAATAAAAAGACAAAGCAGTCAGATGCTCAAATTCAGAAGATAAGAGAGTAGAGCTTAATACGAGACTTTACTAGATTGTTTATTAATAAATAAATATGTGATATTCCTTAATTTAGTATATAATGGATTATTTTCTCTTGCAAAATGTTGATTTTCATTTATTTGAAATTGTTTGAAAATATATTTAACTAATGCACAGTCAGTGCCATTATTTAAAAAGCGCTATTTATTTAAAAATGTTATGTCTTTTTTCACTGGTTTTTAATAACTAATTTTATTTGTTAATTATAAGAAATAAACCTGCACAAAATCTGCCCAATAATTAACCAATTATGCTTTCGTTAAAATGCAAAAGTTCCGCTGACTATCATATCACCTTCGTAAGCAGGTCAAAAATTTGAAAGCTAAAAAAAAAACAGTGAAAAATAAACGAGAAAACTTGACCACTAATGTAGGGTTATTTATTAAGCTTACCTGGAAACATACATTCAATTTGTATGTTTTTTTACATACTTTTGTAAAATAAAACTTTTTTTTAGCTATTTGTACCTTTTTCATGAGAATGACCCTCATCGACTACCGATAATAAATGCTTCTCCGAAAAGGAACGATACTAAATCATCTATCTCTTGTTTTAGGGATAGAATCTATTTTATGATTATGTCCTATATAAAATTCTAAAAATGCATATATTGATGTACATTATTTTTATTTTCATAATGATTCATAGAGATTAATGGAAAGTGGAATTTTGACTCCTTTCTCAAATCTTGTATCTTTCAAAAAATCTCATTAATGGTTGATTTTATTCAATTATTAAGGATTAAACAATGAAATAACTTCATTATATTTTAACACATTCGATTCACTTAATTGATCTCCATGTAATGAAATTCTAGGCATAATTGGTGAATTTGTGATTATGGAAAATCTTATTAAAACCTCTTTCGCCTAATATGTGTTGAAGAGTAATGAACGAAAATTAATTAAATGTCGATTTCTAATAAAAGATAAAATATATAATATTTGTGAAGATTTTTAAAAATTGATGAGCTTAAATATCTGAAAAAACTTTTTTCACTAAAAAGGTTTAATGATAAGAGGAACGTTAAAACTTCCTTATATGTGCAAATACAAACTTGTAAGAGACTTCGAACATTTTATAACGATGCATGAATATAACAAATGAATGAACAATTCTGAAAAGATTTTGTAAACATTTTTCTGTAACTTCTGTTATTAAGTTTCAATATTCATGCTTAACTCACATTCTTCCCACTCACATTTTATAATTACTACCGGTGTTAAGTACTGTTCTCGCCAAATGTGGCAACCCCCCGGAAGTAGGGTCACTATTTTTCTGTAACTGCGTGGGACATAGCCCGCCAGAACTAGATTTGATCGAGCCATGGTATGTGATGCAACGCTGAAATAGAATAAACCGCTTTATTATGGATCATCTCTTCGACATTTCTCGTCAAAGTTCTCACCGCACTCAATATCATACAGTCCATGCCTTTTATCTTTTAGTTACACCGCTACTTATTTTATAATTACCCCTAAAATTAGAGCTATCGATATTTTTATCGCAACAATCGCGATAAAAATTGTTTTGTAACTCATTGTAATATGTAACAGTTGTAAAATAAAAACTTTATCTTTAATCACCTAGATTTCACAGCCTATTTTCCTTCCAAATACCGTTGTTTTTATTGAAGACTCTTCTTCTGTGCATGTATATTCAATAGTTTTGATCTATTAATAAGAAATGCATATTTTTCTTACAATAATATTGGTGAAATATTGTAAATATATAAATAAGTTTTCGCAACAGCTAATAACAATCATGTTTCATGATTTTTTTGTGGTTGTGGGAGTATTATATCCAGGGGTGTCGCCAGAGGGGGGGACCGGGGGGGCAGGGCTGACGGGGGGATGCTGTGCCCCCCGTCGGCCCTGTTTTTTGTACGAGGTTTTCAACTGTAGTTGATAAATAATAATGTGGCGAAAATTTGATACCAGTTTCATTACACTCGTCCCCCTCTGTCGGGGAGATCGTGCCCCCCTGTCGGGCAAACTCTAGCTCCATTCCCATAGCCTTTGGTTAAAAATCCGCCCTGAGAAAAAAAAACTAAGCAATCACTTTGGTTTATTTGGAGCTTATTATCTTAAATTCGTATAGAAAATTTACTATTTTTTTAAATCCGTAGTTAAAGGGTTAATAAATATTTATATCTGGCCTTCTTTCAATGAATGGCGCTCAAGACACGAAGAATGATTTACACTTCACCCTTTCTTTGCTGCATACACTTTCCAGCACTGGAAACATAAGACGATCTTACTTTCGAAGGTTTTAGAAGCAT
The DNA here is from genome assembly GCA_013235015.1 of Araneus ventricosus. Lineage (NCBI taxonomy): Eukaryota > Metazoa > Arthropoda > Arachnida > Araneae > Araneidae > Araneus > Araneus ventricosus. The sequence continues at coordinate 442,641 of BGPR01000009.1, forward strand.
AGTCAAGTAATCTTAGAATCTTAGTTGAAGCAACATATCAACGATTGAAACCCAAAGAAAAAATTCCAGTTTAATAAATTTTGATATTCGAACAATATCCTTCCAACACTGCTAAAAATTTTATAAAACAAATTTAAACTCAATTAATTGTCCATAGTAGACAGCATGTTCATATTCTTATTTTAAATACATTAGAATAACAGCATAAACATATTTTCTATTGAAGATACAACATTTACCAATATTGCTGATTTTAAATTTTCACTGCGCTTATTTTTTTCAAGTGCAAATAATTAAAAGGTGCTAAGTTATTATTCCTCTCTGTTTATCGTCTCTAAAATAAATATTTCAGTCATAAATTATTTTATTTACTTACCTATTCATTAATTTTTATTCCATCATTATATGTATGAGTATATTTATAACTTCATATAATTAATTAGGGATTATCTCTGATAGAATTATTTTATCTTTCAAAATATTTTCGTCCAAATCTTATAATTAAATATTTTATTTCTCTAAAATTAATTTATTTCCATGTTTAAATATATTTGAAGATAAAATGGAAAGGATTTTTTTTTAAATAAAATATCAATGCAACTTCTGTCTCAGAGCGGTAGAAGCTTTTAATTGTGTATTTTGTTATGTTAATGACGTAATAATTTTTCTTAAATTACAAGCAGGGAAAAATCTTCAACACAATATTTATAAGATTGCTAATCCTTAACGGAAACAGTGTCCGTCTGTGCTTTTCGTGCATTTTGATTTAATAACTCTCATCTAGTCGTAGAAATAATAAATAAGAATGCAGGAATCTAAATTATTTATTTTTTAGTTATTATATTGGAAATGATGTCGCGTTGTCTCTAAACACAAATTTTATTCACGTTTGTCGCAAACATATGGAGAGTTCTTATAATTTTTAAAATGGCTTTTATTAAGTTTTGTTCCTACTTTATTCAACTCGCTGGATAATATAATATAAATGCTTTTATAATTTATATAAAATAAATTTATTATTTCATAGCATGACGAAGCAAAAATAGAAATTAAATAACTTATTGTGTCAGATTCCTCTATTCCAATATACTTTTTCCAATATACTTTTTTCTATCGACAGGAGGCAACTAAAGCAAATTTTAAATGAACGTCATTTTAATTTTAAGATGAATACACTTCAGACTTTTTAGGGTAAAATTGAGTTGGCAGGAAAGATTAAATAAATTAATCAGAGTAATTTGATTTGTTATCTTCAATTAGATAAGTATATTTTATTTTCTTGAAGATATAAAGCAAATAAGTAAAATGTAAGCAAACTTACTATTTAAAAAATATCCAAAACATTTTTTTCGATGTTGTGTTTAATTGAGTTTAATGCCTTTCTTGTTATTTTATGGTATATTGGTTTTTCATGCGAGGCTCTGGTTGATTCTTCAACTATTGTGTGTGCGCACCTACTCATGCAATTACTTTGAATTAATAAAATCCAATATGCAAAAGGCTACAAACACCACTTGTAGCCTTCGGCTCTTGCAACAATCTTTGACCAATTTCCGGAGCAATAGCGTATGATTTTCGAGTCGTACGATTTGTTAGGCCCTCATCAATCCCGTAAGAAAAAAATGCATTTGATAAATTGAGTGAG
>BGPR01000009.1:444295-568576 GCA_013235015.1 Araneus ventricosus
GTGCATTTTGATTTAATAACTCTCATCTAGTCGTAGAAATAATAAATAAGAATGCAGGAATCTAAATTATTTATTTTTTAGTTATTATATTGGAAATGATGTCGCGTTGTCTCTAAACACAAATTTTATTCACGTTTGTCGCAAACATATGGAGAGTTCTTATAATTTTTAAAATGGCTTTTATTAAGTTTTGTTCCTACTTTATTCAACTCGCTGGATAATATAATATAAATGCTTTTATAATTTATATAAAATAAATTTATTATTTCATAGCATGACGAAGCAAAAATAGAAATTAAATAACTTATTGTGTCAGATTCCTCTATTCCAATATACTTTTTCCAATATACTTTTTTCTATCGACAGGAGGCAACTAAAGCAAATTTTAAATGAACGTCATTTTAATTTTAAGATGAATACACTTCAGACTTTTTAGGGTAAAATTGAGTTGGCAGGAAAGATTAAATAAATTAATCAGAGTAATTTGATTTGTTATCTTCAATTAGATAAGTATATTTTATTTTCTTGAAGATATAAAGCAAATAAGTAAAATGTAAGCAAACTTACTATTTAAAAAATATCCAAAACATTTTTTTCGATGTTGTGTTTAATTGAGTTTAATGCCTTTCTTGTTATTTTATGGTATATTGGTTTTTCATGCGAGGCTCTGGTTGATTCTTCAACTATTGTGTGTGCGCACCTACTCATGCAATTACTTTGAATTAATAAAATCCAATATGCAAAAGGCTACAAACACCACTTGTAGCCTTCGGCTCTTGCAACAATCTTTGACCAATTTCCGGAGCAATAGCGTATGATTTTCGAGTCGTACGATTTGTTAGGCCCTCATCAATCCCGTAAGAAAAAAATGCATTTGATAAATTGAGTGAGCTGTCAGGTTAGGCCAAATTTCCTATTTGAAGTCTACGAACTGAAAATTTGTCTTGCATTTCTAAGAGACACTCATATCAAGTTGATATAAATAAATCAAAAATAGTTCTTGAAATTAAAAGTGCCTACCAGTTTGTCTGTTATTATATTTTTAAAAAATGGGAGACCAAGCATTAGACTGAGAATTGTTCAAGCCGAATCATCGGCTCGACAATACACAGCCGATAACCGCATGCAAGTGTATGTCTGCAAGTGTGCGTCTAGGGACTATGGGACGGAAACGGGTTTCCTCAACACACACTTTGCAAATTTATTTAATGATATTTATTTGTAATTATCTCCATTATAATAAGTTTAAATAAAAAAATTTGTTTTCAATTTATTTCCTTTTGTAGTTTTATTTCATTTTTCTATTTTAGATGTACATTTTAATTTGCAGGAAATTTCTCGTGTGAAAATAGGGCCGCGAATAGGAAGGCAGAAAATATGACGTGAAAAGAAACAGTTAAAAATGACCTACCTGAAGACATATTTGGAGCATTCAACTGCTTACACAAGTCCCTTTAATTACTCAAACTGACAAAATTCTGACAACTTCATAAAAGATCACTTTTAAACCAAACATTGCTAAGCATACTCTTGATCGATAAAGCTACTACAAATCAATCGATTTTAAGCATCGATCTAGCTTTCAGGAAGTATTTTCTCCTTGAAACAGAATTTCACTGTCACCTCAAAGGCTAAACCTTTTTGAAAACTGTTTTCGGAAAGAGTCCGACTGAGTTACAAAATGGCAGTGATAAATAGCCGATTGTCTCGAGCAAGAAGGGAGCCAAACTCGATTAGCATATCTTGAATAAAAGTTATGAAAGAAGAAACCTATGCTTAAAGCATTATGGTTTTAAGAAATGAAACCGAAATCTGTAAGAAATTTCATTTGAATTGTACAACTTAGTCAGTTTTACATACTGAAGTTCAAAATTGAAATTTCTCTGTCCCAACGCAAAAGTTTGTGGAATTAGAAGTTCCGAAAATTTTGGAAACTCCGAAATAGAAATTAATGACCAGTTGCTTAACTATATGGCGCCACTACCCAGTTACAAATATTATATCAGTTGAATTTGTAGTTCATGCAGTTAGCTTTGACTATCAACTATTTGTTGCAAGATGGGCATGATATGACGAATTTTGCAAAGCAGTTTTACGGGAAAGTTGTTTTGTGATTTACAGAAATCTTCCCAAATGGAACTTAACAATATAACCATGCTTCACTTGCTTACCCAATTTCTAGAAACTGAAAATGTTGTCGATAAGAAAGACATTTTAATTATACAATAAAAAAATTACAAAAGAACCAGAAGAAGTAAACAATATCAATAACAATATACCTTTTGCGCGCAAAGCAGCAGCATCCAATTGTTGCATTAACAATATTGTCTATAATCAACTAACCAATTAAGATACAATCTAACAATAAAAACCATGTTTCAATAAAAATTATAACACATTAAGATTAAACAAATAAAATGGGGAAAAATGAAAGGAACTCGAATGGCGAACTTTTTCGAAGTGTCACTCGCCATCGGAGTTCTAAATTGGATAAATTTTCTGTCAAGGGAAATTACTTAATAGTCAAATAATATTCCTTATGTGGCCTGAATTTATCCAATAATTGAAAAAATGTTGGAAAATGTATCTCTTGTGAAATTATTTCACTTGTACTTGTCGATAAGAAAGGAGTCTAACCGTCTCGTCTTTTCAGAGTTCGAAGAAAATGGATGTCAGGAGTGTGTTGAAATCAACGTTAAAAATTAGATGTTTCAATCTCCCTAAAAGATTCCGAAAACGCTGGAATCTTAGTCCATTTTATCGTATGGGAAGGCATAAAATGCATTAAAGAATTTGAGTCGCCACCCAGTAGTGTCAATGTTTTTCAAGAAATAAAGACCTTGAACCCAGCTGTAAGGAGTAACATTACAACGTAAGTTTAAGCGAACTCAAAGCATACATTATAATTGAGATTCAAAACATAAGTTTTCGCACATTGAAAAAAATGGTCTCAAATCTGAAGAATCGCAGGAAAAGGATCATGTGCACAAATTGAAATAACATTTAATGTTTTGGCATTTTCCTTTCTCAGAAAAAAAATATCTTTGAATTTAGTTCGTATTTATAGTTTGATATATTCTAGCGTCATTGTAATAAAATATTTCTGAACCTATTCCCTATCTTTTCAATCACTCTGTAGAATCCTAAAACCTTTTGAATTATTTTAAATATTTTATATCTTCAGTATAAAGTGTTGTGAATATTGAATGACTGTTTATACATTCTATAATCCTAAGTTAAAATAATAATTGCCAATACTAATTATTTAACCTAGACCTTGTTAAAACAATATGCATATAAAATCCTTTTTATGGAAGTGAAGTAAAAATTGTATGCATTTTCTACAATTCAGTTACGTTACTTCTTTTGATACTGTGTCCATGGTAATTGGCTAAAGATTCGAAAAAACGAATGAAATACAGAAAATAAATGGATGAATTACAATATAGAATATTTTTTCAATTCAGGAGTATTCTGCATTTTTAATCAAATGGCATACAATATCAGTGAAGTTCAAAATGCCCTTTTTCATACGGGAATAGAAAATCAAGGGTAGCTGATGAACAAAACGATTGATTTGGCAAGTTTATGATTGACTGAATGTCTGTTTTCAATTACCAATACCAAGTCGAAGCTTTCATCCTATTAAATTATAATTTGCGCCCTAGAATAAATCTTAAATATCCTCTTAAATCGGGGACATGTAAGAATTAAGAAAGTGCTTTTCATTCTGTTCAAATAATTAGCAGATAAGATCTCTAGTACTCTTCGATGATCCTTATAGTTGCTATTCTTGTTTTCCCTCATTAGTTATTTTACTCATCACACATGGATTGACTAAGTAGAAAACGGGGCTAAAATTATTTGCTAAATGATTATTTGAATCTCGGATTAACTGAAATGAAGGAAAGAAGTAAATTCATCATTTCTGAGTTGTTCAGTTGCTGTTACTTTTCGTACGTAAAGGAAATTATTCGGTAGTTAAACCCTCTATATTGCCAGCAGGGGAAAGATTAACCGATTATTTCTTATTTGGTTATGCTAAACAAAATTATACAATGTTTAGTTTAAAAAGAGTTTTCTACTAAAACGATATTGTTTCTGCAACATTTAGGGGTCTATTCTGGTACCCCCGGTTGGGTTGGGTTCCATTGTTAACGTGCGGAACCCAACCCAACCGGGGGTACCAGAATAGACCCCTTAAGGTCTTCAATTTTTACTACGTTAAAACAAAACAATTAGGGTTCGACCGGGATTTGAACCCGGGACCTCTCGCACCCAAAGCGAGAATCATACCCCTAGACCACCGAACCACGTATAGAGTTCCATAAATACGTAATATCAAATCATATTTTGATACCGATGGCACGATGATAGCAAGCGAAATAAGCTGAGCAAATAGAAGACAATGTTTTCAAGTAGTTTACTTACAAAGAGGTTTCGTTCATGTGTTCTTAGATAAAGAAAACCTTTTCTTTTATAAAGATATTTGTATTAGGAATCTAGCAATTTGATTATAGAACAGAAATTTTCGCATTGACGTATATAATTATACTTTAAGGTGTTTCAGTTACAATAATTGGTTACTTTTACAGAAATATTAGATAGCAACTCAGATTAAGTTGTTAAATTGAAGTTAATAAGTTGGTAGAATTTCTAAGTAAGTAAGAATTGATAAACTATAGCAATACAGTTGATGGAAACAGGAATTTCTGAACGATTGGAAGATTTAGCATTCCGTCATTGCGAAAGATCTGATTAGGCTCATTACTACTTGTGTTATTATAATAAAGTATTCTTTGTTTTATTGTAATGATATTCGTAACTTCATATGAAATAAACTTATTGTATATTATTACAATTAACATCTGTGGAGTGGAGGTGAAAGGTACTTGAATGTTGTGGAAATTTAAATCCATTGCTTATGCGATTTCTGTAAATGACACATACCTTTCCCTTCTTAAAATGTGAATAGTATTTTTCTCATCTTTGTTTGAATTCAGGGAAACTCGTTATTTAATTTCTATCAAGTCTGTAAAGGTGGAATTTTGTAATTGATGACTTGGGGTTCAGAAATTTTACCATTTGCTCTTTCCCCGTTGTCTACTCAAGATTTGAATATTTTCAGTTTTAAATATTAGTTAACAGAATAATTTGATTTAAATTTTCATATAACATTGAGAGCACCATTTGGCAGTTAATTTGAGAGAAATTGCTTACTATATTCCATAATAATTACAATAACGAATTATAAAATATCCATTAATGTCTGAAAAGAACAATTAAAAAAATGTAAAGATACGTTTCTATGAGTGTATGAAAAAGAAAATTTTAAATAAAAATCGAGAATTTAAAAAAACCGTGAAAGTGGGAGGCGCTGAAAAGAAAACAAGGAAAATATGCCTCAGTGAATATCATAAAATAGAAAATGCTAAGAATTCATTAAAAATTAAAACATTTTAGGAATGGGGTTATAATTGTAATTTATTTGCATTATTTCAGTCAGCACCTCACGCTGCCCAATTTTCGTTTTGACCCGTAACTTTTATTAAAAAAATTAATTTACTAGTAAAAGCGAACTTTTTTTACTTTATTTTATTATTAATTATGATAAGTTGTGCTTGAAAAGACTGTTTACTACTGACTATTTAATCACAAGATTTAAAACATTAGAAAATACCATTCCCTCAGTAGTTGACTCAAAAAAGCAAAACCTTTGATATGTCACCGTGTTGGTAGAAGCGGTTTACTGACAGAACGAAAAAGAATCTTAATATTCCAAAATTAGAAATTAATGACTTATAATTGAAGGAGATTCAAACATCTAATCCGAAACATCGTAGCGCGATAAAGATATTAATTTAATTGCATCAGCTGTAATAGCGGCTTTGCAAAACAATTTATACATCACGCACTTTACAGGGAACATTGTTAAAAAAAGCATTAATATTTTGAGATACATTCAAGGATTATTCCGTAATAAAATGAAAAATCTAATATTTATAATTTTCTTAGTCGCATGAGAGGTATTAAATTATTCACACTGATTTATCCACAAGTTATAGTTGCTGCTATTTTGTTGCATGTGGTTATGTAAAGAAGAAGCATTGATAAAAATTACGTTCAAAACTAAGTTTGAAAAGTGTATTTAAATTAAAGAAAAAAATTGAATTTAAATAAAATTGGCATCACTGAAAATCCTTTTCCAAAGTGGTTTAAAAATGGATTTTTTTTGCAATAATATGCATCGAAGTTGTTGAGGAAAAAAAGCTAAATTTCAAATAATTCTTAAATAAAAATCTATTTAAAATTTTTAATAACTTTTTTAGTAAGAGCCTACAAACCAAAATGGGATTGCTTGCCAAGATTGGTAACTTTAGGTACAATGAATGGTCTGCCCTGTAGACAGTTTTGAACGGACTGCACTCTGTACTAATGAAATTTTAGTTTCAATGCGTTTAAATTATCCGACATTAGCTCCACTGCACTGAAAATTATAATTTCATTGTATCCATTTAAAAATTACATATCTATGTAATTTACTGACAATAATTAAATAATTAGAACTTACTTATAGAAAAGTGCACAATATTAATCTAAGAAAATTTTATTAGCAAGTATACTATACAAAGTGAAAAAACGTATTTACAAGTTCTTGACAGTAGTAAAAGGCAATACGTGCATACATTTAAAGCGGGAATTATAGGCTGCTGGCGAAATATTTAAAGAAAATCCATTTTTACTATTTTACATTACAATATGGACAATTCATTTAAAGCAATGTATTTAGCCAAGATATGACAACAGAACACTTCAAAAATCTGATAAATATAAAAAATTTCTGTAAGCATATAACTAGTTTCAAAAACATATCCATAGTTTCTTTAAAAAAGAAAATTTCTCCGAAAATACAAGGAAAATAGAACAAAATATTTATTTAACAACTTTAGAACTCTCTGAAAATATGAGGTGTATGAGAAGCCGATCCTTTGAAATTTCAAATTTAATAGCATCAATGACAAAAATTCAAAACAGTCTGCTCGCATTAAGAACTCAAATTTTTATAAATGGAACAATATTTTAAGTTATACATCTATATTTGCTGATGTACTTTATTAACTGAGCAACAAAGTGGCACATTTTCTCCAGAAACATGTTGATCGCTATGGTGATCAGGCATAATGATCAAACAGTGTTTACTGGAAGATCAAAGGATCCCCGAGTGGCTGGCCGGCAGTGTCACTCAGTCATCCTTTGTCGGAACATTAGAGAGAAAAATAATTCATTTGATTCTAAATTATGAATGAACACACAAGTATTTAGAGAAAATAAAGAGATAAAGCTAATATTATTTTAGGATTTAAGACATTTCAAATATTTGCAGGTTTTTAATTTAAAAATGGAATTGTATCTAAAAGATGAATCAATTTTCTTAATATACGAGATAAATACTTTAATGGGTTTGTTAATGGCAATAAGGCAAAATTAACATTTTATTATTTCCATACAAAGAACTGTCAATAGCCAGTTCAGAATATTGACATTTTAGAAGTTCATGAAGAGCAAAATATATTTAAATATTTTCTCAAAAATTTATATAATTACATTTACACTGAAGCATTTACAAGAGAAGGAAAACCGTCAGCAAATGCCATGTCAAATAAAGAGGTTCTGATTATTCATCAATGCCTGGTTTACCTTCATGTGTTTTAACAAAAGATCAAAAATTGTTACACTTTAGTTTTTGAAAAAAGTATGAAAATAATCAATTTAAACAAAATCTCTGAAACACGATTCTTTTAACTACGTTTCAGTATATTTTCAGCCTTAAGGTAACATCAAGCACACAAACCAATTATAGAAATATCCAATTTTGTATCAATGAGCTCAGAGCTATGAATACTTCGAGTAAGAAATTCCAAATATCGTTCTTTAAGAACATTGATCATGCAATTGACTCTCATTGAAAATTTATCATTCTAAAATCAGACAAATTAATGTAATAATAATTCGTTTGATAATTTAGGATCTCCATCAACACTTCACACACATGCTGGATATGAAAATCTTTCTTCCTTAATGAGAGAATTAATATGAAACCCCTTTGTTTCACAATAATTCAAATAAGAATTTTTTAATAATATAAATTCCACATCATTAAAAATAATGAAAGTGTGGAATGGAATAAGATTTTGATTGAAGTGTTTCTAAATGCATTTAGTTCACAGTTAAATTTGTGAACATGTCAGAATGCATGGATCAACAGGTATGGATCAACTTTGCTCTTGACTTATACCAGAGCTAAATATGAGAGTGGATAAGGAAGTTAGAACGAGAACAATTACGAACAATGCACAATATCTACGATTAATTGTAATCCCCGCAGCATTTGCCATCATGTCAAAAAGATTTATTCGCATCAGTTTTTTTAGCACAATACGTGTTCATCACTATTGCTTTTAATTAGTTTGTCGATATGTGAATATATTGCTATCCATCTAGCCGTCCTTGGCTTAAAACAGTATCTAAATATTTGAGAGGAAAGAATGTAAACTTGAAAGCATCTTCTTAATTTCGTTCTTTGTCCTAATCCCGTAGAGAGGGCATTTCAAATACGAGTTTGAGAAACTGGTGTATAAGTAAACAGGGTTTCACTTCCCTGGTGGGTACAAAAATGCTGTTTGGTCGAGTTACCTCCTCACCGATGAAGAATAGTACCTCTGTGGGGCCGTCGAATGTGCTGCCCTTAATGGGGGCTATGCGCCATAGTGTCCGAATTGAGACTTCGTGGCTGCTGGGTCATTCAGACTGCCCAGCATGCCTAGGCTGTTCGGGAGTTGATCTTTGTCGTTGTGAACATTCTTTGTTGTATCTAAGCACAAATTCTAGGAAACGTTTTGGGTTCATGACCTTGTGGCGGGTCAGAGTAGATCTTCAGATGGGTGGTGGCTTTAATGTTTCACACATCGGAGGCCTTAGTGTGGAAGAGTCGGCTGCTAATCCTCGGTTTTTGTGTTTTTGGTGGACTATAATTGGTGCCCTCTTTCTGAGTGGATGGAAGGAAAAGACGTTAGTTGATTCAATCTTCTTTTATTCCATCGTAGACAATAGTATAGATTACTTTTCAATAGTTAAAATAATAGTATTATACGAGTACCCATGACCAGAATAAAAAAGTTAACGCGCGAAGCGGCGCGCTGTTGTCAGGTTACATGTTTAAATGAAAAAAGGGCAGATAGGAAAGCGCAGAAAGTTTAAGTACCCATAGAAGGGAATTTCGTCGGAAAGACTCGTGACTCGAAATGAAAGTCGTAGTGCGCTTAAAGGCTGGCAGGTCAACTTCCGATCTATTAAAATTTCAAGAAAATTTTTGCCGTAACAACTCAATACTTTCCCACCGCTCTGTACTTCGGAACATATTTCACTCCACATTTTTCAATACACATGCCAAACAATCAACTAACCAAATTTTCCACTCCTCACGCTTCATACCGCACCACCACCATTATTCACTCCACACCACTATCATTCACTTCACAAACTACACCGTCCATATTTTACTCCATACCTCACGCTACACCGTGACCCAGCTTTTCACTCCGCACCCGCCTACTGCATCACCCCGATCTACTCTTTTCACTACAAACCACTTGATGCACGGACCACATACAAACCATCAAATTTCCCGTTGCCCACGGACTACACTACTCATCACTTAGAGCTTCATTCTTCACTTCACACCCGACATATCACGATACGAGTTTGTTGCTTAAATAGCACATGACAAAAATTCCCCATTTATTGTTAGTTTCATTGTGAGCATAGCACTAGAGTACATCTCTCCCTTAATTCTTCATTTGCGCAGCTTGCAGCACATTACATCTTTCACTCGCATTCAATATCGTGCCAGTTGACTTCTCGGCACTCTGGGACATGGATTTCATTTCCTTAATCTAGCGTCAAACGGCACTTTTTACTCTCCAGTCGAATTCACTCAAACGTGGCCTTAAATCTGGAGTCGATTGCTTTATTTAAGACTTGGGAATACTATGTTCTTTCAACTTGATATTTACAAGATACAAAATAGCTTCAAATGGTTTCAATAAATCCATGTGCTCAAGAATGTTTAATGCGAAACAGTCACTAGTTTTCAGAAAAAAACAATTTTTTCCGACTCGCGTCATATTTGACCATCAGAAATACTATTTAAAGCGGATGTAGCAGTTTGCTTTTGGGAAAAGATTAAAAATTGGTCTATTCCCATTTATCGTCGTACCTATACACCGAATTCTTTGAAATGAGAATGCTTTCATGTACCGCCACCTCTCCTCCCGCCACTATCTATCAACCACTACATGCATTTTTTATATTTATGGAACAAGTTACTCGCCGAAAGAAATATTTACTTTCCTCGTTTCCATACAGATTTCTATTTTTTAATAACTGTCCTAAAAAATGAAAACTGCATGTATCTTCAAAGTAGTAACAGTTTAAAATAACAAATCATACTTACGCAGCTAAGACTAAAGGCGCTGTATGGTACAGTGGTTAGATTCTTACAGCCCACTCATTATTTCAAAATTAATCTAAAATAAAAAAAATCTAATTTGTCCTAAAGGGCATTAAATGATTAAGCAATGTGATGAAATTTCAATCCTGTCTTATATTTCATACTTTCCAGAAATAATTCATCGATACGACTTAATCCTGTCTATATTTTTTTTTAAATTTTCACTAGTAAAAATATGTTAGAAACACTCGATGGTGGTTTTGTGTACAAAATGGAAGTTATGTGTGCAAAAACTCTATTCATATTTCGATAAGCTCTCATGATCTCAATTATAAAAATGTCCTGAAGCTCAGAAACGAATTTCTATTTGGAGAAATAATGCAAAACGAAGAAAGAATAAGAATTTAGTTTTTCATTGCAGAGCTAATAAAACGTCTAAAAGAACTAAATTTTTTTCTCTGCACTCCTTTCTATCAAGCTGTGTTGAAAAATTAATTTAGAAGGTTCGACTAAAATTCTTAATATTATCCAACTTCCTTTAATCCGGAATTGCGACAGCGATTGTTTTCCGATGCAAATTTTACATTTTCTTTTAAATATCTGTTTAAACGTCTTGCATATTTATACAGTATATCAATCCCTTCGTATTCTCGAAACTGTATTCTCCGTACCAAGTTATTTTAACACCTTGTTGGTCTGGTTTGTTTAGATGAGTATATTTTGTTAACCATTCATTTATGAGGCGAAATCTCGCATACCTTACTAGATGGGATTTGAATATACAGAGTTTTCGATTCAAAGATCTCCATTTAACGCGGCTATCGCCATATGAATCAAATATGATTCATTTCTAAATCTAATATGTTTACCCTTTCTTTACTGCAATTAAGAGATAGCAGTGAAAGCGTCATCTAATTCGATTTTTCGAATCTCAAGTGTGAATTATGGCAGCGAACGTGTTAAATATCGATTTGATGTAGAAATACAGATCTTTATTTGTAGATCGACAAACAAAATTACTATTACGAAGGGTATGCAAGAGGGAAGTATCGGAATCTAGTCAGAGAATTTAAGCTTTCGAATTTGAGTTTAGGAATGTAAGTTTTAAGTACTTTCCATGTTTGTCACACGATGGGAATGCCTACTTTAATATATATATCAAATTTGGATTCTGCTAGAAAATCTATTAAACAATGGAGTTGAAACGACTCTCCTGGGTCGATATGCAAGGATTCGAAAGGCATGAGTAATTTTCTGACATAAAAATATATCCAAGATGTGAAGGCTTCAGACTCAATTGATATCAATATTTTTCGATGGGAGAGAGTAGCTTTTTAGTCAAAAATAAGCAGCAACGTCTTAAATTGTTAATGTCACTATGAAACAAATGTTCAAAAATTGATTTAAATTCTTCCTGGCAATTCCTCATCGAAGGGATGTCGTTATGGATGTGAGATACTTTCAATTTACTTTCTACAAGAGAACACGCTTGGATTTTACAAAACATTCCTCTGATTTAGACAATGCCATTTTCGCTTGCGAACCCAATTCTACCATTTTAGCAATTTTAGTCTTTTTCAAATACCCTTGTATACCATTCATCGTAGCATTCTTTATCAGTAGGGCAACTAAATTTAATGACGAGGCATTTGACTTAGACCGCTATAGCAAGGTCCGAACCCACACACGGAGGAACATGCGTTACCTGCGGTTGTTCTAATAGAATGACTTCCATCTGCAGCTCAAAGTCTGGACTGTCGGACAACAGCAAATCCCCTCATCATCTGCTGTCCCCATCCCAGTGAAACCAACACAGGAAGGGTCCCCCGGCGTTGCCTTATGGCCCGTGGCCGGGGAACGAAGAGAAGTTCTCTACAGAAAGTTGAAGAAAGTTGAGAATCCAGAAAGTTACCCACTGTCTTCCTGGAACAGGCGTAGGCATCATCTCTGATGTCCATTGTCTGCTTCACCATTAGGGAGCAGAGAAAACTAGCCACCAAGGCCGGAACGCTAGAACAAGCCTCCGCGACCGCACCAAGGTGAGTCACTTTACCTGTCGGAACGTGATAAACCCTTCAGACCCAAGCTCCTGGTGATAACTCCTCTCCACCGGCCAGAGGATCAGCTGGTCTTAGCTCCAGGAAATACCTTTATGGGTAGTATGAACCCATTTCACATGGGTTTACTTGGTCTTACGAGTTCAAAAGTGAGTAAGTTTGACCATGGAAAGACGGTCATGCGGAAGTAGAGCTCATTATCTCCCTGCGGGTATTCCTCTTCATCTGTTGTGATTACCTGAGGGGGTCTCCACTCTTATCTATTCGAGTTGCGTTTCTGACAGGGTAGTGGAGTTTCGTCAAGTCCTATGAATTAATCCACGTTATAACTTTCCCAAGTGACCGGTGGTCCGTCCACGAGGTGCAGTAACATGTCAACAGACATTAACAGTGCTCTCCGACTCAGCATGGCTTTAAAATGCCAATTTCGGATGCCTACATCCTCAAGAAGCTCGTCATTAATCTTAGGATAAGCTCCCCTTCAACCAAGTATGAAGCCATGGAAGGTGGCATTTACGCCTAGTCCTTCATTAGCTAAAATTTCCCGTAGAACTCTGTACTTCTCGGCCTTTGCATGATAGGCTTTTTCAAACACATCCAGGATCTTCCGATTCATACGTGATCGCCATTTCAATGACGATCGCTCGTTCTCCGCCATCATGGATGATTAAGTCGGGGCGGGGTACATCGCCTCCATCCAGCCGACAACGTAATTACTTACGGACTTTCTAGCCATGACTATCACACTACCGAGCGATTAGCTCGACAATTCAATCATGTCTTTTGATATGTAGACCCTTTAGACTGGGACAATATGACAAAAGATGTCTTAGTATCTTATAGGGGGAAATCGGCATAACCGACATTCCCTCAACCCTTCCTGACCTCTTATCACAGCAGCTCTGGTTCGGTAAGTGTCTGTCCTCAGTTGTAGGCTCCTGCACCAGGTACTTGCCTTCACCCCTTGAGGTCCTCTTAGCCAGATGTTGCTGACATTTGACTCCAAAAAGTGTCGGACGCTTACGCCCTGTACCGGTAGCCACTCCCAGCCCAGAGCCTCCTCTGTCCTCCAGTGCCTTCTTTCCTTTCTCTTCTGAGATTCACACCAAATGGAGATTCTCTCTTCATCAGTAAGGGCATCTAGCATTTCGGGCACAATTGAAAAGTATGACTTGGAAAGCCGCCTGAAGGCTTTTGCTTTCACAATGGGGAGGATGGACTTTAAGTTAGGTATGGCGAGACCGCCATAACTATTTGCTGCGTACAGAACCCCATCCGTCGCGGATGGAGGCAGCCTTACCCATTCCTTTACTGTTATGCGTATCAATCGATCTAGAATGTCCAAGACTAGCCTAGAAATGGGGCAGTACTTCGTTTGGTGGAGTAATCGGGGAACAGCGTATTTGCCCAAGAGCGTGACAAGCTGGTCCGGCTTCAGGCTGGATCCTCTAGCCCCGATTCTTCCTATATATGTGCTTAGACGTCCTTATATATTGAATATACATGGTCCCTTTAAGGGGGTGAATTCCACTCGAAGGTACTTCATTGTCCATCAGCAGGAACCTGGGGAATTTCTGTACCTTCAACCGTCCACTTGGAATCTGTATCCACGACTACACAGTCACGGGTACGCCGGAGCAGCACGGATTTTCATTTCCGGACTTTTAATTCAAGTCCAAACTCCGGAAAAAGACAGACGATCGCCAGTTGCTTGGTCATGCCCTGAACGCTTTACGCTACGAGAATCATGTCATCAGCGAAACCAAGACACCGCAGTCGCTAGGATGCCCCGTGGAGCATAATTCCATGTTCACTCCGCTGCAACCTGCAAATTAGCAGTCCAGGGCAGCTTTGAACAACTCCGTACTAGCCGGGTTGCCCTACATTACACCCCTTACAAAGATGATAGGTTGTGAGAACTCTCCTCCCACCTGGAGTCGAGTGGTGCTAACACCATGATGAAATGTGAAGACTCGTTAGTACACATTACATATACCTAAGCGTTCCAAAGCTGAGAACAAGAGGACATAGCCTACTGAGTCGAAAGCCCGGGCAGAGCCAAGCAAGACAATTGCCGTTTCACTAGTCACAGTATTACCATCCTTGAGTATAAGGGCAAACAAAAAGTTGTTCTCTGCGATACCATCACATGGCACGAACCCTAGCTGAATCTCGTGGATAGGCATGCTGAGTGAAAGTCTCCTGGCTATCACACTTCATAAGACTCTTAGGAGGAGATTGCCTACGGTAATTGGTCTCCAAGTCCCCATATCTCTAGTAGTATCTCTATGAAAATCGTCCGGTGCTCGCACTGAAAAGTGGGTGCCTTCCTGAACTTCATCCACAAATTGAAGAGGGAGAGTCTAGGATTATGGTCGCAAGCTTGTCAGGTGTGCGATTCCACATATCTTGCACTTGGCAAAACGGCGTTTCTGCCTCTGATTGTGGGATCTCGAGGAGCTAACCTGTCGGGGTTTTGCTCGACAAACTACCTTCCGATCTTTGGCTTTCGGTGGGCCTGACTGCTTAATCCTAGAGATCACTCTATGTGTCGATTTCTCGACATATTCCCAACCCATTTTAGGCTCTTGTACAGCACCATGCCCACAGGCTCTCTTATGCTTCATTTTAATTACTTTTACTCTTATGCTTTCATTTTAATTACTTTCCAAAATGCTTAAGAAATGCCAGGATCTTTTTCCTGTTAAAAAATGGTAAGGATCTTGGCTTATGTTCTTCGTACCGGCCGGTTTGCCTACTTCCCACTCTGGGCAAAATTGTCGAACGGCTCTTTTTACTTAAATTGAATAGATGGCTAGATCAGAACAACATTATTCATGAGAATCAGTACGGCTTCTTAGAGGGCAGAAGCTGTGATCTGGTCATCTCAAAACTAGTGGAGACAATTAAAACTAGAATACCCAATGAACATCTGGCCCTCGTCTCCCTAGACATTAAATCGGCCTTCGACAATATGAACTGGCCGGTACTGTTTAATATTTTTAATGATTTTAATTTGCCACTGTTTTTTAAGAATTTCATATACTACTATTTAAAGGACCGTCACGTTTCTTATGTTAATGAAGTTTTTGAAACGTCGAGACCATGCTATAAAGGATGTCCCCAGGGCTCAGTGATAGCACCAATAATTTGGAATATCTATATTAACGCTGTGCTTAAACTGAATAATGGAGAGCTTTATGTTCAAGCTTTTGCTGACGACCTGGCACTTATAGTAGGGGTTCGGACGGCCAGAGTGTTAGAGGCTAACACCAACCTCGCTCTGGCCAGTATTGCTGAATCTCTAGACTCCCTCAAACTCAATTTATCTGTCCATAAGTGCCAGGCTGTGGTGTATCGAAGTATAGCATCACAAAAGCTCTCCAAACGAAATTCCACCATCCTGAAACGCAAACCTACTTTTAAAATTTGCAATACTTCCATTAGGGTCACCGATAGCCTCACGATTCTAGGAATAATCATTGATAACAAACTTACCTGGTCCGAGCACACTAATTCTTTGCACGACAAGATGCTGGTTTTAACTTCTAATTTTAATCGTATTTTAAAAACTGATTGGAGTGTAAACAAAGACCTTATCAAGACATGGTATTTGACAACTATTGAGAAGGCCCTGCTATATGGAGCTAGTGTTTGGGGCGGGGCCTTAACGAAAACACAAATTACTCGGTTGCACTCCATTCAGCGGATCTTTCTTTTAAAATTATCCCGGGGCTACCGTACCACATCAACTAATGTCTTAAATGTTCTTACTGGCCTACCCCCTCTTCATATCGTGGCTGAATCGGAATTTATAAAATTTCAGATCTGGGTGCGGCGCTCTGCACAATACAATAACATAGTCGATAATTCACATCTGGACATCAATATGCTGGTTAAAAACATCCCATCTGATGAAAAATTCATTTCTCCACCATCTCAAATTCAAAATGCAGATTTCGAGGTGTACACGTACGGGTCTAGAATGGAAGATAGAACTGGATTCGCCGTGTGCATCCTCCAAAATAATATTAATACTCAAAACTATTTATTTAAACTTAAAACATATAACTCAGTGTTTCAGGCCGAGCTGGCGGCCATTCAATATGCTGCGAATTGGGCCGCCAGCAATAATCATAAAATCAATATATATACAGACAGTCTTTCGTCAATTATGGCCTTGAAGAGCGCCAGCTCCAGATCTAGATTCGTTAACTTAGCTAAAAAAGACATCCATTCAGCAATTAATCTGGTCGGCCTCTCGTGGGTAAAAGCCCATATTGGTATTGAAGGCAATGAGCTGGCCGACCAGTTTGCAAAACAAGCTCTATCTACAGGCGAGGAGTTGGATATTCCAGCTCCTCGATCATATTTAAACCGAAAATTAAAGTCTTTTATTTTAAATACATGGAATACATATTGGAGCCAGTATGATTCAGCCTCGGGGGTTAGGGTCAGGACTTTTACCAAAACGGTTAGCCCCAAGTTTTTAATCCATAATAAAATTTTAATATATTTTTTGAGTGGTCATGGCCCTTTTCCGCAATACTTACATCGCTTTAAAAGAATTGGATCACCACTCTGCGTCTGTGGGCTGGTGGGCGATGCAGACCATTACACCTTTGACTGCTCGCTCACCAAAGATTTTCATTTATTAAAGCCCGCAGACGCTCATAAAGCATCTTGGTTTAATAATCTTATTAAAAATACTCAGGCTATCAGTAAAATGACACAGGCGTTCAGGATTAGTAATGATTTGTGCGACTCACTGACCCGTGATGGGGACTTTTTATCAAACTAAATTTTTAATTGACTATTTTTAACTTAAAATTTTATCTTTGTTTTTAATGACCTTTTGTGTATTTTGTGTTCTCATTGTGAGGACCTTTTACTTCAATGTTGAAATTGATAAGCCAGGAAGGCAGATGGGTCTGTTTACCCTTTTAGGGGGTGCTGCGGGGAGGATTGGGTGAAGTACGTGGGGAGTGTAATCTCCTGGTAGGGCCACCCAAGGCGTGAAGGCCACTCCATATTCCTGGCTAGCACTTCAGTCCATCTGCTTGGCTTCAATCATAAATGTATATATATCATCTGAGTAGTTATGTGATTATTGGTTGTTGTTATGTTTTATCTTATACACATCTCATATTGTATATTTTGTCATTATATGCATCATACTTTTAACCAAATTTTTAACTCATATTCATATTTTTAAGATTAAGTCGCTCTCCACGGTCGATCCGTATATTACACCCCACATGGTCGGTCCTTGCACGATAGAGATTGGAGGTTATTGTGGTCTATATCTGCATAGTACTTTGAAGACTGGTTTCATGCCTTAAATTTAGCTGGGTTCATGGATTCTGTTTTTTTTTATGCCCCCTGTCGGTGCTCGAGTGTCGCAGTTAGGGGTCTCTTGGTGGTGTGTCCCCCGGGAGGACTCTGGGCGTTTGAATATTTTTAAATTATATTTTAATGGAATATTTTAATGATTTTAACAGTTGTCTTTTAGAGTTTTTTTTATATCACTTCACTGACTGAGGGGTATTTTAATGCCTCATAAATTCAGTTTTAATACTGTTCTTATACTGGATGCAGTTGAATAGACACTCTCTTCACGTTTGGTGTGGTTGTGTGTGTTTGCTGTGTTTGTGTTGTCCTTTTTCTTTTTTCAGGTTTTATACTCATCTGCTCGGGTTTTATTGGATTGTGATTTTACTTCTCTATATATTGAGATGATCTTGGAGAAGTTTGAATTACAAATTTTTATTCTTATTTAAGTCTGGGAAGTGACCGTACGCTGGAACATGTTCTCACTAGTTGTTTTCAAATTTAATTGGACATTTTATAAGGTATCTAACTTGGATTTTTAGAAATTAGAACACAGAACCGTGATCTTTGCGATTAAAAAGTTTTTTAATTATTCGAACACAGGACTTTTTTTTTTATTTCGTCAGAACACAGGACTGAAAATCTTTTATAAAAATTTATCGGAACACAGGACTAACTTTTCAATCTTTGTCAAGTTTTCAAGTTTTAACGGAACACAGAACTGTCAAAAATTTAAAAAAAAAATACGCACCTCGGCGTAATCACCCTGATTAACAGCCGAGGCGGGTTGGATTAGTATTAATGTGTACGATGTGGTGTGTGTTTTATGTACTAGTAATAAAACGGGCCCTTTTAACACCTCGGATCTGTACTCTTGAAGGAGTGCTCCAGAGGCCCCTTTCGTGCTCTTCTTCCAACCTACTCAAAGAAAGGTATGTTAATGTGGTGCATCTATTTTAATTGAATGTAATAATACCAAAGATACTTCACCAACGGTCCAGTCCTTGGGTCCTTCCTATTCCTGTTGATCCGTCCTGTTGTGGATAACTCTCCTGTTGCTTCCTGAAAGGAAAATACTTTAGTGGGAGGAAGCCGTAAGTTGAATAAAAGAATGATTCAAAACTTTCACCAGACTCTTCTGTCTTGCTTCGTCTTCATGGAAGTCCTGTGTGCACTGTTCTCACTGGGTTCCTGCTCAAACCTCATGGATTTGTCTTGATCATCACGTTTTCGATTTTCTTCTTGCCATCTACAAAGAGAACATGCATGGCAATAGCGGGGTACCCCTTAGTAAAGCTAAACTAACTAACTTAACCTAAGGGGTTACGCGGCGCGTGCGAGTGTCCTCCACGCCCGCCCCACTCGCCGTCGGCGCGATGTGGAGCTCTGCCCATCACCTCCGGCTCCACCGCACGCGTTAGGGCACTTCCCAGCACCTCCGACCCTTTTTATGATTGTCATGGCTGCTTTGGCAGCTGAGTTTTACTTCAACATTTTACCAGACTTTTATTGAATAACTGATTTTTCACAGGGAGACTGGGCTCTCTCAGTTGTTTTTATTTATTTATTATAAGTTTTTTGAGTTCATGGTTTTCCCATGGTTTAGTTATGGTTTTCTTCTTTTTAATTAATTCATGGTTTTAATTTCCATTTCCATCTTGATCACTCTCATAAATCTTTTAAGTGTCTACTGGACTTTTACCAGTTTTTATTGCTTTACACCATCCAGATCAGTTCCAGCATAAATCCTAGTTTTTTTGTTAACTGTATTTTAATGTATACTTGTTTGCTTTTAATGTATATATTTTATGCTTTCCAATGAACCTTATATATATTCCATACCTCCCTTGGGCGAGATCTGTATTTGGCACTGTTGGCCATTTTTATTACCGCCCTTGGGCGTAGTCTGTACTGACCTTCTTCTATGTACTTCAATTTTATGTAATTAAAGTACTGCTCCTGTTCTGAGCAATGATTGTAAACCTTTTGGAATTTTAATAAATCTGTCCGTTGGGCCGGGGCCCATTGTTCCTCAGCGTGCTTTTGGGGTGCCCTTCTTTCCCCGGCGACCCTTCTTTGCTTTAAACCATTTTTGGTAGGCGGGGTCGCCGCGGGTATCTACTCGCCCACAGACTCTAGAGGTCGGCTCCTGACTGGGTTCATCCACAGTTCTTGTCGTTTCGGTTGGAGGAAGGTCCAGATGTGCTCATCTCTGCCGAAGCTGCAAGCGACGCAAGTACTTTCACTTATTATATATCTGAGTCTTCGTTTTCCCTGGGAATACTACCTTTAGGGCAACTTGGATACATTTGGACCATTTTTCCAATCCTTTAGCTACCTGGAGAAAGCTCTTCCTCTCATCAGGAGACCAGACTGTTTCTCGGTAGCCTTTTTAGAGTTGCCAAACGCTACTCGTTTCGGACTGCAAGGTGTTTCTGTCTTTTATGCTGTGTCATTGCCAGTTTTCAAACAAACGTTCTCCCACATACCGAACATGGAAATGGGAGTTGCGCTTGCACCACTCTTGGCGGAAGCCCATTGCATTTAGCACAATGTATTTGTGGCAGAATTCTATTTGCTGCCTCTCCTTCCGCATTTCAAGCAGATGAACATCACAGAAGTGAGGTGACGCTCCTGAGCGTGTCGGCTGAGATTAACCGCCCGGTCGAACTCTTCATTGCACAGAGAACATCCGGAACATCCATTGTCAACCGGCATGGTCAGCAAGATCACGTCCTTGCAGCAGGGTGAAGTCCCTTCAGCAGCCACACTTACAGCTTCTCCAACTTCACAGGATTGCTTTATCTGAAATAGAAAAGACAGGGTAATTAATCAATTTATGATAAGTGTAAACATACAAAAGGAGACAACACTAAGAGAAACAAGGGTGAAAAGGATACACGAGAAGCCCCATGGAATGCTTGCTTTTGTACAAATGCAAAGAGCCGCTTCACGACAGTCTGAGGACTAGTCGTCTTGCCGCATTCCTGTTTGCCTCTGCGTATGTTAGCGTTCGAGAGGTTTACTGGTCTTATTGTCAGTGACTCCAAAATGGAGTTTCAGCCGTGTCGCACGACTGCGAACACCCCACCCTCCCACAAGCGGATGCTTAAGAGGCCGAGATTTTCAGTTGGAGACCACGCCGCAACCGTTCCCTGGTATCCAAGACTTCGGCACCGCCTACACGTCGAGGACGTTTTGCGTTCAATAGCTTCGTTTTCGACTTGCGTCTATTTACTTACCGTAGTGCGTTCGAGGGCTTCGCCTATTCGCTTACCAGTACTGCTATGAATCTCAAATCGTTGACTTGATTGAGGTTACAACCCCCCCCCCATTGCCGCACTTCCTTGGGGACTCAGAGATGTACCCAGTCGGCAATGCCACTGGCACGTACGGCGGGTTTCTGTCGGTTACCACTCTTTAAGAGGGATCTCATTTTAGATACCTGTTGATCTGCGTTGATGTGTAGTCTGTAGCATGTCCCTAGTATCATCTTAGAGGTGCGAATTTCTCGCCGTGATGACGAGTCGCCCTATCCTAATCTGTCATCTGCAGAAAGCAGATGTGCAGTCACTGAGACGAGCACCCTTAGGATTCAGATTTGCATTGCATAAGGTCCCCTATACGTGCCAAACCATGTATATGACGCAATACAAGAGTTTTGGCCATACATCCTCTGCAGCTACACTTTAGGCACATGGGACTGGGCTCACACTTTTTGTCCCCTTGGTTAGACCAAAAACTAGTATAACCTTCGATGTAGAAAACCTCCTCAAGAGAGTCGTATTTACTCCGGACGTTTACACGCGCTTAAATGAATTTCTGCACTTTGACATTCAGAGCACTGGGCAGAAATAACATTGCGTCAGCACCCGTCACCGGCCATAGCAATGCTTTGTTTTAGACAGTCGGATTACCTTAGTCCTTGCCAGTTCTGAGTCGGCTGTTAGTTGCCCGTCGAAACCGTCACTCAGCACGAAAGCAAGGTCCGTGCCGCAGCTGAGACATTCCACGCAAAGGCCCCATCTCTGGTCCGTGCCGAACCGGATTGAGTCGCCTGAGACAGTCTCGTCCAGTCCCGGTACAGAGCCACACCCGCTTCGTATCCCAGACCGACGGGCACAATCGTCAGAGCCAATCCTTGTCCCGAAGTTAAGGATCGAATTTGTCGACTTCCCTTACCTACATTGTTCTATCGACTAAAGACTGTTCCTTGGAGACCTGCTGCGGATATGGGTACAAACCGGCGCGAAAATCACACTCTCTCCCTCGGATTTGCTAGGGCCGTCAGAGGCGCACCGGACACCGCAAGAGCCGCGGTGCTTTTACGGAGACAGAGTCCCTATCTCTGGACGAGCCGATTCCAGGGACACGAATCCTTACAAAGAAATGACAACTCTTCCCCGGGTCCTTCGTCGACGTCTCCGAGTTCGGTTGCGTTATCGCACATGTCCTCGAGGGGACTATCTCCGTGTCCGGGTTAGGGAATATTGACCCCATTCCCTTTCTGTCGGCAACGAGACAAGCATCATCGTTGCGATTATGCAATTTGGTCAATTTCTCGCTTCGGAACGGATTTATCTGATCCCTTAGGGCCGACTGACCCATATTCAACTGCTTTTCACATGGAACTCTTCTCCAACTTCAGTTCTCAAGGTTCTCGCTTGAGTATTTCCTACTTGAAAAAAATTTCTTTAAATTATGTAAAGGTCACATTGAAGAATTTATTTGGACTTAATTTGCTCTTTGTTTTGTCGTGTGGTCAATCCGGGCGACCAGATTTATCGCCTAATCTCTATAAATCTAATTTCTGTAGGTACTGCAAAAAATGATTTTAAATGGTGATGATTCCGAACCTCTTGTTTGCTTCTTTCACTAAATATGATGGATATTTTCAAAATGAGATGCATGTGATCTCACATGGCTTATTTAAACTTGGCTAAAAATGGAACATTCAAAAACAAATAAGTACAGCACTGTACCATGGAAATATCAGCTTTCTATTTTACTCACAAATGACATCCTTTAACAGATTCAAGGTGGTAACTGAGAAGGTTTCATGTTCTCTAACGATGATATCAACAAGGCTTGGATGATGGACAAAGCATACAGACTTCAGATCCTATCTTGCACTTTCAAACCGTCTTTTTTCCCATAAAATACTGGAGCTTCAAGGAAAAAATATGTCGTTTTACTCGATCTAAAGATAAAAACTGTTCGGCAATCAGTTTTTAACCCCTTAACTGGTTTCTTTTCTCAACTGTCTAATTAGATGACACCTTCCATTTTGGGAATGCGTTATTTTAATTCAGTTGACAACCTTCAAGACACGAAATATTTACGTATTCCACGTAATTTTTGTATCGAATTATAACATGTGTGAATGACTTTTAGTTTGTGTTTAAATTTGCGGTAATTAGATGCACCTACGTCGTATGGGCAAAACAGTTCAATTTACCAGAAAACAGAAAGAATGCCAAAACATTACCTAGTTAAGAACAAGAATCAGTTTGATATTTTGTTTTATGCACATGGAAATTGAATTTAAAAAAAAAATCAAAATTCCGACATTTAAATGTAAGAGAAATTAAAGTCGTTCGGCCTTCAAACCATAAAATTTCTCTATTTGTAGGAATAGAGACTTTACATTTGCATTTAAACTGTAGCCTAATACAGCTCATTTTAAGTTTAAGACTAGGTACCGGCGGAAAAAGGTTCAGATTAAGAATAAAAAAATACTTTTATCTGTTTTTTGAAAAGCTCTTTCCAAAAATTAAATTATCTAATGACTATTCCTTTTTCATGGATTTGACTAACTTCTACAACTTATTAAAAAAGTAATATTTCTAGGTTAGCTTTAAATTTAACAACACTTTTAAAGTTTCTTCACACGTATTTTTCCAAATCACAGAGTTTACAAGAATAAGTGTTGTATTTTACTGAAACTTGTTATTACGAGAATTAACAATGCATAATTTTGAAAATTATTCGATTTCTTCTTGCATAGCTATGAAGTGTTTTAATACAAATAATTAACCTCATGTAGACATTTAAATAAGAGAGAAGTTAAAATATTATTCTGCACTGACACCTTAAAATTCCTCCGAATCTGAGAATAGGTATCTGCAATTTAAACTGTAGCATAAGCAACATTTCATCTTCCAGGAAAGCTTAAAATAAATAATACTTTCAGATTATTTTACATTTTTTTTCCAAATCACAATTTGCTAGAATAAAGTTATATTTCTTGTTACATGGAGAATAAGCGATGCAAAATTGTGACAAATTAATGAGTTCCGTCAAATCTTAATAATTCTTTAAAAATAAGTTAATTCTTCCTAAAATGCTCGAAGACAGTTTATTGATTCTGATATCAATTAACAAGAATGTTAAATCCTATCCAGGATATTTATTTTATATTCCATCTGAAGTATACTAATATGGAGTTTTCAGAGGAAATAAGTCTTGAGAGTTACATATGTTTCATAAAGAATTAAAAGCACAGCCGCGTCAAATTACTTAATCAATTTCACAACTGAAAAAATAGCAACCTTTAGATGCATATCCTATTGTTACTAAAATCGATCCTGTAAAGAAATTTTCCATTCTCAAACAATGTATACACTTATTTAAAATGTAAGTTGAAGTTGAAGTTGATTTGACTTTCCCTGGCACAAGATCCTCGAATGGGATAAGCTGCGCCGAAAACCAAGAATCTGTGCAGAAAATAAGTGCTTAAAAGAATCGTTAGTTAAAATCCAAGTAAAGAAGTGAGATGAATGAAGCGACACTACAAAGATACTAAAACAAGAAATTTAAAAGAGATCAGTTCAAAAGATAAGAAAACTAAATATCATGGAAAACACCAATGTCCTTCAAGTACATGAAGAGGTTAAAATGTGGAATTTGTCCCAATAAAAATGATAAATCGAAACTGCTTGAGCGAAAGTACCTCAACCGACGTCTATTAACAGCCACACAGTCTGTTAAGATGTGTTTGACAGTTAGCATGTCACCACAATGGCTACATGTTGGAGGAGACTCCGCAAAGAGCAAATATTTATGTGTCAGTCGTGTATGCCCAATACGAAGTCTAGTTAACACGACGTCACAGCGTCTGTTAATTTTCGTAACCCAGTGCGAGAGAACGGGTTTAATGACATGGAGCTTGTTATTTGTTTCCATATTCCATTTTTCCTGCCACTGGCAATGGCACCACTGATTGACGGCTGATCGCACATCAGCATAAACAATTGGTCGTGTCAAGAATTCTGTAGCCGATTTTGCAGATTTGTCTGCCAATTCATTTCCAGTAATGCCAACATGGGAGGGAACCCATGAAAATAGAATCCGAGCCCCTTTTGAAAGTAAATGCCTATAGAAGTCTTTAACTTCTTTAATGAGTGGATTACGAGTTGAGGAGCTACGTAAAGATTCCAGAAGACTCATAGAATCAGTGTATAAAATGGATTTTCTAATGTCATGCACATCAATGTACTTGAGTGCAAAATAAACAGCCGTAATTTCTGAAGAGAATACAGAAGTAAAAGAGTGTAGTTTATAACTGACGATGTGACCATTAGTAAAAAATGCGCAGCCAACATGGTTCAAGGATTTGGAACCATCCGTAAAAACTGGTTGATAAGACTGATAAAATTGTCGATGTTGATTAAAAAGTGAAATTAAAACCGAGTTATTGGAGTCTGACTTGGTAAAATTTCCAAAAGGGTTAATGTAAGATATGCTGTTTTCCATCCATGGAGGATGGTCACAAAAATCATTTGTGTGAATCTTTACATCATGAAATGTGTCTGGAAGTATATTACGCATACGCAGTCCAAAATGAGGGATGCATGAGCGGCGGGCATTGAAGAGGCGATTATTATTGCCATTTAATAATGTCCCACGTAAAGGATGGTTGTCGTTTGACAGAATACGAAAGTAATAAGAAAGAGACAATTTATCTCTTCTAGATGATAATGATGGTTCAAAAGCCTCCGCATATAACTAGGAGATGTTCGGAAGGCCCCTAAACACAGCCTTAGAGCTTGATGATGAACATAATCAAGGCGTTTCAAGTAAGAAGGTCGAGCAGAGCCATATACTACACTTCCATAGTCTATCATAGACCGGATAACGCTGCGATAAACACGAAGCAAACATGAGCGGCTGCTCCCCAGGAAGTATTGGATAGAGTTCTTAAAATATTTAATGATCGAAGACACCTCTTCCGTAAGCTGGCAATGTGCGGAAGGAAGGTCAAATGTTTATCAAATACTATACCCAAAAATTTATAGTTATCTTGGAAGCGAATAGGGACACCACTCAGCAACAATTCTGGGTCAAGATGAAGAGGCCGTTTGCAAAAGTGTATGCCTATTGTTTTTTGTGCAGAAATAGTAAACCCGCTTTTATTTGACCACTCAACAATATTGTTGATGGCTGTCTGAAGCTGTCTTTCTATGAGTTGCATGTTGCGAGCATAGCAAGAAATGTGCAAATCATCAACGTAAAGATTCTTTTGTACAGTTTGTGGGATTACTGATAAAATGGGATTGATAGCTAAAACAAAAAGAGTCACACTTAAGACAGAGCCCTGAGGAACACCCTCTTCCTGGCAAAAAATATTGGAATAAGTATTCCCCATCCGGACTCTAAAAAATCTTTGCTTTAAAAAGTTTTGAACAAATATAGGTAAGTTTCCTCTAAAACCAAGATCGTATAGATTTTTCATGATGCCATACCTCCAGGTACGATCATATGCTTTGTAAATATCGAAGAAAATAGACACTAGATGATTCCGTTTTAAAAAAGCAACGCGAATATCCGTTTCTAATGACATTAAATTATCAATTGTGGATCGTGACTTCCGAAACCCACTCTGGAAAGGAGATATGTATTCATTCTTTTCTAGGATGTGTACCAATCGTACATTTACTATTCGTTCAAAAAGTTTACACATGCAACTGGTTAGGGCTATTGGTCGATAATTTAGAGGATCCTGTGGGTCTTTACCCGGCTTCGGTATAGGAATAATAAAAGCATGTTTCCAACAATCTGGAAAGACATGTTCTTTCCAAATGCGATTAAACATGTAAAGAATATTTAGAAGGGAGTGTTCTGAAAGATGTTGAAGCATAGAGTAGGTAACCTCATCAGGACCAGGTGAAGTGTGTTTAAGAACAGATAATGCTGTGTGCAATTCAAAGATAGTTAGGTCAGTATTGTAAGATATATGTTTTGTCGTCTGGAAGCGCAACTTAACGCGTTCCGTACGATTGTTATGCGTGAGGAAAGGTTCGGTATAGTTGCTTGCTGAGCAAATAGAGGCAAAAGCTTCAGCAAGAACATCCACCATATCTGAAATATTTCGAACTTCCTGACCGTTCTTTCGCAGACAGGAGATGCGTTTTTCGGGATAAATACCGCACGCCCTTCTAACATTATCCCACATATCTTTTGCTGTAACAGAGGAATTAATACCGGACACAAATTTAATCCAGTATCCACGTTCACTTTTCCGCCTAGCCCACCGTGCGATGCTTTTAGCTCTTTGAAAGGCTATTTGATTAGCCGAGGTTGGATGCCGTCGGAAAACATTCCAGGCTCTTCTTTGGTCACGATTGGTATCAGTGCAATACTTATTCCACCATGGTTTCCTATTATTAGGGAAGCTCAGTCCCGATTTGGGAATACTGTCATCTGCAGCTGAAATGATGGTTTTAGTAACCAAGTTGACTACTTCATTAAGATTTTCACTCTCCACCATGTCGCGAGTAATCAATGCTCTTAATGCGAAATTTGTCCAATCAGCTCTATGAAACAAGTAGCGTGTTGGACGTGGAGCATCGTTAGAGCCGACATTCACACGGTCCAGAAAAATTGGGAAATGGTCACTGTCACGCAAGTCAACTCCAACTCTAAAGTTAAAGTAAGGAGCAAGAGACGGCGTGCATAGTGCGAGGTCCAAAGAGTGAAAAGTTCTACTTCGTTGATGGAAGTAGGTGTCTTCTCCATTGTTAAGTAGGCAAAGAGAGTGAGTATTAACAAACTCCTCAATTTGTCGTAAACGAAGATTTGTATTCTTACTGCCCCACAATGGGCTATGACCATTAAAATCCCCAAGAATAATAAAAGGAGTAGGCAATTCATCGACTAATCTGTTGAGATCTCTTTCATCGACACTAGTACTCGGTGGCAAGTATAGGGTGCAAATAGTTACTAAATTGGAAAACATAACTCTAACCGCTACAGCCTGCAAATTTGTATGTAAAGTGATGACAGATGAAGGAGTATCATGGGAGACTAGGAGAGCAACCCCTCCAGAAGCTCGACCAGATTCATTTTCATTATCTTTTCTGACAAGACTATAGCGTTTGATTTTTGCAATATCAGCAGGTTTCAAGTAGGTCTCTTGAAGTGCAATGCAGACTGGATGCACTTCATAAATCAAGTCTTTAATGTGACAAACCTTGCTGCGGAAACCACGGCAGTTCCACGAAACCACACAGGCCATCAAGAACAATTTTTATCTGGAGGTTTTTTAGGCTTCTCTCTACTTTTCGTAACGTTCCTATAGGCAGAGGAGGAATCCAGTTCCATATCGGATTCAGAAGAAGTGTTTGATTTCAAAAAATGTTTGGCATCAAGAGTTTTCTTGGAGCTATTTTCAAGAGGTTTTAATTTTTTTTTATTTTTTACAATGTCCGTTTTAGAAGTACCAGGAGTTGGTTGCTTCGATTTTTTTGGTGAATTATTTTTCATACTAGTGGTAGCTGTCGGAGCAGTAAAGAACTTAGATGGCAATGTTGAAAGGGGAATAGAGACTGGTAGTTGCATGCTACTTATCTCTGATGTGTTGTTGCTGATTTTTGGCTGCATTTGAACTATAGAGGAATAGGAAACGCCAACTGTCGGAGTTCTATCCTTTACAATTTGTCTTGCTTCAGGAAAAGTAATATTCCTTTTAATTTTAACTGCAATAACTTCTTTTTCAAAAATCCATGTAGGACAAGATTTGGAAGATGCAGCATGGGGACCAGAACAATTTTTACATTTGAAAGTGTCAGAAGGACAAACATTTGTTTCGTGACCAGATTCAGCGCATTTACCACAAACAGGGTCAATACCCCGACACGACTGTTGGGAGTGCCCATATCTCTGGCATTTGAAACACCGAAGAGGATTGGGAATATATGGACGAAGTTTGCAATTTATATATCCTGCTTTTATGGATTTTGGCAATACCGGTGTCTGAAAAGTTAAAACAACGTGTTGTGTAGGAATAAGTCGACCGTCACGTCGAATGTTTATACGACGTGCGGCGCAAACATTTTGATCACGTAGTTCTTCCAAGAATTCTGCTTCTGTAACATGTATAAAATCAGGGTTGGAAAGCACACCACGAGAGACATTTAATGTTGTATGAAATGACGTTTCTACTGGAAAAGTACCCAAATGCGTTAATTTGCTAATTACGGAAGCTTGTTTGGAGTCAACTTGCACCAGAAGATCACCAGATCGCAATTTCTTAACATTTTGTATTTCACCAATGCATGATGTAAGGAGTTTTTGTACCAGAAAAGGGGATACCGTATGAAAAGTGTTTGGAGTGTTGATCAACATGTAACGAGTAGATGAATTGGCTTCGACGACGAGAGACAAAGAACCCATAAGATATTGGTAAAGATTCGGGCTCAACGGCATCGCCCACCACGGAGCCCAACAAGGGATAGCAGCCACCGGCTCTGGGCAGTCCCAGCCTCGGCGCTTACTATGATGCTAGTCGATACCTATACGCTGGGAGTCACCCCCGGGGACAGTGACCACCCTTAACGCCAAGCCCAAGGAGTGACCCCTTCGCTTGATCCCTAGCAGTCTAACCACAAAAGTGGCTAGGTACCAGCCGATTGATACACTGGGGACCACAGTGCACCACCCGTCTAATGGGTTGCCACGCACGGCCAACACGTGGGAGTATATTGCCGTCCATGAGAAGCAGGAAGCAAACAGAGCGGCGACAGCTTCTCATGGAGAGCTCCCTCGCCTACCCTCGAGGGAAGGAAGGAAAAAGCAAAAACATAAGGGGAGGAAAAACTAGAAAGGAGAGCAGACACTAGGGTACCTCGGGGTCGTGAAGCCCGTCACACCTTGAGAAGATGTGCCCCTGAGGGGATTTAAAATGTAAGAAGCCAGGCTGTAGGGTAGAATGCTTTTCTATTTTTCAACTAAGAAACTGACATTTCTTTTAAATTTTGAATTTACAAATAGCATAGTTTGCTTCAAATACATGTTGCTGCACGCTTTCACCTTCTCCTTACATTGTTGTTTTAAATTTGCTTACTTGTAATCATCCAATTAAGTTACGAATGTTTTCCTAGCATTCATAAAAATTCAAACTTTTCGACTTAGACAGATCGACCAAGATACAACTTATAGCCATTAAATGAGAAAAAATATTTTAGAGAGGGTCTCAATCATTTCCTCCATGAAATTAATCCTAGTACTGTTATCCTCATGCGAGGTGGGTAATAAAGAGCGAGAGAAGGCATGGAAAAACTGCAGTTGAACCTTGAAAGGAAACTTAAAGATGGAAAACTAAAGTTTATGGTGCGGTCTTGTTTGGCACCATTTTTTCTTGGCGCAACTCCGAGTGGCATCGCCAACTTCCCTCGCGATTCCTGCGGCATCTGAGAAGGAGAGATAGTGCACGCGATGCCTGCGGCATCTGAAGTGGGTGCCGGGCAAATTTTTAACTTAAAAAATATTCTACGACTTAGCTAGCAGCGGTAGCGGAAACGTAGTAGCTTCGCTTGCTCATTGAAAACGTAAAGCATCAAAACGATAAATTCATCTATTTCGAGCCGTCCATCTCTTGGCGACAAAAGTCGGCGATGCCACTCGGAGTTGAGCCAAGAAAAAATGGCGGAAAAGACCGCACCGTAAACTACAGATTAACCTTTTTAATAAACACGTACTAACACCATTTCTGTTTTTTCATATCGAGAAGTGTGAATTACGGCTGCTGATAAATTAACCACGAAATTCTATTTATATTCCTATGAATCACAAATCATTGCTCTATTTTGAAATTCGTCTTTAGATTATAACAATATTTACAAGGAGGTTTCGTTTTTTCTACCTTACATTTTGAATGAATATAATATGCATTCGATATTAACTTATCAGGAGCCCAGTTCTTTTGATCTAATAGTTTCAAGGTCTCAAAAATTAGCTTTTAAAGTAAATAGAACTTTTTGTATTTTATTTTTTGTATTTTTTAACATTGCAAGAAAATAAGTATAAGAATTTACAAGGAATTTATAATTGAATTTCGCCTATTAGAAAGCTCTAGAGCAGTTCTGCAAACGGAACAAAATTTCACTAGAATGTAGTACAATTGTTGCCCTCTATGAAAAGAAAGTTTGAAGTTGTGCACTTTCTTGCATAAAAACGATAATTTAAAATAAAAAAAGATTGCCTTCAGAACGGAATTTCGGCAGCGTTTTCAGTTAAACTGAAAAACAGTCAAATAAACTATTCAATTTTGATTTAAAAATAAAAAAATCTACGAAAATCACCTCGGATATCGTCGCAGCACTACTTATTAACGAAAATTTTAACTTTTTTCCCATTTATTTCGGTTTTTTTTTCCAGAGCGCTTCATTTGTACTACATACTACAGAAATTTTGTTTCGTTCGGAGTCCTAGAACCGGCTCCAGGGCTTCCTCAATAATGAATTGTAACACGTTCGCTGCCATGACTCACACCTGTGATTCGGACCTTCCATCTAATTAGATTATCCCTTCTCTAATATATCTTAACCATATTAGAGAAGGAATCATCTAATTGGATAGAAGTAAATAAAAGGCGCGTACCAAATAGCATTATCAGTTTCCAACGTGTTGTTATAAAAACCCTGTATTATACACTTTTGAATTGAACATGGAAAACGGAAAAGGATGGTTTGGTCGCTTAGGGGGTTAATTAAGATTCCAAGATTCATTGAGAGCAAAGTTGAATTCGAAAACCCATTGAAAGAGAGGTGATGTTTAAACTAATGTAGAAATGTAGATGTAAAATAATTGGGCATACTTCATTAAAGCACTGAGCCGTGCCAATCACGGATATCCTGATGCATCAAGATGTAGTGTGTCAAAAACCACACATATTCAGCCATACCAAATTCTGATGTAATAACTGAAACCACTAGCTACATACGGAATTTTGTGCATTCCACATAATTTGACAGCATATGTAGCTAACTTAGTGTTTTTCATAAATAAAATGTTTCGGCAAATTTCAGATACGACGTTTTGAGATAACAGTGAAAATATGCGAATCAGCTATGAGAAATAACTTAAACTTTTATTTCTAAGCACATTACTAATTAAGATACGATACGATACTATGTCGTGTAGTAGAAACCTTTTTCTAAAAGGAATTGATAAACAGAATTTCCATAATCTAGTTCTTGCGGGTATATCCCGCAGAGTATAACTTATCCTTTACATTACGGATAATTGCAACCTCCAAACCTTTTAAAATGGGCTTTTTGGATAAGAAACAAATGCTTTCCTCGACCCACTAAACTTTATTTCAATGGAAGAGAAGTTCCATTGCCTATCTGAATTGCCCTGTAACAAATTGTTTTCAGTCTTCAGCCTTATTTTTAAAATAGTGAACTGATTACGATTTTACCAGTGTTTTTTTATGTATTTGTTCTCGAGGCACAGATTGCACGTAATGTGAATAATTGTGATTGTTTATATTTCAAGCTTGAAAGTTCAGTTCTTCAAATTTTCAGGACGACTCAACTACTTATTTGTAAATAGTCAAAATAGGGTAGATTTTTGGGTAAACTTTTACTCTACGGTGCCCACTTGCTTCTCACCAATTTTTCATGTCGCAATTTCATTTGCTGTCCCCAAACACTGTTTTGGATGCGCAATGCGCTTTTCATTGCTATACTGCGCATGCTTCATTTGAAAAGGAGAGATTGAGCACGCAATGCCTTCAGCGTTTCAAGCGTGTACCGGGCAATATTTTAACTTAAAAAAACATCATCGGCTTCGCTTTCTGCAAAGCGGGACACTAGTAGCTTCGCTTATTTATTGAAAAGCGAAAACACAAAATAACATACAGAGTTCTGAACCTAAAGTGAATGAAAATGCTCAAAAACGAGTGTAGTTAAAACTTCACATACCTATTTTAATTGCCCAATTGCTGTTTACACTTAGGACACTGGTATCCGCTTGCTATCAATCCCTGATCTACACACCACTGGAAAACAACTTTAGCTTCCGCTGTCTGAAGCTGATGGTAGGACGAAAGGGAACCAATGCCATAATCAACAACAGCTGTACGAAGCGCACGTAACGAAATGATAAAATCAGACAAAAATCAAACCGACAGAACAAATTCGATTGAATCGACCAATCACATGAACCAGATGAACGGAAAAAACCAATCAAAATGAATCGTAATATCGCGCCATGCGCAAAACACCGATGTTAAGATCAATTTCCGCTCATTCGTACATCTCACTCGTTAAAATTATCATTGCGCAACCAAAACAAATGTTCTCTCCTCTCCATTCTTGGCGGCAAAGAGTTGGCGATCTTAAGAGGAACGAAGTAAGTGGGCACCGTAGAGTAAAATTTAACCTATTTTTGATATTACAACGGCTATTGCTTTAGTTTGATCTTACAGACCTATAGCCTAGGACAACAGCCCAAAATAGGCTAGCCTATTAAGGGTTTTCCTCATTACAGATATGTTTATTTATCCCAATGTGGTTATACATTAGGATAAGAGAATAAATATCTTGTACAAAGTTATTAGGGAGCAAATAATCTACGGGAGGATTAAATTTTTAACACTATAAAACAAACCGATACAGTTAAGTATTGGTATTAGTCCTATGATAAGAAAAATTTCACTAGTGCAATATTTGTAACTCCTGCAAGAGACTCGCATTCACTCGTTATAAAGATGCACTAAATCAAAATCATAAACCCAGATTAAAGATATGGACTGAATTCATTAAAATGACCCTTTTCTCTTAGAAAGGAATATTTCACTGCTTTGAAGCGAAACTACCTATAGAATATATTATACACAACCTAGATTTCTGTTAAAAGAACATTCCATCCAAACTAACTTTACCTCTCGGGAAATCAGGCTATTAAATATATTAATTAAGCATTTTATTTGGTATACTCACATTTACAAGGTCCGGAGTTATCAGAATATGTGAAAAAAAATTCAATTTTCAAAAGTCCCGTTTGAAAATTTCACTTCCAATCTTTTATTAAATGGAAAAGTCACTTAAATTTCCCTCACAGCGAAAAAATATATAGGCATATTATATAAGAGTACACGTGCCGGTTCCCAAGAAAAGCATCAAGTTAAAAGAAATTTTCTGCTGGAGAAGCTTTCATTTTCGTAGACATATAAAAAAAATTATCAAAATATTCATAGAGGAAACAATTCAAAATAAAAATTTTCCTTTATTAAAACGGACCCAAATAACTTACCTTGTTGTTGTATCAAAGTGTGAATAACCCAGTGTATTTTGTTGTGATTAAGGGGTCTATTCTGGTACCCCCGGTTGGGTTGGGTTCCGCACGTTAACAACGGAACCCAACCCAACCGAGGGTACCAGTATAGACCCCTAAATTGCCATTATCTGACGGCACACGAAAGACTTGCAACGTTCCAAAGATTATAACAACCGGTCTTGGTTGCTCAATGATTGACATACAGAGATTTAGATACTGACTGTTCAGCTGCATTGTCTCTTGCTGTGCAAAGTAGGCATTGTTGAAACACGATACCTGGAATTAGCTTTAATTGTTTCATCTCTCATTTCTTCCACAGATTTTTACAAGACAGCCACTAAGTAAGCATGGGAATTAAAAGAAAATTGTAAGAAGTTTAGAAATTGGGATTCGAGCCTACATAAACCTATTGTGGAAACATGCAAAAGGCTCGCACCCTTCCAAAGATAATAAAAACCGATTAATCATGTTTGATGGTTGGAATATAGAGATTTACGGGTCTATTCTGGTACCCCCGGTTGATTGGGGAGACGTCACTTTTTCCGCACGTTAACAACGGGAAAGTGACGTCTCTGGAAAGGCGGAAAATCATTTCTATAAAATTACTGTTCATCCTCTTTTTGTCTAACAGAAGAGTTGATGAAATAGGATATCAGGAAATGCTCTTTATTAAAATATATTTTTCTAATTTGAAATATTTTTAGAAAACAGCCGTTCAGCAAGTGTGGGGATTATATAAAATTGTGAGAAGGTACGAAATGGTTGAGGTTTCTGTTTTGTTTATCAAAAGCTCAGTAGAGTAGCCATCCAAATAAAGCAATCATCAAACTCATTTGGTTTCCCTTACCAGGGCCAAGTACAAAGCAGTATCATCTGTTTTGCACAAAAAAATATCATTTATTATTTTTGCTGCATTTCTTTTCCTCTGATAATTTTTTTAAAACTATTATTTTAAAAAACTATAATATCTCGCTTTGATATATAACGAAAATAGTTTTATACAGTACTGAAAAAAGCGAGAACAAAACAATTATGGCTACCATTCCATAAATTAAGTATTCATATTCAGGCTACCGTTCCAAGTATCTTCTGGCCATAAAAATCGAAACAAGTCTTTAAATGTCCATTAACATTTTTAATAAAATACAGAAATTTGGAAATTTCCCATTGACAAAGTATGCGCCGGAAGTAGAACTCGGACGCTGAAGTTATATACACCGAAAGAAAAACAAAAAACCTCGCCCATTGAGATTTGAATCCAGAAAAACTATTTGTGAAAATATTTAAAAATGTGGTATCGAAAATAACACAAAATAAATTGTTTGACGGCGTTCTGTGGTCAACATATAAATAAATAATTTATCGTTCATGATAGTACAACACAGTAATTATAGAATTATATGTTACCATAACTTTTTTCCCTTTCAGACACTAAAAAGTATTGGTCCAAAAGGTTAGATGTTAACGAAGAAATTTTATGAGACAAAAAAGGGTTTGAATTTTAATACCAGCCAACGCCGAGTATCTTTGCTGAAATATGTTGATATAATTTTGATTGTTATTGATAGAACAGCAGTATTTCATGTACCCATAAAAACAAGATTTTAGTTTCATAGTTTTTATTTCTTTAATTGGTTATCTCGTGTGGTGCCGCGAGGGCCTTTGTTGCTTCAAATCCCGTAACACTAATTCAAGTTCAAGACTTTAAATTCGCACCGGGTTGAAACATTTTCAAGTTCGTGTGAAGAAGAGATTGCGACCGATTCTTAATTGACTCATTCTGTTTATTGAAATTATACTTCTCAACATTATTGAAGTTATACTTAACCCCTTAAGGATCGCATTTTTTTGGTATCTAATAATATGCCCCCTCCTGTTTTGGAAAGGGGCTGTCGTTTACATTCATCTAAGAAAGCATAGCATACTTGAGATGCTTATGGATTCTAAGTATTTTTTGTGTCAAATTATAGAGCTAATTAGTGATTAAATTTTAGTTTATAAGCCTAAAAATGCGATAATTCGATACACGTCAATATAACGGACGCGAGACTTAAGGGGTTAAGGTGCGTTATGGGTGAAATTTTCGTTAGTGACTGAATTGCTTAAGTTGGAAATAGCTTAGTAGCCACTAGTGAGTGAGTATTAGGTTTTTATGACGCAAGAGCCAGATATGTTTGTAGGATTATAAACACAATCTAAGGAAATCATAAAAGGAATGAAAATAAGTATTTTCATAATTAATTTAAGCTTGCGCTAACACACGCATCCATGCACAAAGATAGTAAGCCATATAAACTCATTTTAAAAAATATATATATAATATTTCAAATGTAAAAAATACTTCTATATAAAATATTATAATGGACAGAATCCTCGTAGAGTGAGAACCTTTATTTTTATTTCTAATGAGAGTTTCAATTGCACCAGGCAATTGTTTTTAAAGCCGAAAGTTAATTTTTCTATAAATTATTAATAATTTAAAAGAATTATACAAAATTTAAACATTACGAGTGACAACTTAATAAAATGATTTAAAATATCTACAATATTTTCATTGAATTGTAATGATAACACAAATATAAATAAGTTTTGCTGTATTTGGAATCATTGTTTTCAATTAATAATATATTAACTATTGAATTAATTTTCACGTAACCTTCATTATAACCTACCTTGAATTTGTGTAACATTTGAGAAAAAGTCTTTTCAGTTGTTTGTATTTCTGTATCTTACAAATTATTTATGTGTTTCATATTTTTTATGTAGGTAGTGTCACTGTCACGTGAAAAGGAATATTCTGTATGTAAAATTATTTTCGAACCTATTGCTTTTAATGTGTGTATCTAATTATCGCTAGAAATTCTGGTTTATTTTTTGTTGCATATCCATCGAATTTAAACCCATAAGCTACACAAGGTGGGTAAACCACACAAAAAATAAAAAGTGCGTAATTTTATCATTACTTTATTTCTCCATTAGACCGCAAAATTCCTCTTCTGTTCTTCAGAAAAACTTCTCAAAATCTAGTTTTCGTTATAAAAGACATTAAAAAAAGATTACATTGCTCATTTCAAATTTCAGGGAAAAGCCTGCATCACAACTTCTCCCCAGTCTTAGTATTTATAAGCAGAGGAAAATTTTCAATAAATTTTTAAGAAAACTATCCTCACCCCCCTCCAGTAGTATCGCTTTTTATTCCCAGTTCTAGCACTTTTTAATAATTTGCCACACGAAAGTCGAGAGTAATTTCGAGAAAGCGCAGTAAAATGAACAAAATATTCAGTCACAGTCATTAGTTGAAACGTAACAGAAGATGCAAAAAAGTTAAGGAAGAGGCAAAGACAAGAAATGCCTCTTCTTTTTAAGGCAACATAAATAAAGAGGCTTTTTAGTATTTTTTTGTAGTCTAGACGAAAGTGGACTGTCTTTTACGATGTGGAATAAAATACTACGCAGTCAATAAGCATTGCTGAAATGGAGAAAAAAGAAAACTCTTTCTATTTTACGTTTCTAATATTTTTCTTTTCACTTTTATCTTTTGCTCAAACGTTAAAAATATTTCATTATTCTTTTCAAATTTCCATGGATGAACGTTAAGTTTTTTGCATCAAAAATTAGCATCTATAATTTTTTATATATTAAAACAATACTTTTGAAAATTATTAGAGAATAATCCATGCTTTCTAAGAAATAACAGTTTAATCGAATTTCGTTTTTAAAAAATGAACGAGAAATAAATTACACAAATTTTTCACATTTTCAAAAGTCGGAATATCTGGAATTTTTCTCTGTCTTTGAAAAAATAATATTTAGTGAATGAAATTTGGATTTCTATGAATTTGTAAAAAAAAAAAAAAAATTATATAAATGAATTGACAATTGAAAGTCATCCATTTGTTTAAGATTCAAATTTATGGGGTCAATCATGAAATAAGCTTATGAAAAACAGTTTTTGAAAACACTCTTTGCATGTACTAAAGAGTAAAAAT
Organism: Araneus ventricosus; assembly: GCA_013235015.1. Taxonomy (NCBI): domain Eukaryota; kingdom Metazoa; phylum Arthropoda; class Arachnida; order Araneae; family Araneidae; genus Araneus; species Araneus ventricosus. Next base: position 482,746 of record BGPR01000009.1, read on the forward strand.
TTTTTAACTTGATAATGTTTATATGCTGGATGCTGTCTGTAAATTGCGTGATGCGTAATGTGACATATGTGGTGCAAAATTCTTTCAAAACGCTTTAAGGGGCAGACCGTTGAACCTAGAGCTACCAAATTTGGCATAAAGAAAGAATTTTTCAAATTTTAATAAGATTTTTAATTAATTAAAAATTATTCTAAAGTAATACTTTTTCGCAAGTATATCGCATAAGATCCACTTTAAAGTTCGAAAAATGAGCTTTTCGATAGTATCAATTTTATTTATGTATAATATTTTTCTTTAGTTTTATTAAATTTTTCAAAATTAATTTTTACCAAAATTTTGTAACAATGCTTTTCCTCTATACAACTGCGTTCTATAAAATAACAAGACTGCGAATAAATCAGTGAACCCCTTCAGTCTGAATTAGGAAGTAAAGGAGTTAGATTTTTTTCCTTTGGTGTACTATGTAGTACTGCAAAGGGTATCTCAAAAATGAAATTTCAAGCATGTACTTGAAACATTAAAAAAGTTATCCTATGTCCGACATGCGGACAATAGCGGATATTTCAACTGAAAAAAGACGAAGAAGCACACAAATTTCACTTTAAAATGGTTGTCGAAGGATAATAAATTATTTCAGAAACCTTTAAGTGGTAAAAAGAGGATTAAAACAAGAATAATAGATACAATTGATAAAATTTAACTAAAAAATATATGCAAAATTAAAATTAATTAAAACTCTTTTGCATTATACAGAATGGCGCATATGCAGCAACTTATGATAAAAAAAAAATCTGCAAAAGCAAAAAATTAAATTAAAAAAAGAAAAATATTTAGGAGAAACAGAAGAAGTAATAAAAAATGAAAATGATCACAATACACTAGCAATCACTTGATGCTGCTGCGTTGGGCGCGCAAAAAGGTGTATTGTGATCATTTTCATTATGGTTTACCTCTTCTGTTTCTCCTATATATTTTTCTTTTTTTAATTTAATTTTTTGTTTTTCTATTATTAAAACAAGAAATGACTTGAAAAACAAAATTCACCTCTGAGCTCCTCGAGTTGTGATGGAAAAATTAAAATAATGAAGTGATTCCATGCCCGAAACGAAACATTCTTGCTACGATTATATTAATAAGAAAGTCGAGAATCAAATAAAACAGATTGTAGTTTCATCAATCATTGAATTAATAGGAGCAGTTTAAAGATGATGTCCGGTATACCGGACACCAGGTCTTGAAGGGGCTGAAAATGTTAGCATGCGACATGCGTGATGTAAAAATCTCTCAAAACCCTCTACATGGTAGACTGTTGGACACAGAGATACCAAATTTGGCAGGTAGTTACTTCTTGGGTAACTTCTTATTGAGAAATAGTTTTTAAAAATTTAATTAGATTTTTAATTAAAAATTAACCGAAATTTTAGAGTTTTTTCGCGATAATTTCGGAGAATATTATCTAAACAATTTATACACCACTTTCATATGCAAAATATTGCCTTTTCGGTTATAAAAATTTCATTTCGGTAAAACATTTTCTCCCATTTTAATAAATTTTCAAAAATAATTTAAAGTTTATTTCCCAACGATACTTTATTTTTTTCAGTTACTGCCTTTAAATACACTTGCGTTGCAAAGATATTAGATATATATATTTTGCATGCTATAGTTGATAAATAATTAGGAGCAAATTTATCAAAAATAATATAAAGACAGACGAATCAAGCCTAAAACATTATCATGCTATCGACAAAGCAATGGAAACATCTATTAATATCTGTGGCGTTTGCGGAAGGGTGCCGTATTAATGACACACAAGTGCTACCTTCATTATTATTATTATGCAAATAGTGGATATTCTGTGGTCATTACAATTTTCTAATTACAATGTGGAATGTTAAACCTCACAAACTTTGATAGAGCGCAAATTGCTGGCGCTTGTCTGATTTGAGCATCGGTGACCACAACGGAAAATTTTGGTTGCATTTCTCAGGCTACAGTATCGATGAGAATGACTCTATAATATATGCAAGAGAAAACAATTTCAGCCAAGAATAATTAAGGACGAAATTCAAAGTTTAGTAAAAGAGATGGAAGAATGTTTAAGCGGATTGTGAGCTTCTAAAAGATGACGACCGGAGCGAAAGTGAGTGTAGAACTCAACAAACATCTGCATATTCCAGTTTCAACAAAAAACAGAAGGGAACTACACAAACAAAAATATATGGCAGGGTAGTCATTCAGAAACCACTTCTGACTGATGTGAATGCAAAACGAAATCGCAAGGGGAACCTCGACCACAAAAACTGGTCGAACATCGCATGGAAGAAGGCGATATAGTCCGATGAATAGACGCTCACATTGTTTCTAATACAGGTGTACATCTGGAGAACGCCTTCACAATCGTATGATCAATTATATAGGAAATTTCTGCGTTAAAATTCTAGATTTACTAAATTGAAATTTCTGAGGCTATTCATGTTCAGCGATATTTACTTCGCCTTTTCACGAAACTAAAGAATTTGCGTAAGATACATGATTTATATTTATTTTTAGAACTAAATGAATTATAAAAGCATCACTGCTGAAATCTATTTCTAGAAAAGGCAATCTTAATTAATCATATTTTATGCTTTATTACAGGTGAGGCTAAGCAAGTGATTACTAATTGTTTACAAATTAATGCTTTAACATATTTCAAAATATTTGATGTTTTCTTATCATGATAATGTTTTATGCTAGCATTCTTTCTGTACATTGCATGATATAATAATCGTTATGCATAGAATGGAAAGGTTGATGCAATCAAGCGAGTCGAATGAAGCTTAAAACATTATCATGCTATAATGTTTTGGATTAGACGTTCGAATCTCTTTCTAATTTATTTTAATTGTTTTCTATAATTTAGTCTTTAATTTTAATTCATTATTATCCATATTAAGGAATCTTCGAACTTCTTCAAATTCAATAATAGGTGGCGCCACTTATATGAAATCAAAATATATATTAATTAAATTGATTGCCTGATATTAAAATTCTGAAAATATTAAGATAGTGTTTTGTCTTCTAGAATATTTAAATATAAAAAATTTCAAAGAAGTGAGGGAGAAATTGATAACAAAATTTCATCTTTACTAAGATGAAACGAATTAATTAAAAATGTGTAACAATAGACGTCTCTTTGTCTCAAATAGGAGAGTTTATCTAACTGAAAGTTGCTTAATCACAGACATAATGCAAGAAGGTGCGACTATTGGAACCTCGTAACCTTCAACTTTCACGATAATTAAAATTTAAAAGAATTTCAAAGAATCTGATATTTTGTATCAGATTCTTTTAAATAATTTTCAAAATGTTTCATAAAATCCTTTCTTTATGTCTTCCACTTTGCTTCAAAGTTCCAAATCATTTTATTTATTCCTCTGCAAGGATTTCTTATTAAAAAATGTTCTATTTCTGATAACACTTAAAGAACTCCAGAGATTTTGATATTAATGTTGAAATAAGAGTAATTTTTATTTTTTATGTACTTATCTTTTTGTTCAAATATTCAGAAAGATTTCAATAGAAATATTTTCAGGGAAAAATGAGTACCACCCGATCGGAAATTTAATCAGTCGACTTTTCATAATAAATCTATTTCAATGAAAGTAATTTATTTTTCTCGAAAATGCATTCTTTTATGCAGAGAGTTACGTAGCAAGTCGTCTCATGCATGAAATCCTCTTTGTAGCCTGGAGCTAGACATTCAAAATTAAAAGTAGAATTGTTTCTTTGAAGGAGTCAGTAAATCGAATGCAACGGTAGAAAAAATAAATGCATTTTTAATAAAGCGCTAGTTTCAATTTTAAACGTAGCGTTTATTCTATTTAGTTAGAGCAGCGGGAGTGTTCCTTCTCGACTTTTTCGGATACTTCTACAACAGTCTGTATACGCGTACCCCTGGGGGTACGCGAAGGACCATTTGAGGGTACGCGAAATCAAAGTTATTAATGGCGGAAACGGGAAAACACAAAGAATAAAAAAGTTAGAGAATTTTGTTTCTTAAAGTGAATACTTGTTATTTAATAATTCTACCACTTGGATAGTTGATTATTACGAAATGCAATTTTTAGCAATCCTTATAGTTAAGACGAAATAAATACATTACTGGTTTCATTTGCTTTGGCGTTAAAATAATATTATTATATAAATGGAATAAAATGCAAAATCAAAAATATCTTCTTCAAATGTTATTAATGAGAGTCATTTAACTCTTAAACTAACCTTAACATTATTGATAAAAACTGCATGCATAGACGGCTGGTTCGGGGGTGGGAGAGTTGAATTTGATAGTAGAGGGTACGCCAGAACCAAAGTTATAATAAGGGGTACGCGAGAGAAGAAAGGTTGAGAACCTCTGTTCTACAGTATGAAGCTTTCAGCGTTTAGCTTCGTCGTATAGTGGAGAGAAACAGTACGGATTTCGAACCTCTTCCTGCTGACCAATTCGGTAAAATTTGATACATATCTGCAATTTAGATGTCAATGTTGCATATCAAATTCAATTCTTCCATCTTGTTGAGTTTTTGAGCTATCGCGTGCAAATGCATACAATAGACAGATCGACAAGCAATCACCCAGGTGACATATTTGGTTTTAAGCTTGATACAAATCTACAATTCTGGCGAAAAACACCTGTACATAAACTATATGCCAGATTTCATCTTTTTAATTCTTAGTATTTTTGAGTTATCGTGTTCTCATGCGGTCGAACAAGTTAAGAGGCTGATTTTGTTATCGACGAGAGTGTGTTAAACACTCTTAGCAGAATTGACAGTGAAAAGTTCGTAGAGGTGGCACAGTTACGAGATCAGGTTTTCTTAAAAATTATTTATTATTAATCCAAATCATAATACTCTTCACTGGACTAATCAAAACAATAAAATAAGTTTAAAAGATACTTCTCTAATACGAAAAATATTGCCAGAAAATATAACCCGATCTCGTGCACGTATATCATTCTCCCGTTCTCATCTCCAACTGACAAAAAGACACGTCAACAAACCGTCACCGCAGTTGCGTATAAAAAAAAGGAAAACACGTTTTATTTGCATTCAAAGAATTGCCAACCGCAGATGACTAAACGCGCACCGATCGGGTTCGAATCAACCTGAGATCATGGTATGGAATTGGGAAAATACCCAGGGACTTTACTATCACCGGATCCGAAAATAAATTTATTGCTAAATTTTTACAAAATGTCTAACAAGCGGCCCCCCTTTTACAATCTCCGCACCATGATCCTTACAAATCATCAATTATACAATTACACAATTCAGTTGAAAACAGAAAATACTCTACAAAAATTTACATCTTTGGATTGAAAGGGACAAGATAAATCAATTTTTACTAACAAAAAAAACTCCCTTTATCTTAAGTAGAAAAGATGTTTCTACAAAATTTTAATAATTTATCCTTAACCATAGGTTTAGTGAGTATATCTGTCAAATTAAGTTTAGTGTTAGCATATTGAATTTTAAATACATTATCATGAATTAAATTTCTCAAAAAATGGTAACGGACGTCAATATGTTTCGTCCTATAGTTCTCGACAGGTGAATTCGAGAAACTTATCGCGGCTTGATTATCACAAAACATTATATTTTCGTTTACTTTTAAATTTAAGCTTTCATTATTCAATACGTTCTTTAGTCACATAAATTTCTTTGCCGCGTCTGTAAGAGCAACATACTCGACTTCCATAGTAGATAGACTAACTGATTTTTGTTTAAAAGTTCGCCATGAAATGGGAGTTTCGCCAATAAAGGTTATAAAACCTCCCATTGATACTCTATCATCTCGGTTTGTTGCAAAATCCGAATCTGAAAGCATCTCAATTTTAAAGATTTAACTTTTGAAAGTTCCAACATGTAATTCTGTGTATATTTCAAGTAACCTAATAACCTCAATAAGCAATTCCAATGTTTTATACCAGGGTTGGATTGAAACTGAGACAAGACATTTATTGTATACATGATATCTGGTCTTGTTCGAAGAGCAATAAATGCTAAAGAACCTATCAAATTTCTATATGGAAAGTTTAAAAATTCCTCGCTAGTCTTGGGTGAATCAAGTTTAGAAAGAACTTGACCATTTGATATGGGTAGGGAACTAACTGGAAATCTATATTTCTCATAAGTTTTGGTGTATAAACAAATCATTTCCTTGCTCTTCGAACTCTATCCCTAAAAGTTTCTTCTTTCTACCCAATACTTTTAGATCAAAATTTTCTTGCAGTAAATTTAATACAAAATCAACATTTTGAATTTCTTTACCAAAAACTATTATGTCGTCCACATAAAACAATAGAATCTTTAAAAGTATATACACAGTTACACCAATCTAACTACTTAAATTTTAATTTAATTAACATATTTTCCAACTCTAAAAATCACTGACGGCCACTTTGATGTAGACCGTATATTGCCTTTCGTAATAGACAAACTTTATGTGGTCCTCTTTCATATCCTGTTGGCTGTCTCATATATACAGTTGAATCTAAATTAGCATATAAATAAACATTATTTATATCTACTGGAATATGAGTCCATTTCCATAAACATACACAGATACTGAAAAATAGTCTTACAATAGAAAAGTTAACGACTGGACTGAACACCTCGTCAAAAGATTCTCCTTTTAATTGTGTATTACCCTGTGCCACTAACCGTGTCTTGAATCTAACAGCTCTGTTATTTTCATCACGTTTAAGAGTATAAACCTAACGATTTCCCAACACTTTCGAGTTTCCAGGAGGATCAACCAAATCCCAAACTTTACGCTCGATCATTACGTTGATTTCCCTATCCATTGCATCACACCATTCGGGTGCTTCTCTGGATCTAATTGCCTGTTGATAACAGGTAGGGATTTTTACTTCAACTACATTAGCTTCTTGCTGACCTTCAGCTGAATCTGTTAGTTTCTCGGATTTTGTATTTTCCCCACTAAAATCAAACAAATTCTTATCAAAATGAATTTTGTATTCTCTACAGTACCGTTCTATTTCGTTAAACGACTTTAAACGGGTTGCTTTACCTTCGATACCATAATAGATACCTGCTCCGGTTACTTCTCGCCCTGTTTTTCGAATCCACTTAATCTCTGAACATGGGATTAAACTACTATCGGTGGATGCACTAGGTTCTTCACGTGGTGTTGAGGAGATTCTGAACTCGTTTCAGGAATTAAACGACCAGATAATGAATCCATTACTGTATCAAAATCGCCCTCATCATCAGAGTAATTTGAGATGATAAAATTAAACTTTGTGTATTGATTAGAATTTTGACTTGCGTCAACTTCTTTAGTATTCTCATCGAACCGTACATTAATGGTTTCAATTAATTTGTTTTCATCTCTCAACCATATCCGATAACCCTTTGTATGCAACGCATAACCCATCATAATACCTAGTTTGGCTCGCATATCTAGTTTCTTTCTAATTTGTTTTGGCACACCAACATATGATAAACAGCCAAAAGGTTTAAGATGCGATACCGATGGCTTTTTACCTGAATACTTTTCGAAAGGAGTTTTATTACCGTCTTTGTGACAAACCCTATTCCAAGTATATGTGAAGCAAAGTAAAGCTTCGCCCCAAAACTTTTGCGCAACACCACTAGATTTTAGTAATGTTTTAACTCAATCTAAAGCTGTTAAATTATACCTTTCTGCAACACCATTCTGTTCGGGTGTATACGGGTTTGTTTTCTCATGATTAATACCCTGATGTTCTAAAAAGTTGTCTAAATCTTTATTGCAGAATTCTAGTCCCCCCATCAGTCTTGACTGAGGCTATTTTTCTACCTAGAAAGCGTTCTGCACGTCTCTGAAATCTCAAACACGTTTGAAATACATCAGACTTTTTATTAATTGGAAATACCGTAACTTTCCTGGAATAATCGTCTATTTTTGTAAAGAAGTATTTATTTCAGCCTTGACTCAATGCTGGCATTGGCCCACAAAGGTCCATGTGCAGCAACTCCAATAGACGTTTTGATCTGACGGCCCCCGTCTTTTTAAATGAAACTCGCCTAGATTTGGCTAATTTGCATGGACTACAATGAGATCTATCATCAGTTAAACTCCGGATACCTCTCACACAATTATTTTTGCTAGTTTTCACAAGGTATTCGTTATTAATATGGCAAAATCGTTCGTGCCAAATTTTCATTGATTCACTCTTTGTTTTACTGGTTATATTACAAACAGAATTTATCTCTTTAGGCTTTGGGGTAATATACTTCGTAGGTTTAAAGAAATACAAGTTTTCACGGCGTACAGCCAAGAACAACTTATTCCAATCTTTATTATAAACGTGAATTTTACCTTTAGAACCCACGAAGTGTGCACCTTTCTTTTCCAACCTAGAACCGGACAACAAATTTCTCCTCAACTTGGGATTGTATAAAACGTCAGACAAAGTTATTTCATTAAAAGAATCCTTATTTTTAACTAAAAATCGTATTGTTCAGATCCCTTCTACCGGACAGTCTTTATTGCCTATGGCTAACAACATTTGCATATTCATAACTGGCCTAATATCTAAAAATAAGCTTTTATCACTGCAAAAATGGGTCGTTGCAGCCGTATCTATTACCCAAACCCCTTTATCCGAGATTTCCTCAGATAAGTTACAGCTGGTTTCTGACTGAGCATTTAGTTCTATTAAGCTGCATTCTGCCTCACTAAACTTTAGTTTTATTCTAAGCTCTGTGTTAAAATTTTTGTTAAGGTACTTTTGAGGAGTGTTCTTATCCTTACAATTTACCTTAAGATGGCCATTTTTTTGCACAGAAAGCAAGGACCTATTTTCTTAACAGAAATTTTTGTAGTTTTATTCTGTTTAACAAATATCTTACAGTCCTCTTTCTGGTACCATTTATTACCACTTGCATCTCCAGGAACTGCATCCGCACCGCCAGAAATTGCATTTGATTTCCTAGAGGTTGAAGCACTGCTGAGGAAAACAGTCTCCGTTTTCTCCAGATCTTGCTTCATGAGCTGTAAACGGTTGACTTCAAGTATTAGTTCCGCTTCTATCTTGCCGGCAGTAAATTGCCCGTCTTTCCATCTGTAGATTTATTGAACTGTTGACTGGAATTCTTGAGGAAGGTACCTAATCATTTGGAATCCTAGGTATAGGTCGTCCACTTTATGACCTGCTTCTTGTAGCCTAGATGCCGCTGTCTTTACCCGACATAGGAAGATGCCAACATCCTCTCCTGGTTGATACTTTGTGCCAAAAAATTCATCTAGTAGCTGGATTACCCGTGTTCTTGTCATAGGTTCAAAATGGTCTTTTAATATCTTCCACGCTACTGCACCATCAGTTGTGTCGGAAATCAGACTTTTAAGTTCAGGACTGATATTTGTATAGATGAGAGTGAAAGTTCTATCCTTTCTTAGCTGGAAATCATACTTTTCCTTGTAAGTTGACCCCACATCCGGATCCGCTGGTTCAGTCTTTATAATAAATTGCCAGTATCCATAATGCATAAGTATGACTTGCATGTCACGTTTCCAGGTGTTCCAGTTATTTGGCGTCAGAACTGGAATTGAACTATTAACCTCCATCTCTTCTGTCTCGTAACTACTATCCCACCAACAGCTAATCTAGACTGGATTATCAAAGAACTGGAATTAGTTTAGAACTGGAAGTACTGCGTGACTTGTGGGAGAACTGCGTAGCCTACCTTTACAAACGGCGTGGGCTGGGCCCATAACCATTTTGTTATCGAAGAGAGTGTGTTAAACACCTTTAGCAGAATTGACAGTGAAAAGTTCGTAGACGTGTCACAGTTACGAGATCAGGTTTTCTTAAAAATGATTTATTATTAATCCAAATCATAATACTCTTCACTGGAGTAATCAAAACAATAAAATAAGTTTAAAAGATACTTCTCTAATACGAAAAATATTGCCAGAAAATATAACCCGATCTCGTGCACGTATATCATTCTCCCGTTCTCATCTCCAACTGACAAAAAGACATGTCAACATACCGTCACCACAGTTGCGTATCAAAAAAAAAAGAAAACACGTTTTATTTGCATTCAAAGAATTGCCAACCGCAGATGACTAAACGCGCACCGATCGGGTTCGAATCAACCTGAGATCATGGTATGGAATTGGAAAAATACCCAGGGACTTTACTATCACCGGATCCGAAAATAAATTTATTGCTAAATTTTTACAAAATGTCTAACAGATTTCTCCCACAATTTCATAGAAATCTACTTTTTATTACTACAATGGAGTCCCTTTAATCCGGACCCCGCTTGTCCGGATATTCGGTTAATCCAGACGGATTTTAAAAAATGCAGAATATACTGATTATAGTGAGCGGTCAGTACGAAAATAATAATGCGCACATCCTATTACTAAGATGTGTTAATTAAGCTGTAGGAAAAGTTGTATGCATTTATGAAAAACATCGATTTGTATAGTTTTACACATCTAAAACTTGTATTACCTGCATTTTAAGGCAAATTCCGTTTAATACGGACTTTCGGTGATCCGGACAGATTCCAGTCAATCTAATCCGGAACCGGTACTCTACTGTACTACTAAAAATTTTGATGAAAAAAACCACATGCAAAATTTCAGTTCTCTATCTCATTACTGCTTGCAGTTTTCTTGTTCACTAACAAACTGATAGACAGACATAATTCTAAAATGGTGATTTTTAGACTCAACAAAATCTCGAGGTTTAAGTTGTTGACTATTACAATAGTTGTTTCTCTTTGTTTACTTCTTATACGAGAAAGTAGAAATGAGTTACTATATTGAATATCACAACTGTATTAAGTAAATTCCAAAGTGTTTTTCTCTTAACTCTGTACACGATAATTAAACGTATGAAAAAGCAATTAATGAAACTCAAAGTAGCCTTGACAAACCCTGTAGGGGAGAGTGGGACCAGGTACCCTTGACTCTGGCGCTATTATTTTTCCTATCTAACAGACAGATACTGAATTACACTCAACTAATCAAGAAAAAGGAACAGTCATAGTGGCGTATAGTAGCTGTTGCATTCATTGCACCTGTGAAGGTTTATTTGTTTTTAGACGTCAGCTCTCTAATGTTCGTTTGATTTTAAACTATCCTTTCTTGAAAATTATTTCAATTATAAAAGCTAAATTTAATCCAGCTTATTATAAGTTTACTAAGGATTTCTACCCTGTCAAACAATAAAGATCTACTCCAATAATTGCGGGGTTCTATTTTGTTTCTTATAACCTCTGCACTCGGGATAAAACCGCCTACTCCAAGTGACATAAGACCAGGATAGTCTGCATTAATGATTTCTCCAATGAAGACGATAAAAACCCATCAGATGTTGATTGTTTATATTTTAATGATGTACTTTCTAATTTAAAAATAGAAGAAGGGTTAATTCAATGTAAAAACTTTCTTAGCTGTGCCCACGAAAGCTGCAGTGGCGCGAGGAAAAAGATAACTACTTTACATGTGAATTTTGTAACTATTATTCTTAAATTGCCATATAAAGTAAAAGTGATTACAACTTTTCTACTGAAAATCGAGTTTTCCTAATTTCCCATAGCTTTAACATGTGTACCCGGTTTTACCCCACTAGTGGGTTAAAACTTTGTAGTTTGACTCTTTTTTTAAAAAAATCATTAAAAAAAAGTAATGAAACTGTGACTTTTCTGGAAAGATATATTGTACTCTGATAAACAATGAATATTTTATTAAAATTTGACAAGGCCTATGTCAAATATTTTAGCTCCAACAGGCATTTGAACCTTAGCTACAAGGTTTTACACAAATTTCCCTACTTTGTTTTTCAGCGTTCAGAAACTAACTACATCCAAAGCATTATCATTCGGTTGTCTTGTCCAAATCATAAATAAATGCAATTTGAGTAAAAGTAAAGCAAGCATTAATCTTTAAATCTTAAATTAACAACAGAGATTTTTCGATAAAAACTTATAATTTGAGAAAAGTAGGGAAAAAATTAAATTATTAAGTCATCCATTTCTACAGTGAAAGAAATTTTAGGTAAACAATTTTTGTATCCTTCGAAGACAATTTGAAATTATAGATGCCTTAATTTGGTGCACCTTGAATACGAATTAATGCGTTGCATCAAATACTAACCGATGACATTTCTGTAAATAATAAAAATACCTTGGGATATTAATTATCTCAACATTTTCTTTGATGTACCAGATACTGTGTTTCAACTAAAATTTCTCGTTCATGAATAATGTAATGTGAAGTTAAAATGCTAAACTTTATTTATTTAGATTATATGATTCGCCATTAATAAATCTTGCGTTTTTAAAATTTTAATGGGATAATTATGAATCGAACCTACCATCTCCAAAATACTTTTCATATAAAAAATAATATAGTTTCTACTAAAACTATAATGTATGCCGAAATTTGGAGAAACCTACTTTTAACAGGCGGAAGAAATTTCATTTATCATAAACTTTTCATGACAAGCAGTATGGGGCAAGCAAATATGTTTTCTTTGCGTCTAGATTGTTTAAATTACTGTACTTCTAAGGCATCAGAGTATCAAGGGGCCTATCTGTTAGTTCTCTAACCAAGGTGAAGATAGTTTCATTCTGCTGCCTTAATTTATCATCATATGCGTGATCATTTACTGCATGCGAAGAAAATCAAGAATAGATAATTCAGCACACTGAGGAAAGGGCCGCAGATTTTACCTTCGAACGACTTCAATATGGGAAAAGAACTTTCAAATATCCCATTTCATCACAAAAGTCCTATCTTTATAAAGGTATTTGAGATTTCGTCTACCCCATAATCTGAAAGGTAGAAGTATGAAAATTAGAAAAGTTGTAATAAAGAACCGCTCTTAAGATCCCTATTAAGTAATTACAACACCAGCTTTTCTGTTCATACCTCATTTTCAAACAAGTAAAATAATCGATGATTAGGATTATACACCAGTTTAGTTAGATTTGTATAAAATGTTCTTTGTAGACAGAATACTTTTTTACGTATCTTTTCTCTATAACTTAAAAAGCAGCGAAGAATATTATTAACTTTATCTGGATTCCGAAATGTCAATGTTTTATTTATGGATTATATCCTTTATTATTTTTATTTCATTGAAAAAGTACTCGCATTGAGGACTATCCAAATAAAATATTTCATTTCATTAAAAAGGATGGAAAAGGATTTTTTCAGGAAACGGAGGGGGGAGCATCACTACCTAAATTTAAATAACGAGTAGTCCAAATTATTTTCATGTTTACAATACGCGTTTGCATTTACAAATCAATTCTTTTTTGAAAGAGTTTTTCATTTCTTTCACAAGGACTCAATTTAGAGATTGCTCTCGAAGTCGGGGAAAGAGAATAAATTAGTCTCACAAGAAATTGAGTGAAGAATTTCCAAGTAATGAGGCGTACAATGACAAAAGAAAGCTGTTTTCTGATGTATAAATGCAAATGCAGTTATCAAGATTTATACAAGGCATATGCGAATCCTACCACTCGAACTTTTTAGGTTATCGCATCTTTTTTCATATTAAGATATATTTGGATAATTCTTATGTTTATAACGACTTCTCAAAATCTGCTTCTCCACGCACTTTTCATCAAAGTATAGTTTTCAAAGCTTTCTTTTATTTCCATTGAACTACCTACTTAAACTTCAAAGTATTAATAATTATTATTATTTAAAATAATATTTAAACACGCCTTTGTTAGTGTACTAAAATGTAGAAACTATTTTTTTATCAAATTTATGTGGTGGCAAAATAAAAACTTAATTGCTTGAAGTGATGATAGAAATGCTCTAAGCAAATTGGAATATTAATCGCATTCATACTTTCACAATAATTATATTTTAGTGATTGATGAGGAATTTTTCATTCTTATGATATTCGCTGTAGTTTAATTTCCTTATCATGTTGTTTTAAGCGCCGAATGCTTTTAGGTTTTTTGTTTTGACATCCAGTTTAAAAAAGTAGAAACTCATTATTTCATGAAAGATAAAAAATGGGTGTTTACCTTTTTAGTACGTCAATAAAAGGGAGAATTTCAACTTTTTTTATTTTTATTATTTTTTGCATATCAGTGTTGATGCTTAAAAATCATTATTTCAAACATTATGGAATCCCGTAATCATATATTTCTGAAATCCATTCTAGGTGGCGTCACAGATATGGAATAAAAATTTAATTGAAATTTATCGATTAACTAATAATTAAGTTCAGAAGATATTAATATTGCATATTGTTATCGAGAACACATAATTGAACAAAATTTCAGATCTCTAATACCCAAGGAATTGACTGAAATCTTGATAATTATATTCCATGTGTGCAGTTCCATTACAAGCATGACTAAGCCGAATTAAAGAAATGTATTAATTAACTGTGTCCTGCTTGGAAAGTACAAAAATTAAGCAAGTAATACAAGAAGCTGTGATTTTTCAATTATTGTAAATTTCCTTTGTGAGAAAAAAAGAAACAAATATAAATGGTCTCGTATCCACATGTCTGGTTTGTGAATACTTTTCTGTATTACTGAATGTAATAGATTGAAAAATTCTATGTTAAAACTTGAGCAAGAAGGTATTTCTTACGTTATTCACTAACATATATACAGGGTTATCATAATTTTCTTAACACCCACTCCGACCCAGCCTATCCGGAAGGGTGTAAGGCCATTACACTGACCGGAGGGTACACAGAAACCATGAAATATATACATAATACACCCAAAACAGGGGTGGCAAAAATTACAAAGAAATAACAATAAGCAAAAAACCCAAGGGCAAATAATATACAGAAACCAAGACACACACCACGAAAGGGGGAAAAACATAAAATCAATAACAAAAAAAGTACAGAAAAAAGGAATTACATGAAAAAATATAAAAAATACAAAGGCAATGGCCAACACAATAAATAAACATAAGCAGCGTTCAATAGTATATACAAATACAAAAGGAAAAAATTTAAGGAAAAACAACAGTACTTAAAAATTTTAAAATATTCAAAAACATTTAAATTGAAACACCCTTGTAAAGACCGGCAGAACCCAGTAGGAAACCGAGAAGAAATCGGAGAAGGAAAAAAATTGGCTGCGCCACAGCCGACAACACTATTTGCAGAAGGTTAACTACCAAATTGATTAGAAGTGAGGCTGTCTCAGCTCTGGCTCAGCCGACCTCACAAAGTCTAAAGATTTTTTTCTGTGTTCTTATAATTAAAAATCGCGTATTCAGAAGACTTTAGAGTTGTTTCCATGTTTCCAGACGAATAAAACTTTCACTGGTATGTAGTACAAGTAACGCCCTCTGTGAGAATAGAAAAATTAAAAAAGAAAAAGATATTTAAATTTTACTTGAAAAGGGGTGTTCAGCCCATTATCTAAGGTGTCTTATGGAGATTTTTTTTATTACGGAAGTAAAATTTAATAGTTCATTTGAAGGTTGTTTTTTTTAACAAAAACGCTGCCAAATCTCAATTCTGAATGTAAAGTCTTTTTCCTTTCACTATACCGTTCTTCTGCATATTTTTTTAAAGATAGCATCACTTGTACTACATTCTAGTGGTATTTTGAAAAAAAACCAAAAACTCGGAAATTTGAAAGAAAAAAATGTACGCACTTTTGAAGAAAAATTATCATATACTATATACATTTTTTTCTGTTTTTCCAGAGTACACTTCAGTTTTACTACAAACTGGCTCTAGGGCCTTCTGAATAAGGGAACTTTAATTATAATAGCACTGTATATATAATTTTTGAGTTGGACATTATTAAGTTTAACCCCTTGCCTTACGTTTTTATTTAACCTCCTAATTAGATGCCACCACCCATTTGGTATGATTTTTTATTATTTCAATCCATTTAAGATGATAAAGGATACTTGAGACATTTAAGAGTGACCAAGTGATTTTTGTATTTAAAATGAGCTGTTACGTTGACTTAATTACGGATTTCAATAGCGTACGGGCACGTATAGCCGAACGTACAACATGCGATGCCGACCAAGAAGGGGTTAATAAGACAAATTTTGTATGATCTTCCAACCGAGTCCTTGTTATAATACTTATCATTGCATTCATAAAAGATTTCGATGCGATTAATCCTATGGTATCAACATCACGTTAGGTTGTTCCTTCTTCAGCCCTTTTTCGATATTTTTAAGCAAGCACTCTGAAATATAGTAGCTTATTTTTCAATCAATAGACAAAGGATAGACTTCAAAGATGATTAAATTTATTTTAACGCGGAGATAAAACAGTATACATTGTTTTTCACTGTGTCGAGAACGAAGTACTGAAAAAATCAGCATTTTAATCCTTTCCATACAGTGGATCACTTCACTACACAGCTGTTATTGAAGGAGAACATGACCCTAAAACTCAGCATACACAGCGATTACTTAAGCATGACACTCAAAACGCACACTTGAAAATAAAATTCTAATCCACCACATCGAATGCAACAAAACCACAGATTTTTTAAATTAATGCGAAATAGACTATAATCTAAAGTTAAAACTACATATCAGAAGAAATTGTCCCTTTTTCTTAATTAATTTCTAGTATATCTTACTAATAATGAAGTATAGATTTAAAAAGAAAACTCTACTATTTTTAATAGCATATATTGATCAAAAGTAAAAAGTAAATTGTAATTTTTCCTCTGAGTAACCATTTTGGCCTCTTTAATAATATGCGTAAATTCTCAGGAAATACAGAGTATTATAAAATAAGACAATTGCACTATTAAATAATGTAAAAACATTAATTAAATGAGAAAATGTATTAGAAATATGTGCATTTATCGTGGGAACAAAGAGACTGTATGTGAGATGCAAGAAACAGACAGAGAAGTAGAATCTGTGCAGGTGTGTTTATCTTATATCCTCTGCGCAATATTTTTTGTTTCAGAAATTGCAACGTGAGATAGAATGGATCTAACACTTCTCTTTGACCATGAATGGCAGGTTCGGTGGTCTAGGGGTATGATTCTCGCTTAGGGTGCGAGAGGTCCCGGGTTCAGATCCCGGCCGAACCCTTTTGAACTTTTTTCTCCTCATTACTCTAAAAGCTATAATTGTTTTTAAACGATCCCATTTTTAAATTCCTTTTTCTCATACCACTTCCTTAGGTGATGGTGTATAATATTTCATGGTCTTTTCTCAGCAAATTATGAAAATAAAAACTCATTTTCCTAGCCACAAATGACAGGAAGTTCATAGTTCTGAAATTCCACATTTCTTTTATAAAAACAATTAACTCTCACAGTTTTTATGACTTATACAACTTAATTTAGTGCAACTGACTAAGTCCATGACTCAAGGGCTCGCAATAAAGAGAAAGATGATAGCTTCTTTGTGCCAAATCAACCTGGTGCACATAGGTAGCACCTGATGTATAAATCTGATTCAGATCCTGTAACTGGAGCAGGTCGCGTTCCTGGAGGACTCTCAATTTTTAATATGAAATTTAAATTAATTCAATTTTAGTTACTAAATTAATTTCAGTTTTAATTACGGGGACAGGCCGCTCTTGTGTTTATCTTGGAGGGAAACATCCAGCTGCTAGTCCGACTATTCCGTTGCTCTTGTGCTCATCGGTCAACAGTCTCGGAACTGTCTTTACTTTACACTACGACACATCCCTGACTCCAGAGATAAAAATTCTCGGAACTGTCTGAAGCGGAGCACAGGATGAGGACAGAACCGACAGCCTTCTACTCCACTTGAGGTTCCTCAACCATGTGAAGTCTTAACCATCTAAGCCACTGATGGGGAGACTCTTTACTCGTGAAAAAGGGACATATTTCCGAAGCTAGTGATGTGAAGAGCCTTACATTCCCCGATGTAAACTCGTTCGACGGACCCTCACAGCTGGGGAGGTGTGCTAATTCGATTCCTAGATATTTTATGGATGCGTTCCTGGTGTGCATGACCGTATGTGGTTGATGACGCACTGTGAAAGGGTGCTAAAGAATTCTGCATGCTTCCAGACTTTTTTTCCCTAATCATAATTGTCATTGGTCCTCGACACCTCAGATAGTTTCTGGTTTAAGTTCTGGCCAGACGAGTATCCAGCGGGTACTCAGCCTTCAGATGTTTTGTACATAATCTCCCAATATAACGAGACCATACTGGGAAATGTAACTTGTAATACAGTATACAGAATGTAACTAAAATTTACTCTAGATTAATGAAGATGAGTGTACTCAATAGATACCACGCTAATCTGGGTACGCTGCACCCCCTTTCACGGACCACCTCATTAGGCGATGGCGTAATATAACATTCGTTTTTCAGCAAAATATGAAAATAAAATTCATTCATTCATTCTCATAGCAGCAAATGATAGGAAGGTGGTAACTTTCAAATTATACTTTTAAAAAAAGTAACTTTCTTACTATAATCAGTTGTCAAGTTTTATAAAAGCAGCAATAATTCAATGTCGAAGGGTTAAATTTTTTTTATTTTTTAGGAGAAATTTTTAAGATCTGTGTTTGGAGTTTTATAGAAGAAGCTCCGTTTCAGTTTCATGTCATTTTCCAGACATCAGAATCAGAGAGTTCTCCCTTAAAATGTCTCGTATTTTTCCATTATGTGGAGTGTTTTGTGTCTAGCTTCGTCGTATACTGATGAGAATCGAAAACAGATTTTCGAACAGTCCATTTGCTCAAAATGTGATATATCTACAGTTTTGAAGTACTGACTACATACCAAAAATGAGTATACCTGTTTGTTGCAGTTTATAGTAATATTGTTCAAACATAAGCCAATAGACAGAAAGACTGACAGTTTAAAATTTGATTAATCAGGCTCAAAATCTTTTTTATGATATTCAACTACATTGAATATCAAAAAAAGAAAATTCATAAAAAATTAAAATACAGTACGGATGTGATTAAAATTCCATTATATTTAGAGCATTCCTATCAACGCTCCCAGCTTTCATGCTTTTATTTTGACTCTCAGATTGCTGATAAAAATAATTGTTTTTTTACATTTTCTACAACACTAATAAAAGTAAATTTTAAACCTTTTTTCAAAACTGTTATTTAATATTATGAAGAACATGATCATTAAACATAATCTAGCCCTGAAACAAAAGAAAGATTATTCGTCAGACTCATTGCTGTTGAAGGAAACGTGGATTATCATAGATTATAATCAGTAAACGATGCATGTTCACTTCCATAATATTTCAATAGCAGGTACATTTTTAGAAAACCACTCAACCTTGAAAACTGATTTGTCGAGTTTCCAATTTAAAATCAAATATCGTCGGGAAATGCCAAGAAACTGAAACGAGATAGTTTCGAGTTCTGTTCAGGCTCTGTTTGATCAGGCGTTATTGGGATAAATACAGAAACATTGTGAAACAGTGTTTCTCTTATGATTGATTTTTTCATATGCTTTAGTTTATCGCATTGCGTGGTTCGGTGGTCTAGGGGTATGATTCTCGCTTTGGGTGCGAGAGGTCCCGGGTTCAAATCCCGGCCGAACCCAGAATTTTTTAATTTTTCTGCTTTTATTTTCGTTAATTTAAAATCAAATTCAAGTCAATTACTTGTTTAATAGTAAACTTTACTACATTCAGCTTTCAGGCAATATAGTCTTAACAGCCATCTGCTACCCTGTGATGTCTAATTTAAAATAGAATAAATAAAAACATTTTATAGTGTACTGTATTATCATAGAGTGCACTTTTGATATTTTCTGAGAACTCTAAATAAAATTTTTGCAGTGGAAATTTTATTCCTTCATCAAGTGCGTCAAATACTCCCACCTGTTTCAACATAAAAGAAATCGAACATGAAAAGGCCTAAAAGATTTTCTTGCACCATTCTTTTACCACTTTGCATGACCTTCGGTGGAAGATTTTAGTGTCTTTAGACTCTCCCTACCTGCATAAAATCAAAATATTTGTGTATCATACATTGAGGTAATTGGAAGGGGGCCACGGTGGCCTAGTAGTAAGGTCTCGTCTTCGGGACGAAAATGTTCCAGTCTCGAAACCAAATTCCACTGAAGATCCGCAGTGTATGTGGGTCTGTTGCATGCTAAATCATACGTAGGGGGCGCCCCACCCCTTCTCCAAACCTCCACACATACGCCCGCTCGTGTGGTGTGGAACTTTGGAGAAGAGCTGCCAGTTCCGGCGTCGTTCTAGTCAACTAATCGAGGTTGAAAATTATGACGGCAGTCCTGAAATATCCCTCATGTTGCTTGAAAACGGGACGTTAATATAACTAAACTAATTACCAGGGCCGTTCAAAGTTTTAAAGATTAGGTTTTCCATGGCAAAGAAAACAGATCTTTAAAACATAATGATTAAATATGTTCGTGTAATGGGAATAGACAATGAAAGATTTTAGAAATCAGGTTTAAAGTTCTTACTTTAAAGACTTTCTAACGGTTCGTTATTTTTAATTAGAAAATGCAAATGGATAATCAAATCCATGTTTCTTAATTCCCATATGTTGCCAAACTTCAGAAATACATATAAAAGAAATTATTTTTTAAGAAATGTTTTAGTTTATCTACTATAATTAAATCTTTTATTATATTTTCATTTAAAACCTTTCAACCTGCTGCTTATCAAATAACTGAAACAATGTTTTTTAATTAAAGCCATTAATTAAAAAACACATTTAGAAAGGTTTGACTGACAGCACAAGAGGAAATTCTCTTCGAAGATAATTAATCCGATATAAACCAGAGAAATAAAATAAATGTCTGGAAACTTTTTTTAAAATTATGATTGAAAGCTTTGGTTCAGCTTTGAGTGAAATGTCTTTTCTGTTTGAATAAAAAGCGGTAGTCTGTTGTTACAAAAAAGTAAGTCGGAACTAGATTTACAAGGAAATGTTTTATGAAGAGGCTGACGTCTATTTAAAAGATACTTGAGACAAAAGTATTTACTTTTGTCTCAAACGACTAAAACTTTCGATAAACCGTATCCTTCGATGATGATTGTTTAAACTGTGAAAGAAAGTCGCTTCCTTGAAATGTAGATAAAGGCATGACGCAAAAGACACTATTCATTTTGTGAGGTTTGTTTAGAAAATAGCTTTTTTTTAATTCATTTAATCATATAAAAACCACATGCAAATAATTTTTATCTATGAATCACAACAGTTACACAACCACAATTATCCTATTCTTTTTATTCTTGGACCATAAATCTCCAAACAATCAATAAATATTATTATTTTTGTCGAGAAATACTTCTTAACCACTTTTTGGTCGACGTCGCATGTTATACGACGAAGCGAAATATTATATTCGTCGCTGGTTACGCGTCTCGTTATATTTCGCGATTATTTTTTTGTATTTCTGATTATTGCTAAGAAATGGTGCAAATAGTTCTACATTCTTCATGTGTCCTCGATGAGATTTCCCGACGTGAATGGAAAACATAACAATTTTGTCGGCGATTCGAAAGAAATCGGACAAAGAAAGGGTTAACATCTAGAAAAAGTATCATTATTTTCAAAACAACTAACATGTTTCATGAAAAAGTACGTTCCACTCCGAATATTCTATTTCATCTCAAGGAAAAGATAAAAGAAGCAATACTTCCTTTTGATGTATAATTCGCTTTACTTTTTAGTTATTTACATACGAAAATAAGATTGAAAACATTCGATGTATTCCTCTCAATGTCCTTTGGAATTTTCCTAGCATTTTGTCAGTTGTATTAACAAACACATCGTAATTTCTCCAAAAGTGATTTGTATGTATGTACGAAAGTTTTTGATAATTTAGTTAATAAGTTGCACAAGTAAAAAATTCTGTGGATTAAACATTTGTACTCGTGCAGTACTTCAAAGAATGCAAGAGCTAAAATTATAAAATCGCACCGACATGAGAATGGAAGATATTTAATATAATTTAAGAGATATTTTTTATTATTATTTTGCACACGTATCTGTCATGGGATTATAAGATCAGGAAAATTGACTCCAATCTCTGATCACAAATTCAAACCTTTATGACAGTTTGATTAACGTCTCGTTTTGAAGTCACGTTATTGAGGTCAAGATTCATAATCTTGATGCACGATTAGATTACGATGATGATAGCTGAAATGGCACCACGCTCTTCGAACTCCAAAATTTTTGAACCCGACGATAAATTTAATGCGCATTAAATGAATATACGCAAATAATCTTGGGTGAATTTGCTCTCGAACCCGAGACCCTCCGACTTCGAAACTGGAACATAGATACCCAATACCTTAAAAAGTCCTCAATGAAGGTGATAAAAGACAACAAGGCCAAAATCAAGATTTATCTATACATAAATTGATCTTTTAACAATACCCGACGAGATCATGTCAGCGTATTTCAACACAGGCACTCTATCGGCTTTATTCACCATCCATGGTTAAACCATGATCAGCGGTTAAATTGGAATTTACACGAACAAGCGAATGCTGACCGAAATGATCGGCTGGATGTATATCCTAACTGGCGAGTTGGCGAGAAACTCGATTTGCTCGAAGGCTGAGGGTAATTTTAAAAATCGCCAACAGAGAAATTGAGATACCATGCCAAAATAGCAACCCGCTAGGCTATAGATTTGGAGACGTATTTCGCTCAGCTTTCGCATTATTATACAAGAACATCATTTAACCGCTGATCATGGTTTAACCATGGATGGTGAATAAGGCCTTATGTTGTCCGCGACTGAAACGCATATCCTAGTTCATTTCGTGGCGGCGATTGAAACCCATATCCTTGTTGGTTTCGTGGCCAATTTTCATTATCCGTGACGGAAAATCCATATTTTAAGTATTCGTTAGAATATTTTTCTCTTTTTCGGATGTGCACTGATGGGGTTTTTTTTAACAAAATCAATTTTATTTCTTACCTGAACAGGTCAATCAGTCGGCCTTTGCAATTCATGATTATCATCTTGCTGATCCACAGTTATCTCCATAGCTGCCAAATCGGTGGTTCGAATTTCAGTTCTAGATGCCGATCTCTTAAGAGTTCCAGTTTTCAACCACTTGTCCATTTTGAGAAATCAAACAATATTGAATTGAAGTCACTCTAAAGATAAGCACTTCAAATTGAGCACGCATAGCTTACAAACACCAGTTTTGTGCCACAAACCAAACCAAACAAATTGAGCACCCATAAAGCACAAAGCTTGAGTTATATGAATAGTCGTTATTCATTATGCATCCCAATCGAACAATTAATGATGCCTGCGTTTAATCACGCTTTTAATGAAAACGTCAAAACAAGAATCTTTGAGAGGATTGTTAAGCTACAGCTTTTGCGAACACATTGATGATTCATGCATAATCGGGGATGGTGAAGACAAAATATCAATGATTTACCAGGTTTTCTTTTGCTTTCTTTTTTCTTATTTTGAGCGTAGTTTTTAGACTAGCACAACTTTCACTTTTACTTTTCACACGAACTTAGGGAAAAAAAATACTGTAACTTTTTTAATCCTTTATATTTTCTTGTGTCCGCTATTACCGACTTTGATTTTGCGTACCCCCAACTGGTCCTTCGCGTACCCCTAGGGGTACGCGTACCACAGGTTGAGAACCTCTGATCTAAAGTAATTAAATCTTTAAAAGTTGTTAAATCTTTTACTACTCCATCAAGATAGTCAATAATGATAATTAGCTAAGATCAATTACATTTAAAGATTTAATTACTTAATATTTTCTTATTAAATTAGGGTAACATTTTAATATATTTTTTTTAACATTGAGTGTGGAATGACTTTCCTCATTCCGTATATATCATTACAATTCTTTTATTTGGGTTTTTTTCAAAGAAATTTTTCAAATATATTCAAAGTAATTGCAAAATAAGACAATAAAAGAATTTTTCTTGTTCCTTGATAAAGATGTAATTTTTTTTAATGTTGTGGAAACTTGCTGAATTTAATAACTTTTTCATGTTTTATTTTCTTATGTAATTGGAAAAATAAACAAATGGTTTGTAATATTAATTTATAAGATTTATTCATGTTAAAATAATTGGCATGGAAAAAAGTTTATTAGTTTTCCTCTCTCTAGAAAACTGGTAAAATTACATCAATATATTGAAAAAGACTGCAATTTATGTTCTATAAATGTATAAAATTATTATAAATGTATATTTTGTAAAAGATAAATGGTTTAACCCCCCCTTAACAATTGACTTATGAAAGCAAGAAAGGTGCATTTTAATGCATCTTATAAGAGCAGAAGTTAAATCTTCCCACCTCTTACATTTGGTGTCTTTTGAAAAGATGCGATCAACTTTCCCACTTAAAATTTGTGGATATTTTCCAAAATAATCCAACATAATTTTGAATTGGAAAGCAAATGTACGCTTCGCCATAGTTCCTTTGGCGATTCAAAACTCGAACTGAATCTTGAACCATAAACGCATGACGATCGCTTGATTTGCTGCGTGCGCAGCAGAAATACGTCACTTCCTAGCGTAAAGCGAGATGTTCGAAACGACCGAGGTACGAGAATCAGACACCTTCTTTCGGTCGAGAAAAAGCCATTAACGTCCCGCGGTCGAAAGGCGAAACGATCCCAACCCAACCGGGGTACGAGAATAGACCCGTTAATCATACGTAGGGTACCAAGCGTCCTCCCGCTAGTGTGGTGCTGGAGTTGTGAGTGGGGGTGTCAGGTCAGTTGTCGTCCTCGTCATCTGATCGCGGTTCGAAGTTATGAGGTTCGTCCCAAAATAGCCCTCGTGTTACTTAAAAAAGGGACATTAATATAACTAAACATTGTTTATTACATAATATTCTTTCCTCAACCCAGGAATGGTAACGATACTGCGGTACTCCTTCATTGGTATCGTTGAGTCAATTTGACTCCGGCTCAAAGAAAAATTCATTTTAAAGCGCTGGCGCATTTTATGAACACATAAGTTAAATAAAAACATTTTTAATTCATTAAACTACAAATTTGTAGTGATAAATCACGTTCTCACATATGTAATAATTAGTAATTAAGTATTGCGATTTTTTAAAATTTAAAAATAAAAAAAAAGCTTACCAAGGTCGCTGCCGATCAAGTACTTTTGACTCATCCCTGTGATTCGGACCTTCCATCTAATTAGAGGACCTCTTCTTAAATATAGTTAAGAGATAGCAGAGACGGGGTCAACTAATTAGATAAAGGTCCGAATCTCAGACGTGAGTTTTGGCAGCGAACGTGTTAAAAAAATATAATATTACTTAACTAATGCTGCGAAATAAAAATCCCAAACTAACATCACAGCACTAGGGACGAAATATATGAATAAATTCTTAAAATGTAATACAAAAAAATGTTTGCTTTTCAAAGTCTAAAGCTTTAATTTAAAAAAAGGGTAGCGAATATAAAATGTGTAGTGGTTGGTTCTAGTTTAATGGCGCATGACACCACCATACTGCACTATAAAATGTGTAAATATTTATAAAGATACATTTTGGTAAAAATAGTCAGAAGTAAACTCAAACTACGCCACAGACTTGAATCAGGAATGTCAACATCTTTATCAAAATCTTTACATAATTCTTCCGATAGCAAATATCTTGTATCTTATATTTTCAACATATCTCTGAGAGAAAATTAACATTTTCAATAACATGTATTTTACTAATCTGGTAAAAAAAGCAAATATAAAATATGACAAATTGTATCAAAGATTCGTAGGATAAAGAATGAAATCAAGGAGTCAAACTAATTCCGCTCACATAGCGCTAGATGGTAACGTGAAGTCAAATAACTACACCCTACTTTCTCCTTTGTTTTCGTGCGACAATTTGACTCGCTGAGTTTTAAAACTTAACTTCTGAGCTTAAAACGGTAGATCCTACACGCTCGAAATTTGATCAACTATTGTGCCAAGGTCTGTAGATAGTACAGCTAAAAGAAGGGGAATTATACTTTTCTAGCAGTAACAGAATCGCAGTTTGAGTGGGAGGACGAATCAA
This sequence comes from Araneus ventricosus, assembly GCA_013235015.1. Taxonomy (NCBI): domain Eukaryota; kingdom Metazoa; phylum Arthropoda; class Arachnida; order Araneae; family Araneidae; genus Araneus; species Araneus ventricosus. The sequence goes on from BGPR01000009.1 coordinate 508,738, forward strand.
TTTGACTCAACATTACCATTCCAGGGTTAAATAACTTATCTGTTGTAGTTTCTCTTCTCCAGAGAAACGTGTATTTTTTAAAGAGATGATGGTAATATTTTTGAAACCCTCAACTATTTACAGAAATTCTTGTAAATTTACTGTATTAGATTTCTAGTGCTCATTGTTTTATATTGGTGCCTTGCTTTGCATCGAAGTGCTTACAATTTTAACTAATACTGTAAAAGCAGATTGTTGCAATTTTGTGTTTAGAATCAAATGGATGTGCACACTGCCTTTCACAAGAGGTGAAAGTATTACAAAAACTCTTTTTCTCTGCATAGTAAACCTTCAAATAAAATTTTCTTTGACTCATTTAATGTGTGTTTCATTAAAATGTAATTATAATTACGTAACATTTCCCAGTAGATTTTCCGAAATTGTAATTATTAAGTCATTGCAAAGAAAGCACCTTTATGCATTGGAGCTAATTTCAGATCAGCTAAATTCAGATGCTTTGAAATTTTGGTTCGTTACTGCAAGACGAGATGACGGAAAAAGCTATACTCGAAACAATGTTAGATTTTTAACTATAATCGAACAATTAATTTTTGATGTCATTTTCACTGAAGAACGTATGAAATTCCGAAAATCGAATGGATGACTTTTTTACCCTTTATTATAGTACTGGCACTGAATTTGTATAAATTTAGCACCAAATATTTCTCCCAAAGGTAAATTCTTTAAAAACGTGACAAATGTACTCATTTTTAATTCCATGACAATCCTAGAGGTAATATCTTTTGGTTGTGAATACACTCCAGATTTAAATTTTATTAGAATTACTTTATTATACATCCATAAAAAATTTATTTAAAATTTCTGCTTTATTACAAGTTTTTCTGATATTTGATTTGGTTTTAAAAGTAGTTATAAACAATCTTGATGAATTCTTACTTGAACTATTTATATCCCCATATTACTTAAAAATACCGCGTTAATCACGCTTTAAATCTTCGTACATACGACCGGTTTCCTTGACGGTATTCATAAAAACGCGATAAATGCAATTCCGACAGCATACAGTCATAGCAAGCAGTTTAAGACAGAAATTGAAAAAGTTTAATTGTTAAAGTCTTTTCCTCTTTCCTGCGGTTATATTGCATCAAAGCTTGTAATATGATGCAAAAATAAAATTAGCAAATTGCCAGAAAATTTATTCGAAACAAAGTTTTAACCCTTTGCACTCCGAAAGATAATAAGATGCATAATTATACACGTGTGAGTGCAAAGATTGATTTAGCGCTTCAAGAAGCTGAAAAATATCGTTATTAATTTGTTTCAATTCCTAAAAAAATCTGTGTGCTTTTGCTATTAAATGGTTTTTATAATAAGCGCGATCCAACAAGAATGTGTAAAAGATGTATCATTCAGAAGAGTGAAAGGGTTAAGTTTTAATAGCTTTATACCATTATTAAACTATTGCAATATGGAAAAATCCAGATTTTCTAGTGAACTGTAGGGATATTCACGAATTTTCGGCATTTACACCGTCACAAGCAATTATTCCCGACCTACTTGGGTAGGAAAATGAAGTCTTGTAGTATTAAGAGCAATCGAAGAAGAGTCGTCTCCTTAACCTCGATATAGTTTTATGAATAGGCAGTTAAATTATATTTTCTATTTTGTCAGCAAAATTGTTCCGTAAAAGTAATGTCGCATCAAAGGTTTTCTTTATGAGCCTTCTGCTGAGGGGTTGGTATTTTGCAATGTTTTAAAGCTTTCTATGTAAACGTTTTTAACCTTCCAGTGGGCGCGCTTACGCAAATTTTACGACATATCGTGCATCTTACTGCATATATATATATTGTGTTGTTTTACAAAAATAAATGCAACTTTTATTTATGTTATCTGTATTTATTAGTCTAATAGTAAACAATGATTTTATAAACAAAATTGCACTTAAATATATAAAATAACATTATACCTGTGTAATATGATGCGCAATTCAAGTATCTCTTGCAAACTTGCTCCCGCTGGAAGGTTAATTAACTTTCAACTAATTAAAATGATGTAGTTTTAATAGCATTAATGGTTTTTAAAATTTTTTTGTGATTTGAAAACACCGAGTGTTTGGCGTAGTATGGTCAAATTGGCCCGTGTACCTCCCATTAAACCAAACCAAACCATTTCTATGTAAAGTCTTTTCATCTGCACACGCGCACACACAACTTAAAATAATTATCAAATAAATACTAAACTAAGTAATAAAAAATAAATTTATCAAATCTGTAGGTAAGAACAAAAATTGTAAGAGTGAGGTGCTAATACTTAAAGTAAAATATGATTATATTCATATTCATTATACCTAAGGCATGTTCAGAAATTTTTTTCTAATGATTTTCAGTGTGGTTTATTTTCCTTATTTTGTTTTCAGAACTTCAAGATTCTACTGTGTAGTACACTCATTAAAGATTGCTTTTTTTCTTTAATGTATTCTTAATTATTATTGTGGAATTCTTACTCATTTCTTTTTCTCTGATTCACCGAAATTTGCACTCTTAAATCGAAATCAAATTTCAATAAAATGTAGTCTATTGACAGATAGAACAGCATATTAAAATTTTAGAAATTTAATAATAACTAGGAATGAGTAATTGCAGGAAATTTCGGAATTCTAGCTCATCGCGAATAGAGTTAAATATAGATTACTTAACTCCATTTTTACAAACCTGAAACTAAAAACATGTAAAACTGCTTTATATATACTTATTAGAAACAAAAATTTGGAACTTTATAGCAGGAATTTCAATTAGCAATTTCACCAAATTTTGTCCAAAGCGGGAAACGCGATAAGCATACATACAAGGTGTTTCGAAACTCATGGTCAAAAATTTAAGGGGTGATCGAAAACATCTAAACAAGCAATTTTCACCTTTCAATGTATGGGCGGAGAGCAAACGGTGAACCGCTAGACAACGCTGTAATGGAACGCATAAAGCGCGAGTTTTCTTGCACATCGTCATTTCTACCGCGGATTTCAGAAGGCATGGTGACATACAGTAATCAGGAAAATGCGGACGTGCATTTTATGTATGGTCTTGCGAATGGGAATGATTTGGAAGCCGAAATACTGTACAGGCAGCGTTTCCCGAGAAGACGCGTGACAGACCGAAAAATGTTCGAGCGATTGAATCGGTGCCTGTGTGAAACGGGATCCTTTGTCACCGGTATGCATGATACAGGGCGTGGCAGGAATGTGCGGACGCCATAAGTTGTAGAGGACATTCTGCAAGGAGTGGGAGATCGTCCGGATATTAATACGTAGAGGTTTCACGTGCCGTAAATGTGTCCCACTCGATTGTTTGGCGAGTACTAAGGGACGAAGGATTACACCCCTACCATGTACAGAAAGTGCAAGCCTTGATATCTGCAGATTGTGAGCCACGTATCGAGTTTGCACGTTGGTTTTTGCAACAGCTAGCGGCGCAGCCTGATTTTAGTGCACATGTGTTATTCACGGATGAAAGCATCTTTACTCGTGAAGGCATTTCTAATATGCACAACCTTCATGTCTTCTTTTGAGCAGTTTCTGTAATTTTGCCACACATGCTATCAATAAAATTATTTAGCACCTCCTCTATCCGTTTGGTGTTTCATTGTTTCATGTGACAGCAACGGAGGCCTCCTAGCGATTCATCGCTTGCTCTCCGCCCATGCATTGTATGGTGAAAATTGCTTATTTAGATGTTTTCTATCGCCCCTTAAATCTTTTCCCATGAGTTTCGAAACGCCCTGTATTTTAGTAGGGAGAATAATGAGTCATTTCAGGGAATCGTAGTGCAGGATGACGATTTCCACTGCATACGAGTACCTTAAACCTAGGTTGCAATTTTACAGATCTTCTAAACGTATTAAATTGGATTGAGTATGCGATTATTTTATACCAAGAAAAAATATACTATGGTACTAGATAGAAATATTTATAGATTCCAAAATATTTTATCGCTAAGAATCTTTAACATTGGCCTACTCTAAACTTTCGATTAAGAACAATATTTGAATCTATGAATAAAACAAAGGAAGTGTGCTCATTATATCGGTTTTACCGACGGAAATACTAAATCGCCGAATTGTTCGTGACTTCCGGTTTTACAAATTGCATTGCTATACATCATCAAACTTAATTTACTTGCAAATTCAGGCAACATATGAACTTTAATTCAACAATTAAATATGGGTTGTTAGCATTTTTAAAATGAAATAATTATTGGAACTGAAAACCTTTACCCCTTGCCCTACGATTTTATTTAACCTCCTAATTAGATGACACCGTCTTTTTTTATTTCAATCCATTTAATATGGTAAAGGATACTTGAGACATGTAAGCATCTCCAAGTGATTTTTGTAGTTAAAATTATTTGTTACGTTGACTTAATTGCAGATATAAATAGCTAAGTTCTTTAATCCGATGCATGTGTCAGATACGTTGTTGTAGGTTAAAAGGTTAAAGCAGTATTTATAGGTTAATCCTCTGAACGGGATATCAATAAGGCCAAATATACAACCTCATTATGATCGCTAAAGTGCATGCTAAGTCAAGAGTATTCGAAAGTCGTTCCGAGTGAATGTAAAACTTTATTCCATAATCAACTGATAAACAGCCAGAAAAGATTAAAAAATGCTTAATTGTCTTACAATTCATATTTTTATATAAAAGAAAGCGCTATATTATTTATATAAAAACACACGCAGTTTCAATGTATACAGAATGTATGTGAGCGAAACACATGGTAAATAAGCTACAAGAAAAATATCATTTATTTGCTCAGCTTATTTCGTTTATTTCCATTGATATCCAAAAATTATTTGATATTTTGTATTTATATATTGTTTTTATGACTATGTATGTGGTTCGGTGGTCTAGGGGTATGATTCTCGCTTTGGGTGCGAGAGGTCCCGGGTTCAAATCCCGGTCGAACCCAAAATCTTTTTTTATAATGAAACAACAAATGACGTGCTTAAATGTTTTGCAACAGAAATAATTCCGTGCTAATATAACATTTTTATAGCTAACTTCTCATATATATTCGAAATAACTAAGTAAAGGAATATTCAACTGTCAGCACTCGGAAAATTAGATGCATAATCATTCACTAAATACAGAAGTTCATTTTATTGCTTTATGAAATAAAAAAATATAATCGTTAATTTTCCTGAAAAATTAATCTGAAATATCCAACAACCCTGTAGGTACGAAGGGAAATCAGAGATCTCATTCCTGATCATCATTTGCTGATGAAAGATTCCGATATAATATTAGTCTTCCAGAGATATTAAAACTAGATATTAAGAGAATCCAAAGCATATAAAATCGTTTGTTTGACAGCAGCTACATATGTCCTGTAGATCACAATGTAAGAAAGGACGATGCGTTGGAGTGTAGTGATGATGTTAATTAAAGTCATTTTTAACCCCTCAACAGCGATGCCCAACCTCAGTTTGTGCATAGAATAATGGCCGTTTTACACTTATAATCTTAAAATAGGATAATTATATAAAGTTAAGTCATTCATAGACATTATCATACGATACAAAAATGACTGATAATCAAATAACATCTCAGGTGTTCTATGGGCACTTAGCTGAATCAGTACAACACATTCCTAAAACAGAACGGTAGATGACCCCGTAGACGGTACAGAAAACTACACAGACTATTTGGTAGAAGCCTAATCGTTTATAGTCTTGAATTTTATTATTTTAGAATTGTAGTACACCCATTGAGTTTAAATATTTCATTCATATTTGGCATTTCAAATGCATAACCAGGACGACAGTAGCAAAAGTAAGCACGTAACTGTATTAAGTATATATCCTATATGTATGCATAAGCATTTTTACTTCTCTATTTAACTTGTAATATTTCATGTTAGTATAGAAGGAATTTTGTAATCGATTTTTCCCTCACTTTCCTCATGTGCTAGAGTTTTAAATATGTATACTCCATGACCAAACATTATTGTAATATTTTCAGAACTAAATTGTCAGCTAATCGATTCATTTAGCTAAATTAATGGATTGAGAAACAGTTGTCCAAATAAAATTGTGTTGTATGAGGCAGATTTGCAGCCATTGAGATTCAGAGGAGGAGCTGGCTTGGAGAAATATTTTAACAAACTTATAAGCTACGGTTCTCACAATCGCACCTCGTTGTTTTTACGAGGGTGGAAGAGCAACCAAAGGTTGAAGAAAAACAGTCCTATGAGCCTAGCTGCAGAGTTGAATCTAATTAGCCGGGAGGTTGAATGTCACTCCCTAAAAAATTGTATTAATCCATCGGAAGGACTATTGGGAGTATTCTTCCATACAGAACTACAGCAGGCTGTAAACAAAGCTGATACAGTTCCGGCTCTCATGAAGCAGATGGCGCTCCAGTTAATCAACGAAATCCCTGGAGTGGATATCCAGATTTACACAGATGGGAGCAAAAATGAAGAAAATCAATCAGGGAGTGGGGTATATATTAAGACTCCCAGAGAAGTCAGAAAAATTAAATTGAGAAACCCGGATAATTGCTCGGTGTTTAGAAGTGAACTGTTGGCTATTGAGGCCGGACTCGAGGCCATTTTGAATGAAAACAACTACGGGGCGGTATGGATAAATCAATAGTTGCTATTGGTGGCAGTACCACCATCAGAAACCATTTAATTTTTAAGTTGTGAATTGTATTAAAGTATGTGCAGCTATTTTAGGCAGAATTAAACCAACTGCAGTTTCATGTTTCACCGACAATTAATACCGCAATAGCATAGGCCAACCCATTTTGGTGTCAGGAATTTTTTAAACTGATTTTATGTTTTTTTCATGTGTTGAAAACAAATATGACGTTAGTTTTAGCCCATCAGCTCTTGCTTGTAAGATATTAGAGAAGTGTTATTTACATTAAAAGGATTAGGGTATGAGTGGTCAATTTTAAAAAATTAACCTTTTTCTTAATGAATTTTGCAAAACATTTTAATTAATTGAATATTAAACCACATGGACTCTCTTCTGTCAAACCTTTATAAACTTTTATACTTAAATAATGACATAGGAGAGAGAGGAATTTTGCAAAAACTGAGAGAGGTCACAGGTGATATTTGTCTTTTACTTTATGCCCGCAATAATGCTCAAACAACTTAAAGATTATAACTGCACGGACATGGAGTGGTATTATGTTATGTTGACTCTTCAATAGCTTAATTAAAAAATAAGAAGTGTGAAAAATGATCTAAAATGAAATTAAAACTTGTTTTGTTCCACTCCTAAAGTTTTTTTGTTTGGCTTAAGAAAGTAATGAACTTTTGTTTGCACAGTTTCTTACAATGTTTCTACAGTAATCTGCCATCATATGAATATCCTATATACAGTTATATCGATCCTCTATTGTCTTTATGTCCTGGTGGAAGTCATTTACTTTAATGTTTGTTAGTATTGCCAAGAATTTCAAGGAAAACGTCCAACTGGTTGTGCAAGTAATAAACATTTATGATCAGATTTCGAATAAGGTATTTGAAGTTGTTAACTAAATAAAAATATTTTTCAATCGTATGGCTATCTAGAAAGTTCTTGACCACAAAGACAAATGAAATCCACACTTTTCTCCCAGTCTCATTCATGGAATCTACGAAATGAGGATCGTTTATGAGCTGTCTGATTTGTGGACCACCAAAAATTCCAGCTTTAAATTTTTCTGTACATTATTTTTTCATATGAACTCAAAGCAAGAGTTTTCCTGGCAATAGCTTTCATGAACTGTTTCTTTAACCCTAGCATTATATGCAACGGAATCAAGATGTTTCTGTCTCATCCGTCTGTATCGTTCACTAATGGCATTTGTTTCTAAAATTACCCTGTTCTCTCTCGTAGGCATTCATTTGGTTATTCGATGGTGTTGTATCTGGCTAAGTGCTCTCTCCCCTTTTTCTGATAATATCATCACCCCGTCTTTGGCTGCGCATGCGCCTTAGGAGCGAGAATAAGTACGTTGGACCAGCGAAAGCTAAGCGTTGGATGTTGCGTGTAAATGTGTAAATATTAAGCTATGTTATTAAACATATTTAAATTCCTATCATCAGCCTACTTACTTTCTGCGTCCTGGAGTTATACTGTGGCAATGAGTATTAAGTATTCACCACAGATGTTAATGTTTATCTCTGCTATTCAATAATGCGAAAGAAGCAAAGACATTTTAAATGGCACCCTTGATGAAAAAAGGAGAAGTTTCGTATTTTTATGTCCAAAAAATTACCCACTGATTTTCATGAACGTATTCGTTTCCATTTCAGTTTTTTTTTGTTTCAAACCCACACCGACCAGCCTACCCAAACGGGTGTAACGCCTATAATATTCTTCTACATGACCGTGCTTTTGAGGAGCGTCCCTTTCCACACAAGTCTAATCCTGGTGAGAAAATATGTCACACCTGCCGGGTCTACCCATAGGGGTACAAACCTAGGACTTGCAAAGGTGATTTCAGGTACGAAGACGTGTTGTGGTCAAGAATGGCGCTAGAGTTTGCCCGATGGAGGGGGGGGGGTCGACGGTCTCCCCTACCGGTGGTACGGTCTACTCGACCTGCTGTATGGGGAGAGGGACGAGTGTAATGAAATTGGTCTCAAATTTTCGCCAGATTATTATTTATCAACTACAGTTGAATACCCCGTACAAATATTTCCCCGACGGGGGGCTCTGGACCCCCTCTGGCGCCACCCCAGGTTGTGGTGTCAAAGTTCCCTAGCCGATGACGGGACATACCTCCTTGTGAGGATGTCGCGCATGCGACGCTCACATTGGACCTATTATGATTGTGTCACAGCTGCCGTGTTATAATCTTCGGCGATCCGGTCACTGAGCTTTTCAAAATGTTCTGGTTCTAAACCTTTTGGGAGAGTGCACCGACGTGGATTTAAAAAAAAATGTTCTGGTGATGGGGCAGGCTATTCCTTGTGTGATTGCCAAGTAACACGAAACTTTTGTGATGTAAAAAGGTGTATAATGTCTAGTGAAAAGTAGGCTGACGGAGAAAAGATCTACAATGCTTAATCGAAACCTTACAGGCTGTGATGCACGAAACACACCTTGTGACAAATCAGGTAGCAATTGCTCTAAAAACATTTGATATGCAACATCTTCAGGTAAAAGGGAAAGACCACCAACGAATTACAATAAATGCTACATATTTGTTATTTGACATTATTCCTTTCCCTATTAAAGAAATTGAACATTTTTTTCTTTATTTTTCCTCTAATATGAAATAATTGTAAACTGAAGTGCTTATATGAAACAATTATCTTTTGACAAATAGAGTTCACTTGCTGTATATTATCTGCCCCTCTTTCTTGCTGCAAAAAAATTCCCATCTACCAGTATTTTTTGAAAAAAAATAACTAATCGAATGTATTATGATGATGGTTATCCAGGAAAAATGGTATGCATACATTTTCAAATTCATTTATTCAGAATATTCTTTCATATTCTGTTAGTATTTACCTCACTTTTATGCATTGATTTACATCTAGGTATACTGCTTATAGGTAAAAACTAAATGTGTTATTTTTATACCCCAACTGATTTTACCAAGATAATTATATTTTTATATAAATTAAAGTTATCATAAACTCCTACAAATGTTAAATTAACAATTGGGTGATCATAAGAGAAAATATCTAAGTTTCTCAAAATAGCGGATCTGGCAGTTATGAGCTTAATAAATCAATCTGATGCCAATACGTTCTTTCTTCTTTCTTATAGCATAATATGTGGTCATACGACAATGGCAATTCATTCTTTCTTATCTAGACTGTCAACAGCCGTTGAGCAGCAGCTGATACTGCCCATTTTGTTGCTAATTCTTCTAGAATGCCTCATTGTATAGCTAATTCTTATACTTTTTGTGTTCCTGTGTTTATCTACTTCCAGTGGTAGAAAATAACTAACTTAGAAACTTAAGTACAATATATGACAGTGGTTGAATTAACGCTCTTCATTTTTAGATTCTGAAGATTATCCTCACCCGATTATGCACGAACTAAATTTCTGCTAAAGGAAAATGCCTCAAAGTTTTCTTATCTTCGTGCAGATTGGTGGATCTTGTTATAAAACATACAAATTTCTAATTTTGTGAACCGCTAATATTTTACTTCTGTCAACATAATCTATAAAAGTATATTTGCTTTGTATTGAAAGAAAAACGATAGGAAACAATTATTATTCTCTGTGTTTTTCACATTTTATTAATTTGAATTTATTTTTTATGCCTTATTTAAATATTTTAAATATACAGAGTTATTCAAGACAATTATACCGAATACAAGTAACTATAACTTTCTTGTAAACAGCGAAAGGGAAAAGAAGTGTGAACACAATATAGAAGGAAGCTAAAGTTTTGTTTGGATACATAATAATTCCCGTTGTGACTTCCTTCGTCACATTGGCAACATTCGTGCAGTTGTTTCATATAACCATGCGAAGCAATTTCTATTCGTGACTTCATTTCGTTAATTATTGCATGCACAAAAGGCTTTAAGGCAAGGTCTAGGACACATTTAATGAAATGAAGACCCAAGAAGTAATTACAGAAGATATAGATAACCGCATGAAAAAAATGTGCCTCAATCACTGTAAACATGCTTCGCAGTGTCTGGCGTAAAATGTACTACCACACGGTTCTTGCCGTGTGACCAAGAAAACATCACAAAAGGCATTTATTACGTACAAAAAAATTTTAAGCTTTCTACTGTATTGTGTTCAAACTTTTCACACATACTTTTGTTGACAAGGAAGTTAAAGCTATTTGTGATCTGCGGAATAGTTTCGAATAACCCTATATATTCAAAATATTTAAATAAAGCATAAAAAATTAATTCGAATTAACAAAAAGCGAAAACACATTAAGAAAAATAATTGGTTCCTTTCGATTTAATTTCCACACACGTCAAATGTACTTTCAAATACGATTATGAGAAAATCAGAAGTTCAGTAGTCTGCAAAATAAAAAAAAAATAGCCACATCCATCAATTTGCTTGAAGATAAGAAAAGTTGTTATTTTCGTGCTGTTCGATCTTTGACAAAAGGACTCATAATTGTATTTTATAAAGGATTCTGATAAAAGTTTCTTTACAGAAAAAGGACAGTATGTTGATAAGGTAATTAATGGGGAACTAGAGTCGACGTAATTAATGAGAGGGTAAAGAGAAAAGTTATCTTTTCTTTTAGATCTGTCACCTGCAAAGAAAAATTATTAATCTTAATGAAATCTGAACAGTGTTTGGAAAATGGTACTCTTCTGAACACTAAAGATAGTGTAGAAGGGATAGAAAGATTGGAAGTTATATGCATGTAAGGTAATCATGGGTTGTCTTTTAACTGTGCAAGCTATCCACGAACAATGAGAGTTGTGCACTCTTATTGCCGTTCTACTTCCCGATTTCTTTGTGTGTGTGGTCACGTTTTATGTTTAGGAAAATTGAATGATACTGCTGTCAGCTATATGCTTTCTAAGAAGTTTGAACGGAAATTGGAAGAAAGAATATTACAGTCTTCTCAACAAGTGTATGCAAAAGTTGGAAACAACAGAAAAAGGAAAAATCTATCAGAGTTCAGGCAGACAGAGGTGAGTAAAAATTGAGCTAGAATTTCCCCCCTCTTTTTGTGTTTGACAATGTCGAGTTTGGGTATAAAAGTGTTAAATTGATCTAGTTGATTGCGCCCATTTTCTGTTAATTCGTTTTATGGCCAAGCTAAGAGATACTTATTTGTTTTAAAATTTATTTTATCAGTGCTGTTGTGGAATTTCAAATCCTCATTCATTAATATAGTTTTTGTCTTCCATTCAATAGAGAAATTTTATTACAAAACAAACTTATCCGATATTGCATGTATATATGTAGTACGCGTCTCGAAAGTATGTACGCCTTTTTTTCAGCTGAAGGATGTCTGATCAACCTGAATGGATAGGAAAATGGAATTTATGAATCAGGTTCGCATTATTCTAATTTATGGCACAATTTTCTCCCCATAGTATGAAATTAGAAATCTCCCATGCTCAGAAATGATTGCAATTGATTTTTTGAATATAGTAAAACCTCGGTTAATCGAACATGGTTCAACCTAAACCCAGATTATCCGAAATGTTTCTGATATTGCAAATCCAAAAACACGTACTGTACTTCACGGAAGTACAGTACGTGTTCTTCTTAAAGACCTCCAAAGAAGGTCAGTAATTAATTTTAGAATGCTGAAATTAAAGTTAATAGGTATTAACTATATTAATTGCGATATTGCTTACCTGTGCCTGTCAGGCGCAGTGCGCCCGAACTCGTCGATGTGAATATTGCGCAAGACGGAGGGTTAACTTTAATGAAGAACATAAATGTAACCTACAAAGGGAGTTTCAAATCGTTTTACACTGAAAACATTTCAAAATTACATACTTTAATTAGATGCAAAATAGTAATAGATGTTTATGGCTTACTTGAAAAAATCGTTATCCGAAGCGGCTTCCCCCTCTTTAGTTCGGTTAATCGGGGTTCTACTGTATTTTCATAGTTGGTGCACGATGTTTGTTGTTACATAACTTCCCTTATTGTGGCTAAACACTGGTAGGAAATTTATATAATTTGTTTTCCAGATGGGACCTTTGCCTTTTTGTTCTTTTCCACGGAACTTGGTTTTGAGATAGCTTGTTTCGCTACTTAAAACTTCTATTTATTAAAATTACATAATTTGATTCCTTTATGTTGATTGGAAATTCTGATTGTTCATGCTTATTGCGGTTTCGAAAGATGCAATTGAATGTAGACTTATCATTTTCTCTCATCATAATGAACAAACAATTATAATGCGTTATTATATAGTTTTTATATGAAATTTATTGCAGTTTTCAAATTAGGTCATCCATATCTGGTTATAAATGTTGTATATTCCTAACTGTGCAATTCTGGGAAACAGTCACAAAAATAAATCTTTTTGTCCCATATGTATGAGACATAGACATATGTATTATTTAACAACTGCGCATTTTATGCATTTTCTTGAGATGCTTGTTGTGTGTGTAATAAGGTAACAATATTTAAAAACAGAAGAAGCTAGATAAAGTTTAAAAAAAAGAAAAATGTAGTTGTAATATTGTTGAAACAGGACATTGTAGTACAGATATGTGCTTGATATCATTTCTTTGCATTTTTAGCAGCCCTTTATTGTCTTTTTATTTCTTACTGATTTTTTATTCCATTTTGAGAAAATTGAAACAAAGAATCTAAAGGATTAAGAATCCGTATTTAAGAAGCAATGCATGAAGAACCTATATAATGTTCCACACGGAGAATTAAAAAAAATTGTTTCACTCAGTGACTGTTTAAACGGCCACTGAATAAGAGTAGTTTATTAGTGTAAGGTTGCTCAAGTCGTTACACAGCCTAAATCGTACCGCTGCCATTCTGACTTTGTTTCCGTCGAATCAGCAACGCTGACGGCACTGCTATGACTACAAGCATCGGCGATGTTAATTCCATTATTTAGAATAGAGCTTCGATGCGTTACAACCTAACATCGAAGAAAAATAAGTTTTCTGTAGTTTTCTTATAGTTTTCGTGAATATTTCGTAAGACGGAGAGCAATAAATATTAGAATTAAAATATCGTTATTTCTTAGGGTATCATTCTGTGCTAATTGAACAATTACTTTTATGTTACGATGGCTCTCTAGTTCGGTTCATTCTTTTATAATGCTTATTTAAAATATTACACGTCGTTTTGCTTAAGTCGTACCTCAAACGATGCTTAAGTCGTAACAGGTAAGCCTTAACCCATGTTTCCTCATCGTCCTAAAATTAGAACAGCACACATAAGTCGCTTTTATATAAATTGGCTAAAGCTTGTCCACAGCCAAGCTGCTATATTAATTGTTGAAAGCTCCATTTACTTGGATTGCCTATTTCAATACTTTTAATAACAAGAGAGTTTTTTTTACTTGTTGACATATAAATGCTTAAACTTGATTTTTGTTCATGGTATCTTTAGTATTTTCAATTTTTTAGATTTTATTTAAAATTGATGTATTGTTCAAATAATGACTTTTTAGTATAGGATTTGATTCTTGATATGTTTTGTTTACTTTATTTCTGTATGATTATATACAAGTTATATTTGGATTTATATATATATATATATATGCCTTTCTCGCACATTTGAATTAATGTTAGATATTTTTTATTAAATTTTTAATATTGTGATTTTCGCAGATTTTTTTCTTACATTTTCAAGTTTTTTACAGTTTTGACATTCAAGAAAACATACATATAAATTTATACTTTTATTCTAGTTAAAAATCACTGCCAAGAAAAATTATCTAGAGGATCAATTTTCCCTACATTTTCGACTCTTCTATAAATAGGGCGATGGTACAATGTATTACTTCCTATTAGTACAGTAAACGAAGGTAAAAAATCGGGGGAAAAAAACTAAATAATATAATTTTGAAAATTGCTACACATGTTTTTGAGGGGCTTATGAGGAACATACTAAAATCCCCGGTCCTGGGAGGTGAGCTCGCGCCGCCATCTTGAATTTCATCTCCCCCTTTTTTTAGTTTTTTTCTGAATATCTTGAAAACTATCCCTTTTTCGAAATACATGTGTATAACAAATTAAAGAGCGTACCATTTCCTACAAATGGATGCTTTGATTTTTCGTCAAGCTTTAAAAGTTTTTTAGATAATTGGTCTCAAATTGGATGAATTTGTAAATAGTGTAGTAAGTTGTATATAGTTTGTTGATAGTCCAGTCAATGAAGAGTTTTAAAAAAAATTAAAGCGTATAGAGTTTTGAAAACTGGTACACTTGTTCTGAGAGCTTCTGATGAACAAACTACAAGTCCCCGGTCCTGGGAGTCGAGTTCGCGACGCCATCTTTGATTTCATCCCCTTTTTAGTTTTTCCTGAATATCGAGAAAAGTATTGAATTTTAAAATTACAGTTTAGTTAACAAATTAAAGAGAATGAAATTCCCTACAAATAAATACCTTTGTTTTTCTTCCAACCTTAATAGTTTCCGAGTTAATGGATCTCAAAGTTTATAGCCAACTTAGATTTCATCCCCCTTCTTTTAATTTTTCTTGAATATTTCGATATCTTTTCAATTTTTTAAATTTTGTATAATCAGAAAATGAAAGATCGTAAAATTCCCTACAAACTCATGTTTTTATTTTTCTTTTAGCGTTAATAGTTTCTGAGATAATGGGCCTTAAACATTTCCCGCCATCTTGGATTTTATCCCCCCTTTTTAGTTTTTCTTGAATATCTCGGAAACTATTAAAGCTAGAAAAAATAGTAAAACCATGCATTTGTGGGAATTTTACGATCATTAATTTGTTATATTACATGTAATTTGAAAATCAAACAGTTTTCGAGATATTGAAGAAAAACTAAAAAAAGGGGGATAGATTACAAGATGGCGGCAAATTTTGAGACCCATTATCTTAGAAACTATCAAAGTTAAAACAAAAATAAATGCATATATTTGTAGAGAATATTCCAGTATTTAATTTGCTGATTATATAAACTTAAAAATTGAATATATTTATAAATATTCAAGAGAAACTAATAAAGGGGGATGAAATGCAAGATGGCGATAAACTTTGAGACCCATTATCTCGAAAACTATTAAAGATGGAAGAAAACTAAAAAAATACGTATTTGTAGGGAATTTTACGCTCATTAATTTTTTATATTATATGTATTTTGAAAATTGAATAATTACCAAGCTATTCAAGAAAAACTAAAAAAGGAGGATGAAATCGAAGATGGCGGCGCGAGCTCACCCTCAGGAACGGGGATTTTAGTATGTTCATCATAAGCTCCTTAAGAACATTTCTACTAATTTTCAAAGCTATATGATTTTTTCGTTTTTCTTCAAACCCTTCATTTCTTGTACTATCAATTAAGATTTTTTACAAATTCATCTATTTTGAGAAAAATTATCTGAAAAAGATTAAAGCCTGAAGAAAAATCAGAATACTCATTTGTAGGAAATCGCACTATCTTTAATTTGTTAAATCATATGTACTTTGAACATTGAATAGTTTTCGATATATTCAAGGAAAACTGAAAAAGCTGAGGAAATCCAAGATGGCGGCAATCTTTGAAACACATTATATTCGAAACTATTAAAGCTGGAGGAAAAATAAAAGTATGCATTTATAGGAAATTTTACATTCATTAATTTGTTAAATCACATGTAATTTGAAAATTGAATAGCTTACAAGATATTCAAGAAAAACTAAAAAAGTGGGGATGAAATCCAAGATAGCGGCGAGAGCTCACCTCCCAGGACCGGGGACTTTTAGTATGTTCATCATAAACCCCTCGAGAATATTTGTACCAATTTTCAGAGTTATATGTTTTTTTTTCCTTGAAACCCTTTGTTGACTGGTTTACCGTGGAAGAAAATCCAAAATTAAGAGTTTTTTTACAAATTCATCCATTTCAGACAAATCTACTCAGAAACTGTTAAAGCTATAAAAAAAAATACAGGTAGGTGATTGTAGGGAATTTTACTCTCTTTAATTTGCTGTATCTTATGTAATTTAAAATTTAATAGTTTTTGAGACATTTAAGAAAAACTAAGACAAGCGGGACAAAATCCAAGATTGTAGCGAGATTTAAGACCAATTATCTCGAAAACTATTAAAGATAAAAATAAAACCAATTATCATTAGAGAATTTAATTGTCTTTAATTTGATGTGTTACATATAATTGAAAATTGAATAGTTCTCAGGATATTTAAAAAACAATGGGGCAAAAATCCAAGGTGGCGATACAATTTGACACTCATTGTCACGGAAACTATGAAACCTAAAAGAAAAACAAGAGCATGTGTCTGTAGGGAACTTTACGCTCTTCAAATTTATTATGATATATAATTTGAAAATTGAATAGATTTTGAGATTTTTAAAAAACTAAAAAATGGGCTTGAAATCCAAGATGGCTGCAGACTTTGATATCCATTATCTCTGAAACTATTAAAACTGGATTAAAAATTAAAGTATCGCTCTTTAATTTGTTAAATCAATTGTAATTTGAAAATTGAATAGTTTTCGAGATATTTAGAAAAACCTGAAAAAGGGGGATATTGGGGATAAGATCCAAAATGGTTAGATATTTCAAATGGCTAGATATTTCAAACTGAGACCCCTTTATGATTTGCTAAACAGAACTCTTCAACAATTTGGAGTATTTTCTGAATTTTTAATGCTTTTGAAACAGCGTTTATTACTTCATAAAAACTCAATCAGCTGTTTAATGATGACAGTCTGAGCCTGCTTAATTTTCGAAAATATAAACAATTTAATATTTCGGACTTTCTATTCCAAAGAAACCATCTTGCAGAAAAATGGGTGTTCAACGTGTTAATGAAGATTTTCTAAAGTTTACAAATGAAACATGTTATTGTAAATAACCCAGAAAATCGACAATGACGATACCAGCTAAACCCTATGCAGTAAAATCAACAACTATTTGTAAAAAATGTGACGTTCGACTAATGCTTAAGATGCTTCCTCCCCTTCCACCTACGTAAGGACTAATAGCAGTGGATTGTACCATTGTCCTATTTGTAGGATAACCTGTACCAATGAAACTAATAAAATTTGGTAAGTTTTTTTTTTATTTTATGTGTATACATAGGCTTAAATAAACACATTTTTTAGATTTTTTTAAAATTAATTTTTTCACTGCTTGGTGCAATATGGGTTAAGGATCTTTTCCACATCTAAAGATACACATCATTTATAGAAAGAGAATATTGTTTTTTTAAATATGTAATACTAAATATGCTCTATCCAATTTTTAGGCATGGTCCATAAACGTGGCAAAACGTGTCGATAGTCTTGCGTATCCTTTACAAACACGTGAAATAAAACAGTTCCGATTATTTTTCTTTTAATCAAATTCATGCCTTATCACAATAAATTTAACTTGAATGTATTGCAAAAATGCATTAACAAAATGAGGATTACTTTGACAAATGAGATACGGTTGTTTTACAGGAAATCTTTCTTTTCTATATCAGTTGCGTATGTGCATTCATTTGAAAGGTGAAAAAACGATGTATTTAAAAAAGGATTTGAAATAAATATAATGAAAACCTTCCTCAAAATAAACTTTATTGTGCTGAATTGATGCAGATAAATTTTAATCTCTTTACGTGAGAATGATTTATATAAAAAGCAGAATTTACAGCATGACGAAGATTAATCTCATTCAAAGCTTTCCATGCATTTTATTTATTCAGATACTTTATTTTTTTATTCTTGCGAGTAATTCGTTTCATGTGTGCTTCTTTTAACCATGGGAATAAATACCGCTGCAGTGAAATGTAAATAAAAAAACTCGCGAAAAATTTCTGAAAAACATTTCTCAGTGATGTTTATCTTGTTGGCTATAACAAGAGCCGATAGTACCAGTGTATCGCATAGATTTTTCCTTACAGTTTATCTTCCGAAATGTTTATTTTAATTCTATGCTAAGAGAGAATGAAGAAAATAAAAAAAAGAGATTGATGAAATACTTTCTTCAGAGGAGATGTGAATAACTTTTTTTCATCATATCTCTTTTTTTACTTGACACATTCTATCGGAGATTTTTGCTAGACGGGAAAATATTATTTGCTTGCGTTTTTCAATCGGGTAAGTTTCCATTTTCTTTGTGAATGGGAAATGGCAAAGGGAGAAAATGTAGGTAGGAAATGTGCCGACAAGTGTGTTTAGCATTTGAAAGGTTTTCCCGGTTACAATTGGATTCAGTTCCACTAAATCTTCTCAAGAAGATCAGTTCCTACATTAGTGAAATGGATTGATTTTTAGTACTAAAGTTTTTTAAAAAAGGATTTGAGTGGTATGAGTAGAGAGTAGAGATGTCGCATTTCGTGATGCATTCTTTAGTGAGAAACGTTTTCTCGTTGAAGAGTTAGACAGAAAATAGTTCACAGAATTCCTTCGACGATTAGAGTCTCAAGAATAAATTTATCCTTTTCTTTTGCCATGTTAGAATAATATAAATTTCTTTAACAGTCTTAAAGCGTTATATAACAGTAAAATAAGTTAATTAAAACAATTTTTAAAAACGTTCTTTTATTAGTTTACTAATATTCTCTACATTTCAGTCTTTAATTTATAATTCAATATTATTAATATTTCATTATTTTTATATTAAGGAATTCTTTATCTTCTCTCACAATCAATGTTAGCTGGTGTCACAGGTTTGGAGCTAAAATTCAATTAAATCAATGTATTAAGGGATAATTAACTAAAGAAAATATTAAGATTGTATACTGCCATTGAGTATACACAAATGTTCTACATTTTTTTCAAGTGAATAAAAAATCTATTTCAATATTCCATCATTACAAACATGAAGGAAGTCTAGTTAAGTAAAACTGCATAATAATCGCTTTACTCACCATAGAAAGAAATATTTGAAAAACTTTTCTTTAAACATAATTTTGAAGAAAATTAAAGGAATGATTCTTATAATTTCAAAATGGTCTCTCCCCTGATGTAATAGTACATCGAAAATATTTAAATATTCTGAATGAATAGAATTTCTCAAAGAGAGCCTCTCAGTCACTTAGTATGAGGGACCCAACTTTCCATATAATTTATATCGTTTGTCTTCTTCCAGTAGTTTATGTTTCAACGGAAACTGAGATGGGACAAGTATGTTGCCTGAAATGGGGAATATTTTGAATAGGAAAAGATGGCAGTAAATAATTTGAATAGGAAACGATCGCAGTTCACTAAATTTTGTAAAAAAAAAATCATAACCTCATTTCGCATATTTATTCGACAGACTACGCATATCATTTCTTTCATAAGTTGGTATATTATTTTCGTGTAAAAATAATAATTTAATGGTCTATAATACCAATATTTTGGAAACTTTCTTCTTTGCTTACAAACCTTAAAGCGTGGGTGTAAGCAACTTCTGAATATTCCGTGGTTAAAACCAAGTCACTTCGTAGTTAAGAAATTTCTAAGCTTCTATATTTCCTGTCTCCTCTGGGTTTTTCCCCTTTGTTATTACACAGATAATTCCAGGTCAGCAATTCTCAACTTGTGGGGCGCCCCCCCCCCCACATATCGAACAAAAAAATGTTATTTAGAAAACGATTATTTTACTGAAAGGAAAGTAAAACAAAATACATTCTGACTTAATAAAAAATAAAATAGACATAAAATAGATTGTATCAGTACTGCACAATGTATTTAATAATTAACTTATCAATACTAAAAATAAAACAAGTTTAGTAATTATTAGTGGCTCCTCTTGAAGCCGCGAGAATGTCCGAAATGGTGGACTTGAGACAGAGTAATAGAGACTAGAAGATAATAAGAGAGAGCAATTCTAGTTTTGTCAATGCAGAGGATCGGTGTTGCCAAATATCAATAAACTTCTTTATTCTTGGTAATTTGCAATTAATGTCGTAATGTAGCTTTAGCGACAAAATATCAAAAATACATTAATACTGTATACATTGTTATTGTATGAGAGAGCGGCGCGATGAAAATTATGATTGAAAATTGGTCGCAAATACTGAAATGTTGAGAATCATTGTTCTAGGTTATCAGTTTTCCCTTTTATTAGATCTGAACCTAAACTACATTTTTATCTGTAATCTAATGCTAAATGATCAAAAACCATAAGTTATTTCAACCCGAATTGCTAATTCATTTAGCCTCGTATATTTATTTCTTCGTTTATGCATATGACAAATCTTTTTGTCAACGTAAGCGTTCATAATTTAAATTATTTGCGACTCTTTTTAAATGTTTGCTTGTTTTGCTTTGGATATATTTTCGATTTCTATAACTTTATGAAGGCTATGCTAGCAAGGATTTTCCATGAAAATGCAAGCGTCAGTTTCGCCTTCATTCACTCTCAGCGTTTGGAGAACAATAACCTGCATTTTAGCAATCAATACAAATTAATTCGGAACTTCTATCTTATACCAAGAGATATCGTCGACGGCAGTTTAAATAATTATTCGTTTCGACATCTACAAATTTTTTGGATGTAGAGTTTAAGGCCTCCCGCGGAAAATTAAATGCAACAAAAAGTATCTAAACGTATTTACTTTTATCTTTGGCGTGTATGCCTCTAAGTCTATATGTATTTTTTTCCATCAAAGTTTTTCAAACATTAGGATACAGTAATGAATCTTACCATTACACCACATTCGAATACGATTAGTTTATATTTCTAAACCATCAGTTTTACTTATGTGCTTCTCTGACTGCAGAAAAGAAAACAATTTTCTCACATTTTACATGTAATTGTAAGTTTACAATTACACATAATTATGAGTTTAAAAAACTGATTAAAATTTAAGATTCCTGCGGTTTAGTTTATTGCAAATAAGACAATCAGTTTTGAAACTGCAATAAATGAATATAATTAAATTTTAATGAAAAGATTTTATCTTTTTCTGCATATCTTTCTTGGAACCATGTATGAGATATAAGTTTTAATATTTGCTATATGCATTTAAAATTAAGAACAGAATATTAAAATCGTATTAAATATTAAAGCATTACTGATTAAAACAGTAAAATATTATATTAATGATTTTTTCAAACCAGCGAAATTTCACAGAAGAATAGAAATCGTTATAACGCGTTATTTCTATTTTTTATATTCTATATTTTATTTCGAGCGTTTTCATTCCATCATTTAATTTTCATAAAAATTAAAAACATACTAGCTTGAACGCAATATTTCCTTTAATAATAATAATGAAATAATACGTTTGGAACTCCGAACGAGTTGTAGTAATCTTTAAAGTGAAGTTTTCTTTTAAGAATCTTCGTGTAATTTAATTACGAAAAACTTCTCTTGCCTTTCAAATAAATACATTATTACAGATGATATGGAGAAATTATCTCTCTCTGAAGTTATTAAATTGGCATTCTGTCTGCAAAACTAGGTAAAATCCGTACATGTGCATATATGTATGTTTTGACAGAAGATGAAAGAATCTACAGCATAAGCCTTGAAAAACTTTCGAGCCTATTTTAAATAATTTTCCGTCTCTTTAATCGAAATTTTAACAATTACTTTTGCTTCCTTGAAGGAATATTTTGCAGTTTGTTCCGAGAATGATGTAGTATTTTTTTTTTCTTTTCATGGAGAAACATAGTAAACAGGAAAAAAGAGTGTCTGGAGTAGGCTAATGAAAGTTGATGGAGAAAGGAAAGTATAAATCAATAGTATTTTGTTACCGACGATAAATAAGTTTTTAAAAATTATTTAAAATTGAATGTCAGAGAAATGTCTTAATACTAGAATTACCATTATCATTCTGAAAATGTACTTGGTGGTTTATTTTTAAATTCATATTTGATTATTATGGAAATGAAATGAAAAAAGGAAAATTGTGCATTGAAAATTATTTCAATTTTAATGTAATTTTTAGATTCGTTTGATCTCAGCTTATATAAAGCTTTTGCGCGTATTTCCGACATAAAAAGAAATTATTGCGCTTGTATTTTTATAAAATCCAGAATTAAAACAATATTTCTAATAATTATAATCATCTAAACTGCATTGTATAATTATATTGCATTTTATGAATTTATTTATCATATACTTTTATTTAACTTGAATGACGTATTTGTATACTTGTGTGTGCTCAATGAAACTTCACAATTTTAATGTTTCCGGAATTTTAGTTATTAATTAATAAATTAATTTAATTTAATTTTGATTCCGTGCGACTAGCAGACCAAGTAGTGACTTTGGGGAAAAATTGTTTTGAAGATACCGTAAAACTTATAATAATTAATTATAAATTAAAGACTAAAAAGTAGAAAATAATCAAAATGAAAATATTCTACCTTTTACTACTTTAATAAAAGTGTGCCGCAATAAATTTAAATTTCTAAATACAATTGTTTTATTAAAACACTTTTGGTATATCAAAAAAGCGGTTCCATTATCATTCATAAGTTAAAATGAAACTATAATTTTAACTTATATTTTAACTTATCATTAACTTATTTATTATTATTATTAACTATTATCATTATTAATTATTATTATTTTAATTACTAATTAATAACATCATTACTTATTATTAATTTAATTTATCATTAACTTATTTATTATCATTATTAATTATTATTATTTTAATTACTAATTAATAACATTATTACTTATTATTATTAATTTAGTTTATCATTAACTTAATTTTAATTAATCGTTTTTAATAAACATTTTAAAAATTATTAATTAATGTTTGTTTCTGTCAGTTTTGTTTAGATTCTAAGTGATGACGAATGACATTTTCTTTTAAATATTTAAAATATACTGCGCTATTTCCTTGAAAACTTTAAGGGTTAAAACAGAAATATACAATCGAATTCCATCGAAATTTATTTAAAAATAAAATTTAATTCAAACTTTACAAACTAGGTTACAAGTGTGACGTTTTTATTAACTTTTTCCTTTTGGTTGTCTTGCGCAGATATTCGCTAAATGAGAATACGACTCGATAAATTTAACTACTTCAGATATTTGTCATACTAAACTTCGTTTGGCAGTTCTTATGAATACATCTAAACTTCAATAATTATTTTCTCCTTAACAGTAAAAAGTTTCCCTGAAATAGACAACACTTATGGATAGACTAAACGTAATTGCATGGGTTTCGGTAAATAAAACATATTTGAATACTCAAGGATCATCAGAGAAATATCGAAAGTGATAAAAATGAAAATAGGAATTATCATTCAAGAAATTTTTATTAATACAATAAATAATATTCAATTACGATTTTTTTAAATTTCATTATAATTTTTTCCTTATAAATGAATACGAGAAAAATTTCTTCTGTTTGTTTATTGCAACCAAGAAATGAGCAATTATTTTTTGTTCTGCTTTTCAGCCGCATTTTTGTAAATATTTATAAGTAAGAATAAGAAATGCGTAATTTTAAAAATAGACTTATAAGCCTAATTTCAGAAATAAAATCAATAAATTTAAATTTTTCGTTTTTTAATTGATATTTCTTCATTGAAAACTTATTAGCTTCAATTAAATATATAATGAGTAAATTATTTTTACTTATTATCAACTAATTAATTATTTACTTATTATTAATAAAAACAAATATGCAACATTGCTGTATGTAAGATTAAATTTACTGCACCCTCACAATTATAACGCAAGGTCGTACAATAAACTCAAACTGCATTCAAAGCAGGTAGATAAAATAAAGAGTTAAATATGTATTTTATTTATGGTCTTCGGTACATGAAATTAATCTATCAAGGAGTGTTATTTAAAATTTCTTCCTGACAAAGTTATGAATTGATTTCTTCAAGTACAAATATTTTAGCTTTAATCTTGTTATTTCAACCTTCTTTTTTACTACAAAATATCTTAGCTACTATCGTGTTCCTTGAAAATTCTTTTTTATTGTACACATGCAAATGGACACTTCTGCAGTTATTTTTCATTTAAGTCGTATTTCCTTGTAGTCGCTTATAAAATTGCTGTAAACAGATTCTTTAAACCTTTTTAAACGCACTCCACAATAAATACATTTTTTCATTCTTTTATTTAAAAGATAGTGGAGGTTCATATATATATGTTTCTTAGAAGCTAACATTTTTCAACACAATAAATCTATTTCCTATTTATATTTCCTAAATTCCTCTAGAGTATAAGTCTGTAGGCGAGAAAATGAGTCACTAGAAGTTTTTCATCAGCAATTGGAAAATATGAACAGTTCCGTAGTTCGTTTCTACACCACCAATATAATTACACAGGTCTGCAAAAAAAAATGTTTTCAGCTGCATGGGATATTTTTGGTAAATTTTATATTTTTTAGGGTGTTGATTCTAAAAATGACCTCCATTTCCCACCATCACGTACAGTGTTTTTGCAAATCATGGGGAGTTTACATTAAAAAAGCACAACTGCGATGAAACAAAAAAACTATTCCTTCATGATATATTTAACACTACATGTTTACTCTTTTTGTCTGTGAAACCATTTCTTCTTCTCTTGGACGCTCCCCCGAACACGCTTTCGCTTTCCATCTTCTGTTTCCCGACTGAGCATCCAACAGTAATCAGATAGCATGTTGACGTCCCATCTTACTTGGTATCGTCTTTCGATATCACGTAGATCCTGGTGAAATCTTTCACTCTTCTCTTCACTATAGGCTCCTAAGTTTTCGGGAAAACAGTCAATATGAGAGTGTAGGAAATGAACCACAACAATCAATATGGGAGTGTATGAATGAATGACATGCAGGAGAACATTCAATGACATGCAGGGGTATGTAGGGGAACAGACAATATGGGAGTGTAGGAATGAATGACAGCGTATAAAGCTCAAGGAAGCTCATCTTGCTTCCTTGGCTTTACGCTGCTGGCATTCTCTCTCTCGGTCGTGGTCTGGACTGGTGGAAATGAAGAAGGCACCACTATATATATTTGGATAAATAGTGCGCGCGCAGAGTTGCACCTTTTTAGCATCCTCCATGTAAGAATAAAAATTCCACCTGCCGCCTCATGACAAAGTGAGAGGTGAAAAATGTAAAGGTTCGAGAGGCCGCCACATATTTATGACATTTTTTGCGCCGGGTGTTAAGGCACCTCGAAGTGACCAGTCAGTTTTTGTCCAATGGAGGTCTCTGGTTCGACTGTGCCACAAGCATAGGAAGCAAAGATATTTTGTGTAACCTGCCCGCTGACCCAACAACATGGTTAACATTTTGAAGTCTCCACAAACCATCCTACGATATTCTTGATAGTCGATTTTCTCAAGAATCATAGACAAATCATTATAGTTTTCTTCGAAATGCACCGAGTGTCCTAAAAGAAGCGATGGAAATTAATTTCCATTATGCAGCAAGACTGCTTTGAGGCTTGATTTAGACGAACCTACAAATAGGCGCCACTCAGATGGATCATATTCTATATCAAAGCCCTTCATTAGCCCTTGAATATGATTACAAAAAAACGATATTTCCCTCTTTGTAGAAAAAAGTGAATTCCTTCTCTCGGTGCCTGTACCGGGAGAATAAAGTTACAGGTATCAGCAGATTTTTATTTTTCAGTCTTGACCCTAGCAATTCAGCTCCATCTTTAGAAAGGCCTAAATATCTAACTAGATCATTAAGCTCTC
Organism: Araneus ventricosus; assembly: GCA_013235015.1. NCBI lineage: Eukaryota > Metazoa > Arthropoda > Arachnida > Araneae > Araneidae > Araneus > Araneus ventricosus. The sequence continues at coordinate 534,951 of BGPR01000009.1, forward strand.
TCTGAGAAAATGATTGGGGTCCCTAATCAACAGAAAAATCTGAGCTAGATTCGTCCTGGTGTCTCAATCCTCAGAATAACTCCGGATATCATCCAAACTTGAAGGTAGTTGTTACTCTTAGAAATATGAAATTAATATATAAAATAATTATTGGATGTATTTTTTTTACTCAAGAATATGATACCAGATTTCAGGTTAAAAAGAGAAATTTTACCCTTAATTAAACTAAAAACATGAGTTTTGCAAGAAACCCTGACGTGATGGAATTTTTTAAATAATTTCCCCGGTTTCAGTGAGTAAAAATCAATAAGAAACAGTCAAAAAATCCTATGCAGTTTTTTGGTTGAAGACCTGTGTTATTTTTACCTTCTGAAAACTAATCAAAGTCCAATTTCCGGGTGAGAAGGCATTTACAAAAAGTACTCATTGCTCTTTTGCAGCCTCAGGAAAAGAGTTAACATCATAGCACTAATCTTTAACTTTTTACCAGAAAATAAAAAAGGCAGCTGAACAAATAAAAAAGAAGCCTCTTGAATTCCTACTTAAGTTCGTTTTTTTGTTGAAGTTTCATTGCTTTTCACCCTTTCCCTAGGACAAAGCATATGGTAATTTGAAACGGAAATAAGGAATTACCTTGCAGTCAAAAGAACAAAATATTCAGAAGCATTCGGTTTATACGTTATTTGAATTTCTAAGACATAGGTAGAAAAGTACCGAAGACACGAGATGCTTCTTGCTTTTACAGTGGCGTAAAGAATAATAAAATGCTTTCATTATTCTGTAAAACAAAAAAAAGAATACAGGCTTACTTTTACGGTGGAGAATAAAATACTCAACGGTCAACGAACTCCATTTGTAAAAGAGTAAAAAGCTTTCTCTAGAAGACAATAGAATTTTCTGATGTAAATATATTTTTATTTATTGAACTGCTGCATCACTGTTCTATTAGTCGTCAAAGCGTTGAAGCCTATTTATTCACGAATAATTGCAGAAATTCACTTCAGTATTTCATTGTCGGCAAACATTAAAATATGCTACTGATTATTTTCTTCAAACATCATAATGTTTTGCGTTCTACAATTTTTTCAGTTAGTGTAGGGCCTTTAGATAGGAAATGCCCATTTGTTGAAAATGATTGCTCACAGTATGATTTTCAGTGACAACTTTTGAAATATCTTCCCATTCAGGCCAGAATCAAAGTTTATATCTTTAAACTATGTAGTTTTCGAAATTTTTGAAAGCATTTTCGATAATTTTAATAATATAAAAATTAGTTATTTCCTCAGGAAGCTATAATTCACTACCTAAAATGCTTAATTTTAGATTTTTGGAGTTCTTGAATACAAATTTTAAATATTATTTTTGAAAATGCAAAATAATATACTCGTAATGCAACCATTTTACACATTTAACGGCTTATTAATAGAGCTACGATGTTTTCCTTGCTATTGCAAAAAATATTTTATCGGTTGTAATTGATCTCATTCTTAAACAGCTGTTTCATTTTTAACATAGTACATACAATAAATACAAGACAGGGTTAAAATGCTTCTCCAAAATGTAATAATAATGCAAATATTCCTTAAGGATACAAAATTTATAAAATAATTTTTCTGGATTAATAAAGTTCTTATTTATCATAGGATAATAAAATTTACTGATTTTTTTGTCATCTATTATTGTTTCTCAAAATAACTAACTGTTCTTCCAGTTTACTGTGATTTAACTTTTGATTTGTGATATAATTTTGTTTCTGAAATTAATGTACTCAAATTTTCTGTTATAAATAATATAGATTTTGTCATAATAATTAATGACATTTTTAAAGTGAACTATTTATTCACGGAAATCTCAGGTTCAAAATAGGAGAATTTCGCTTTCAAATCTCGATACTATCGCAAATCAATTGTATAAAAGATTCACGTTAAGTCACAGGAAACATAAAAATTTGAAATTCTTGTGCCATGTTTTGAACATGTGCATGTATTAAATGATACACATGTCGAAATTATACGGAGATACAAATTTAGAAAAAATAACCAAAAATGCGGGTTCGGCCGGGATTTGAACCCGGGACCTCTCGCACCCAAAGCGAGAATCATACCCCTAGACCACCGAACCACACAATGACGGCCACTAAAATAAATATAAAAAGTTATATTTGTAGGACAAGGAACGCTCAATAATATATATGTTTACCTTAACAACATCTGAACAAGCGCACAGCAACGGTTCGTAGTAATTCACTTTCATTTGTCAATACTCAAAGTTTGTTCTTTCTTTTCCAATTAATATTATATATTTATTGAGGGTCGCATTATTTAGAGTCGCATCTAGGAGTTTCTTTGATGCCATGAAGTGAAAAAAAATCCATGACAGTTGATAAACTTTCCAAGACCGACCGCTACAAAAGTTCTTTATCAGTTAATTAAGGATCCGCCTACGCTGAAAATCCATTTTCGACCAAAAACCGCAAGTTTTTAATGTCTTATTTGAAAGTCTATTCTATTTAGTTTTCAAAACAGTTTTTTTTTTACATCTGCGATGATGAGAATTCAAATTAGAGACATTTTAGTAGAACTTAACAGATGAAAATGGAATAGTAAACAATACGATAAAAAAGCCCTTTTCATTGTTTTTACTTAACATATTTAAATTTTATTGTCTATTTTTGTTTTGTACTATTTTCACTTTCTCGTATACGAAGTATACAAAGAGAAAGTATTGTAATCGTCAAAAAATTCGAACTCGAGATGTTGATGAATCTCCGCGCTATAGATCTCCCTGAGTTCGAACAACACAATTTTGGAATAATATCTGTCTGTCTGTGTGTGTGTTCTGTGAACACGATAACTCGAAAACTATTAAAGCTAGAATGATGAAATTTGGTATGTTATCTTTGCACATAATGTGTAGGTTTTTATCAAATTTTAGACAAAATCCGCCCACGGGAAGTCTGTCTGTTCATGTTCATTATGGTGGGCCAAAAAAAAAATCGAATTTTGGATTATAGAATTCTAACAGTGGGGGAAAATTGCATTATCTCTTCAATAGTAACTGTGCAAAATTTCATTTTCATTGATTAATATCTTTTGCCTCCTGAAAGCGGACAAATTTTCGAAAAACTTCCACATACACAAATACTTCCATTTTTTACTAAAAATAATAAAAATTAAGAAAAAAGACAATCGTTTTCTAATAGTGGGCAAATGGTCTACCAGTTCTTTATAATTAACTGTAAAAAAATTTAACCAGATCGGTTAATAACTTTTGCGTCCTCAAGACGGCCAGAGTATTTCAAAAAACCGCAAAACATGATATTTTGATACAACTCTTTTATTAATGCAAAAATACATTTAGTTAAACACTTACATTGTTGATTGTTCATTATTCATTAATATATTATCAGCTGTTTAAAGCTTCATGCAGTAAATTACATCATCTTTTAATTATCTTTGTGCTCAAATAAAGGCATAATTGCTTTTGACGCCATGGTATTTCTAATAAAACCATCCCTGTTTGTCAGTCACAAGTTTTACACAGTGCTCCAGCGATTGGGTTTGGCATGGAAACACTGAAAAAAATTAGAAAATTAACTAAGCTGGCTAAAAAGAAGAGCTGGCCTACAAAAATGGAGAGAATTGAAGAAAGATTCTTTTTTCTTCTAAGTGTAAATTAAAAACATAAACATTTTTTTTTTTTTTTCGAAATGTGATTTGTTCCAAAATTTCCATTTTTCAAACACGATAACTAAAATTCAATCTAAAATAGCTGCCTGAAATTTGACATACATTTTATTTATGATACTGTCTAGGTAATGAACCAAAGTTTAAGTATAATGATGTTATGTTAAAAAGTTATGCAGCTTTTGAGATTTGAAGAAGGGCCAAAATTCTAAAAAAAATTATGATTTCATACCAAAACTCATATAATTTACATGGTTTTTGAGATGTTAAAAAACTTTTTCTTCAGAACCTAGTCAATAGTTAAATGATTATATATAACTAAGGATTTATCATTCTGGTCATTTGTTTTTGGCCAAGAGTGTTTAAAAAAAGTTCAACTATTAAATTTCAACATTAAATTCATATAACTTTTTGGTATGATTTATTAAGTTTTGACATTAATTTCATATAAAAATACAAAACAATTGCTTTCAATATCATTATTTAAAAAAAGCCTCCGAACGGATTGAAATACCTGAAATGAAAGAAATGGATATACTTGAAAAAGTGTGCAACACAGGTATAACGCCATACTAATTAATAATAACACAAGAACACAGCTGCATAAATAACACCATTACAAATCATGCGCAACATGACAGATAAGAGGGTAAGTAGCACGCAGTATGAACAACCAACCTTTGGAGTTCTCAAAATAAGTGCTAAAGGACTTGCCGATCATAGCTAAACATACTTCGTATGTTAATATTCATACAACTAAGTGGGTGAGATGTTGGAAACAGCAGTGGCTCGTCATCTCAGAAACAAGCAGTGCTGCAAAAGTTTTATAGAGCTAAGTTGTAGGAACTTTTGTGCTGATTATCTTGGAATATAATGATGATATACCAAAAATTGATAGTTTTTGAGTTATAAGCAAAAAACTGGAGAATTTTTTTAACGTTTTTTGGCTATAACTAAAATTCCAACAAAAATTACTGGTGGCAAACCTCAGAGACGCAATCAGCACCCGAGAAAACATAAAGAAGCAAACAAATTACAACTCCTCCAGAATTGGATTTCACAAAAACGACTAAACTACTGAAAAAAGCGGAAAAGAGCCAAATGAAGCTGAAAAAATGCAGCTCAAACAAATGCAATTTCAAGCGGAGAAAGGGTTGCTTTTCCCCCGCTTCGAGATGCTCTTTGTGCTAATATCGGATCCGTAGGAGTAGCAAAACTGGATGCAGATCTGATCTGTCTCTCTCTTAATTCTTGATTGATTCTCCGTTTTCTTATTTTTTATTACATTTTGTCATTTTTGTTGATCACTGAATTCTCAAAGTGGAAAAGTAAGCCAATTAGAATAAAAATGAAAATGCAAACTTTTAAAATAATTTCGAGGGGCGACTGCAGCTCTTATGGACGAGCCGCCACTGGTTGGAATTTATATTCTATTAAACCTGTGTTGTTCACTCTATCTGATGTATTCTTTTCCTTTATTTAATTCACTGACAAATAGCCCTCTAATCTTGTTCCATAATTTTAGAATCACCCTGTAGTTACAGTTTATAATGAACTTATGGGCAGTAATCAATTTCATTTAATTCTCAATTTCTTCATTCCCAAAAAATGTCTTTGTCTTACTTTTTACTTTCTTTTTCTCTAGATGGATCATAAAGCCGAAAGAACGGTGTCAATTTAAAAGTTTGCGATTTAATCTGTTTCAACATATATCAATTTAATATAATACTTTTAAGATTTATATTATGCATATGATCGTAATTCATTTAAAAACTCATGTTATCCATTGAATCAAGTACCTTTCGAATTTCTGAAACTTACTGGATTAAAAACGAATGCTTTGTCGTAAGAAATTTTTAAACACATGTTTCGCATGACTTTCTTACATTGCCGCAAGATAGAAAACTTTCTAAAGTAAGCAATATAATAAAATAGCTCTAAATCACGAATAAATTGCAGAAAAAGTACCTTAAATCTTTTTTATAAAGCAGTCGCTTACGTTTATTAACAGTAATTTATATTTTAGGTTGAGAACCGCTGATTTAGATAATTTAAATTTGGTGTATTATTATTAATTGTAGATCTGTATGTGAAATTTTGGACCCAATCAATAGAAAGGAATTCTTCCTAAATGCAGTATTTATTACTTTCACAAAGATTTGCAGAAACATAAAAAAATTGAAAATTTTTTCAACAAATTAAATCTAAAAGTTGTATTCATCTTTTCAGACGAGTCTTCCTCTCTGATGAATGTTAGATAGATGCTTTCATTCAAAACGCAAACATAGGGCTTTATCAAAAAACTTATCAGTTTTGTATGTGAATTTATTTTATTTAAAAACCGGAACTGTTTAATTCTTTAATCCCGAGGCGATTTTTTTCTCCTATTCCTTTTAATTCCGGGATATTTTGAAAGGATGTGACATTAATTGGATTCTCCAATCTGGGTGGTTATGTACCCCACCAGTCCTGCTGCCTGCCTTCCCTTAAAGCACACGGAAATAGGCTGTTATGGGTAAGGATAATTGAACCCCCTACCGCGCTTATCTCCGAAGAGATCTGAGAACCTCCCCTCAAAAGAAGTCAACCGTCTCAGACCGGCCTTCGTACATGTTACGGCGAAATTTCTAAACCGGCCCGTATTGCCTCGCTCGATGTGAGAGGGTTTTAAGAAAGAATTATGTTAAATAAAAGGAAAAGGAAATGTTTCATCGTGCAGAATGATGATGAACTTTAATTTCGTTACGTGAGACTGATTTTTGTTAAATCAGAATTTAGAACAGGCTGAAGATTCATCTTGTCCAAAGTTTCCCATGCATATTATTTATGTCGGAGCATTTACTATTTATTTTCTTTCTTGTGGCCGATTCATTTCCTCGGTACCTTCTTTTAAAAATGGAAATAAATACCGCTACAGAGCAATGCAAAGATCCAGAAGGAGTTCCTGAAAAACATTCACTAGAGATGTTGATCTTCTTTGCCAACGCATGAACCGATAACATCTATGCTGTGTCTCACGTTGATTTTTTTCGTAAAATTTATATCCAGAAATGTTTATTTTAATTCTAGGATAGAAAAGAAAGAACTGAAAGGAAAAAAAACACTAGAAGACATGTGATCTTTCTTTTTTCCCATCGTCAGTTTCAATCGGAGATCGGGCTCCCGGGAGAATATTTATACACATTTTTTTTCTTCTCAGGGAAGTTTCCATTTTCTTCGTGAATAGAAAATGACAAAGGGAGAAAATGTAGGTAGAAACTGCACTGACAAGCGTGTTAAGCATTTGAAAGGTTTGTCCTGTTGCTATGGGATTCGGTTCGGCTAAATCTTCTTAGATGAGTTCACATACTAGTGAAATATTTTGTTAAGTGTTTGATTAATATGAATAAAAAGACGAGGTCTTTGAATTCGAAATACAATCTTTTGTTGAAATTGTTTTTTCGGGAAATGGTTGCGCGGTTGAATATTTCCAGCATTTCTTCAAAGTTTGATGAAAATAGAATAAATTTAACTGAATCTTATTATTAAAATGCATTGCAAAATTCGTGCCTTGTTAAGATTCTGTTCTGATGAAAATATTTAGAATGCATACTGCTTAATATTTTTTAGGAAATATAAATATTTATTAATTGTGAATGTATTTAAAATTCAAGCAGCACCTTCTACAACATTTTATAATAATACTAGCCGCCTTCGGCGTCCAGATGGTTCGCTCGTTTAAATTAGTTTCTTTTTTTGTATTTTACATTAATTATAGCATTCCTCGTCGCAGTATCACCCGCGATAACTCAGGAAAAATGGATAAAAAAGTGATCATTTTATTGTATTTGGCAGATAGTAAAAGATAAACAGACATAAATTTTAAAATGCCAGCAATACAATTCTGTATGTTGCATCATAGCTAACGAAACTTAAAAACAGCGTTTGAAATAACTCTCACTCAATTCATCTATCACTCATCGACAGAATGATTAACCTTGAATATGGTCGCGAAATCCCGACCATGGCCCCATGTGAACCAGTGGGTGCCAAATTGGGTGGAAAAAGTGAGGCTGGAAAAAAGACATCTAAAAGACATTTATAGACATCTAAAGGGCCCGGAAGTATAGAGTTAGACAATAAAATTAAAAAAAATAATTAAAAATTAGTTAGTTTCCCGAACATTATTGCTATTTTGTAATTCCTAGTTTCAGGCAGCTAAAATGCAATAAAAATTTAATCTTACCCTAAAAAAGCATGAGGCGAGTGACCCTCCTCGCCCCTTCCCCCCGACTCGCCGCCACTGGTGTGAATTATAACTGGGCAGCATTTCTCTCTAGTTCGTAAGTCGTCACCAACCCTTCCCTCAGCCTCTAGTGCTATAAATAGAACTGTGACCCTGAGGAACCATGGCAACGACGTTGCTCAGTCACGATGTGTTCGGAAACATTTTTAAAAATTAATTAAAATTAAACAGAACGTTGCATGGAAATTAAATTGGTGTCATTGAAAAGCTAATTTTGTAACTTTAAGATGAAGTTCAAATGATTTTTTGCGACAATATGTTCCGAAGTTATTGCGGAAAACAGTTAAAATTAAAGGTAATTTTTAATTAAATAAAATTCTAATTATAATTTCGAAAAGTTATTTCTTAGTGAGCACCTACTACCCAAGAAGCAACCACCTGCCGATTTCAAGTTTCTAGGCCTAATGGTTTGGAAGATTTCCTGATGAGTGAGTGAGTGAATCATGATATTTACATTTTATATACACTCTGTCCCGAAAGTTTATAGAATCTATTAAAACATATGTTTTAGCAAAATGGAAAGGCATACAAACACCAGTTACAAATATGTTTATTCAAACCATATTCGACTTTCATTCAACGAAATATTTAGAAAAAATAACAGTTTTTATTTCAATTATATAGCAAAATGGAAATATTAGGTGTGCCAAAAGTTTAAAGAATATATGGCATTTTAACAAAAGGTGCTCAATACAATGTTCTTAATAGTTTAAAGTCTTTCCATTTCTCATTATGACATCGTATACACGTTTTTCCATCGACATAATTAAGGTTTGTAATATCTCTGGTCCCAAGTTGTACCATACACTTTCAATGGCGGTCTTCAAGGCATTCATTAAATAAAATTGCCTTCCATTCTCATATACCTTCCGAGACATAATGCCAAACACATTTTCAATCGGTGGCCACTCAAGAACAGTAATATTTTTCGAGTTTAAATAATTTTTCGTAGCATTGGAGGTATGGATGGGAGCATCATCTTGCTGATATTACCAGTTTCGTCCCCCTATGTTTTCTGCAAATGGCATAAGATGTTTTTCTAGTGTTTCTATGTATTTAGGAGAATTCTGTCGGCCATCTAAAAAGGCGAAACCCACTTGACCGTTGAAACCGAAAGCCGCCCACACCATCACAGATCCACCACCACTTTGCCTACTGAAAAAGCTCCTGGGCTCTTTTCATAAATCATGCGAATATTTTATATTCCCGTCAGGTCCATCGAGGTTCCATTTTTTTCATCACTGAAAAGGACAGCCATCCATTTATTACCATATGACATATGACAACGAGCCCATTGTAATCTCTTACTAATGTGAAGCTTTGAGCGTGGTAATCGGGGAGCCATTTTTGCGTGGATCATATAATCAGATTCTAAAATTCATCTATGAACAATGTTCTTGGAGATTTGCAACCGGGAAGAGTAATTTCGCGAACAGACATTTTCTGACTTGAAAGCCATTCTTTGTATCCGTCTATCACTGCGAATATCTGTCACACATGGTCTTCCCGAACGAGGTTTTGGCTCATATGGCGTCTTACGAGTTAATACACGATAAATCATGCTTTTAGAACGATTTAAAAGTTTCAATATTTCCTTAACAGTCTTACAGAGCAATTTCAAATGCAGAATTTTACTCACTTCTTCATTAGAGAGCTGCTACGCTTTAGGCATCTTGAAACGCAGAACAAACGAACGCTTTCCTTTTCTTACAACGTATTTATTAGGCTCCAGGTCGACGTCATGATTACCGATACCATATTTGCATAAAATTGCATTTGTCTATAAACTTTTGGGACAGGTTATTTCTGTTTATTCTACGATTTAAAAATTCGCATCAAATATACGTGGTAGAACTGCTGTTTTTTTTCAATTTAATAGCCATAACATATCTATACAGTAAGTTACATCGAAATATATCATATGCAACAAAAAATATAGGCAAAATACAAGATTCTATAAACTTTTGGGACAGAGTGTATATTGTCGAAATAATGTCCCGTCACCAACTTCACGACTCTTTCCTCTACCGTTAAGCTGGCTTCCTACCATAAGATTTGAACTGAGCAAACTCTAATATCGAATTTGATGAGTTATCACTTGAGGAAATTCAAGTTTGTCGACAGTACTGTACTTTCAAGCTAACAAAAATTTTAATAAAAACTTACCTATAGTGCAATATACAAAAATTTGAATGCGTTTTCATGCCTCATAATTTTAAAATGGCAGGAAAGCATGAGATTAAATGCTTGAAGAAAGGATGAAAATCATTTCAGTCTACTTCAAATATAAAAGCAAACAAACCTGAATTCAAATATCTGTAACCACGTCTTAAAAAATATTTCTTTGAAGCAGGTGCGATAAAATATTACATCAATGTAATAAATACTAAAGTGAAAATTCTTATCTGGAGTTAATTTCCCGAGAAAACAATTTACACCATCACAATCGTAACAATCGCACACACACACACAAAAGCGCGTGAATAAAAGATTTGCTGAAATATTGAGATTTCTTTGAATTTTATTTGCAACAATAAAAAAATTGTTGGAATTCATGTTTGAAAACATTTTGGAACGTTATTCAAAACTGAACAAAGCATTGCATGGAAATATAATTGTTGTCATTGAAAAGCTAATTTTTTTACCTTTAACCCTAGGAGCCCTATTCCGCCTCAAACCGTCCGTTCGATAGAAGCCGAACTCAGGCGTTTCGTGCGCCTGGGTGAATTTTTTAGAAAAAATGTACTTCCTTTCTTTGTTGACAATTTATCGGGCAACCATAGCTGTCGATCTCCTGGAATTTCTGTAAAGAATGTGACGATTCCATTCTGTTTTTGTGAGCGAAACTTCACTCCAGGTTTTGAGGCAATGGAATTCTCATTCTAGCCAGGTTCAGATGTAAAAATGGTTTTAGTGCGATTATAGGTTCCAAAGTTATTCTGGAAAAATGTTAAAATTTAAGGTTATTTTTAATTAATTTAAATTCTAATTAAAATTTCGAAAAATCCTTTCTTAGTAAGCACGTACTGTCCAAGAAGCAACCGCCTGCCAAATTTCGAGGCCTCTTGGTATGGATATTTCGTGATGAGTGAGTCATTGTATTTGCCTTTTATATATAAAGACTAGCCGCCTTCGGCGACCAGTTGATTCACCCGTTTAAATTAGTTTTTATTTTTGCATTTTATATTAATTTTAGCATTCCCCGTCGCGGTTTTATCAGCGATAACTCAGGAAAGATGAAGAAAAAGTGAATATTTTATTGCATTTGGCAAATAGTAAAATATATACAGACTTAAATTTTAAAATGCCAGCAATACAATTCTGTATGATGCATCACAGCTAACGAAACATAAAAACAGCGTTTCAAATAACTCTCACTCAATTCATCCATTACTCATTGATAGAAATATTAACGCTGCATATGTTCGCAAAAGCCGAACATGCTGGACACTCCGTGTGAACCAGTGGGTGCCAGATTGGGTGGGAAAAGTGAGGCGGCAAAAAATGTATAGACTTCTAAAAGACCTTGGAGTATAGGGTAGACAATAAAATTTAAATATATAATAAAAATTATTGAGTTTTCCGGAACTCTATAGCTTTTTTGTAATTCCTAGTTTCAGGGAGCTAAAATGAAATAAAAATGTAATTTTCCACTAAGTAAGTAGGGGGTGACTGATCCTCCTGGCCGCCAATGGTGTGAACTATGACGGGGCAAAATTTCTCCCTTGATCGTAACCCGTCACCAATCGTCCCCTCCCCCAGCGCTATAAATAGAACCGTCACCTTAAGGAACTGTGAGCTACGCCGTTGCTCCGCCCCGTTTTGCCGTTGAAAATTGCATTTGAAATCTTTTGAAATCATTTCATTTCCACCTAAATCGATGATTGACCACCAGTGTCAGTTACTTTGAGACAACCTGAGCATCTCATCGTTAAGAACGAAAAGTAAAATGGCATAGTGTAATAATAAAGCCACGTCATTCATTTGGTGCACAAAGAAATATTTCATAAACTATTGCAATCGTCTAAACTTTATGTTACTTTTTTGACGAGTCGTTTAATTTATTTTTTTACAGAGTAGGTACAGAAAACATACATAAATATATGAATTTGTTAAAAAATTCGTCCATTTTATTGTTGTAATGTTAATAACGATTGTGATTGTGAATGAAATGTTTTCGTCAAAATTGTTTTGTTTTATTTGCTTTTTGAATAAATGCATGGCACTCAGGTTACCTTAATTTCTACACAACTTTATTTAACTCGACTTATTTTATGTTTGTAACGATGGGATTTTGCCATCGATCTTTCAATCACTTCCTGTTATTTTTAAATTCTGGAATACTTCCGTATTCTTCATCAAAATACATTATTTAAATATTTTCAGAACTTAATTATCTGTTAATCGATTAATATATTTAAATTTTGATTCCATACATGTGACGCCACCTGGTAGTGAAATTGAGAAATACCGATTACACGAAAATTTACAATAAAAAAGTATAAATTTTAGTCTCAAAAATGAAAATAAATAGTTAAAAGAATTAAATATACAACAATTTAGCATATTAATAAAAGTGTGTTTTTTTTAAAATTATTTATCTGCACTTACTCATTAGAATTAAGTTGAGATATAACTCCGAAATGGCGGAAAATCTGGAATTAATTTATTCATGCTTTTTTTATCGATATGACAAATGATTGTAAAACATGTTATAATTTTACCACATTTAATCCTTTTATGTCTAAAACTCTGTCATAATATCTCATGCAGCAACATTTTTCTGTTTTCTTGTTGTCGTTTATGTAGTTATTACCCCGTCAAATTACCGTAAATTTCAAAGATTTTCCGCAATAACTTCAGAGCATATTATTGCACGATAACCATTTTAACATCATCTTAAAGTTTAAAAAATTAGCTTCTCAATGAAATCAATTTCATTTCTACGTTTGATTCTGTTTAAATATGATTAAATTTTCAAAACGCTTTCGAACTCGATTTCCAACAGTACTTTTATTGTTCTCTTGTGCATGAATTTCTTCTTTCGTTTCAATTTTTGTCTTTCGAATACTTCTCATTCTTATTTACCGACCGAAGCGAAGTCTACGTTTTAACTCAACCATTGAGCACTTTGTCTGTCTGGAAAATTGTTTATTACGCGATTACGACCAATCGCGTTGTTCGATTTCCTTCGAAGTCGGCATAAATGTTTCTTGAAGGAATAGAAAACGGCGTATATGTTTTATTTCTTATTCTTTTAATTCGTTTCGACTTTGAGGCCATTTTACTGATTTCGACGTTTTGGCGAGTCAGTGAGGAGTTTGGCATCATTAAAACGTTTGAATTATTTTGTAAAGACGAAACGTGCAACTTTAATCTTGTAAATACTGATAAAAGCAAACTTTTCTTTGCAATTCCATTAATACTATGAAAACAGACATATATAATGATAATTTGGTTCACACCGATAAAACAGATATTCAGGGTCCTGGTGTTAATACGGATGAAAGCAAAGGTTTTTTAAAAATAATTCTTGTTAATAAAAAAATCGAGACAGAAAAATAAAATCAATAGTTTCTCTTGTTGATAGTTGTTTTTCTTGTTTATTTCCATGTAATCTGGTTTTTCTCTTTTCATGCAAGATCCTTCAGTGATCCACAAAAAGGTTCATATTATAAATAAATGAAGAAGATTATCTGTTATTCATGTAACGTTTTATTTATGAAAATTGTCGTGATAAATACCGCTCTTATTTATTCATCAAGATACTACTTCCATTTACAAGTGCTATTGCCACTCTTAAAGTTACAATATTAAAAATTACTTTTTTGGGAAATTAATATCTTATAAGATTAATGATAATATAAGATTAATTAATGTCTTTTTTATTGCATTGCTGAAATATTTTAGCACACCCGCTTCTGCATCTGATTTTTGTAATGCGTTTGTATTTTTTTGAAAGTAAAATTTCTATACATTTTTTTGTGTGTACATTGATTGTAAATATAGCTTTGTGAGATGGAAGAATATATGGGGACCAAATTTTCTTCTCTACAAGAACACTTCTCTAACACATTGTCCAGTATTCTGTAAGTTTCGTATGGTATGAAATTCTGAATTATTTGGTATGAAACACAGCATGTTACAAGCAAAACACATGAGGGGAAATTTGGGATTTTTTAAAGAAAACCTACATATCTTCCAGAATACACTTGCTATTTTCACTAAAATGCATGTAAATATTATGCACATCAAATGAAATCATTGATTAAAGTTCCATCCAGTTATCAGTTTTCTATGAAACGGGATGGGTCGAAATCCCTTTTCGTCTTCATCACTTTCTGGTCGCCCAACTAAATGCCATCGTGACGAGATTTTTACTGTAATATGAGAGCTTCGACTAATGTATGCTCCACGGCCTTCCGCAACTGATCCATATTAATTTCAAATTTGTCACATCTTAAGAGTTATGCTAAACATTTGGACACCATGTACCTCCGCGAGAGCCAAATTATGATGTCCTGCGTCAGTGAAAACAATGCTGTCTTCACAATGAATAACAGCATTGACTAAACTTTCTAAAAGGAATGTGATGAAGAGAAAATCTAGGATTTTTTTATTTGGGAAGAGCGAGTGCAACTGTTCAGAGAACTATTAGAATATACAATTTATGTAGAGCACATATAGATTAACTGGACTACATACAGATTAACTTTTTTCGTAGATTCTAGTTCTGAAAATCTTCCTAGCTCAGACATAGGACGTTGGATATTCTAACTTATTCTAGATTTCTTTTATACCTAACTGGTATTGAAAAATATCTTATTAACTTGAAAATTGTTTTAAATTTCCTGTTACTTAAAAATTAATTCCAAACTTGATTACTTGTTTTTAATGGCGGATGAGAATTAAATTCTCTGTTCAAATGGGCCACCTTTCATACCATGCTGTAAACACATATTTCAGTTTCCACTCGCAGAGTTTAATTGAATTTGGTATCATTTTTTAAAAATTATTAATAAATTATGAAAAAAATTAGCTTTCTGTTGTTTTTTAAAAATCGTTTGGGACAGTCTTAATTTTTGAGTATTCAAGATTTTAAAAACCTTTGATGAAGAAGATTTTCTAATTTTAGTTAAAAGTAAGTAAAGCTGTATACGACAGAAAGATATTGTGTTGGAAATCCGTCTAGTGCTAATCTATATAAAAAAAACCTGAAACAACACAATGTTCAATTGAATTTCATATAATTCTTTCAAAATTATTAATAATTTATGTAAAAATTAGCTTTCGGAAGTTTTAAAAAATCTTTTGGTTTATTTCATTTTTTTCAATTAAACGTTTCAGAGGATAAAAGAATTTTGTTTATTATAATATATTTTAGAAAAGAGTATTTTTTATATTGAAACTATTAAATATGAAAATATTTTTATTCTGAGCCACAAGGTAAAGTCCGACAATAAATTACACTGGACAACAACCATTTTGTTGCCCTTATGATTTTAGCTAATTCTTATGTACTTTCACGCTCTGAATTCGAAAAACCAATCAGAATTTGTCTATCACCCTCCAATTTTATGCAACATGAACTCGGGCCAAAACCTCTGTCCACTCCTTTCTTTTATTTGAATCAATGTGGTAACCAGGATATTTTTTTGTTGCCTTTGAGATTTTAACTGGTAATGGTGTTTTTTGGTCACTGAACACGAATATAATCTCGAAACACCTCTATAACATACTGTTTTTCAGCAACACTACTCGTAATTGTTTACATGTACATAGAAAATGTTATTGAAACATGTCGGATCTTGTGTAAAAAATACTTTCCGAAAAATTAATTGCCGGCTAAGAAGATAATGTTTGGTTTTAAAATGCTCTTACAAATATAATTTTCATAAAGAAAAGGCTTGTATGTCAAAAATTATAACAGGTGTTTTTGGATCGAGAATCCTGCAACGCAAATACGATTCAATGCATAAGTGACTTTGTAAGGACAGATGTTTCTGTCTGTCAGCACGTGGAAGCTTTTGCCAAGATGGTGATGTGATATTTTGTAAAGATGTTGACTCGTTGTTTAAGGCTCTAGGACTACAACATAACCCTCAAGAATGGCGTTTATTTATACTCTTCGAAGGTCAGTTTAAAAGCAGTTCTGTTACACAATGGTAACAAGCACCATGCGATTCTTGTAGGATATGCTGTTCGTATGAAAGAAACATACGAAACCTTGAAACATATGTTTTCCAGTATTGAGTACAGTAAGCATTCTTGGCATATCTGTGCCGACTTGAAAGTGATTGCCTTCTTAGTTGGATTGCAAGCAGGCTACACCAAGTTTTGTTGCTTTCTGTGCCAGTGGAACAGCAGGGAGAGAAAAAAAACACTACATAAAGAAGGTGTGGTCCAAGCGAAAGTTCCTCATACCGGTGTGAAGAATGTAGAGAACGAACCACTAGTTGCCTCAGAAAAAATTCTCTTGCTTCCATTGCACATCAAATTAGGTTTGATGAAGAATTTTGTTAAAGCGATGGACTGTGGAGGAAGTGGATTTCAGTATTTACGTCTGAAGTTTCCAAAAATGAGTGAAGCAAAAATTAAGGAAGGCATATTTGTTGAGCCTCAAATTAGGCAACTAATGAGGGATCTGTTGTTTGAGAGTAAACTGACTAAGAAGGAAGCCGAAGCATGGACGTCGTTTTAAGTAGTTAGCAAAAAAACTGCCTCGGAAATCACAAACTTCAAAAACAAAACAATCAATAACTTGCTTAAAGGCCTTCAAAACCATGGGATGCAACGTGTCGTTGAAAATCCATTTCTTGCACTCCCACTTAGAATTCTTCCCTGAAAACCTTGGATCAGTAAGCGAGAAGCATGGTGAACGGTTCCATCAGGATATCTCGAATAATGGAGCTCGTTACCAAGGGAAATGGTATCCCAACATGTTAGCCGACTATTGTTGGACATTGAAAATGGATATTCCTCAAGCTAAGAACAATCGACAGGCCAAGTACACATGAAAGTGAAGGTTTGTAACATTTTAATATGCCTGTGTAAATATTGCAAGCTGAATATAATTTCCTAATGTATATAATAAGAGTTACTACGTTGCAGAAAAAACTATGGGTGATTGAAGAAAACGGTTAACAGATTTGAAATCAGGGCACAAAAATACATAGGTGTAACCCTTTCTTTCTTAAGCAACATGAAAAATTTTGTTGTTGTTGTCCAGTGTTATCCGAAAACTTCTTATTTCTCGTAATAATCTATGAAAGATAAATTCAGGGAAATTATGGCATATATCCTCTTTAAAAATATGTGAACAGCATTTGCATAAGGGACCATCTAGATATTTATTTTCAAGCTGGATTGTGAAGTTCGCCTGTATCAAGTGAACATAAGTTAACTTCAAGATAATTAATCTTTTAAGATAAATCTCAAATAATTAATTCATATTTTCTTCAAAGGACTTGAAATTGTGTTTCTGATTCTATGTCTCCAAACAGTCCTTAAGAAAGAGAAAATGAGCTGATATATGAAATTATCTTTATTTGAAACATTCGTAAGTACAATGAAATCAATAACAAGAGGGATTTATTTTCAATATAAATGAATTTTTATCACAGAAAATTGTCTGATTTTAGGACTTCAAAAAACAAAAATTGATTAACAAAACTATTCATTTCATTTGCTGCCATCGCCTGTTCTTAGTTTCCTAGATTTAATGACTTCATCAGAAGATAATTTTAAATCATATGCTTGTCCAATTAATGCCATTAACTCGATGAAAACTCTGACACAGTTCAAGGAAAATCCATGCTCTTTCGCCTTGTAATCTCTGGGAAATGCATGGTGAAAATTGTGGTAACCCTCATTGGGAAATACGTAATCACTGAAAGGAGAATCTCTTGCCTCCATATTCTTGTCGAAAGGCCGATAACCGAACATGTGGGCGATACTGTTTATGTACCAGGTGCAGTGAAGTTGAAAGACGTATCTTAGGACCCCAGCAACGCAGAAGGCATTCAGCCACTTTTCATCCCAGAAATAAACAGGTATTACAGTAGGAAAAATGAAACAGAAAAGCAACCACATAGGTTTATAGTACCTGGAAATGAAAATATGTAAATGGGAACCACTATTACAGATGTTACAATTGAAGAGAAAAATGGAATTTCTTTTTCGAAGATTTTTAGATGTTACGGAACTAAATTTAATATAGCTTTACTTTTATCGTCTATTACTTTTAGAAATCGACGATAAAAGTAGAAGTTCAATGTGGAATTTGCACATCCACTATTAGCAGAGTGGTTTAAGACATAGGGCGGCTGAAGAACATTTATCTGACGTAAAATATTTACAGTTCTATACATGCTATGTTCAAAACCAGCATCATTCAGAAACTAGTAGATCACTAGGCACTTTAGAAACGAATTAGTTCATTTGGTTGGGCATGTTGTTAACTGCTTTCCTGGTTTTCTGCAAACCGAAATACAAATGTGTGACGCTTCTACCTGAAAGGTCTGCAGGAAGTTCACCCATCTCCAAATGTATGAGCCAAGTTACATTCCTAATCCGTGTGACACGAAGTACTTCTAGAGAGCAGAAGTTTTTAAGTAAGGGACAACTATAATATTTCATATGACGCCAAGGACATCTAGAGATCAGAAGTCTCTAAATCATTGATAACTATAATTGGCATCAAGTTGGCCCAACTCTGACTGACTGCATCACCAGTGAATGGTTTAATACATGTTTATACGCATCTTCGGAGTATAGAAAAGGCTCCTTGTAATTAAATACTTTTGTTCCAATTGCGGAATTTTATTGCATAACATATCAATTATAAATGTTCAAAGCTAAATTTTGTTTAAATAAGTGCTTGTAAATATATTATGAGACAATCTCTGAACTATTTATATATGGTTAATGATACAATTAGTTAATTTCCCCCTCCTGTCGCTTTGAAATAATATAGATTATAAAGGCAAACTTTTGTTATTATTCTGTTGTTTTCTCAATAACGTTACATCTGCGGCCTAATTTAAGGTAGAAATAATTTAGAAAAATCTAGAAAGAGAATTAAAACTTCGTTTCCTGTATGACTTTTTTACGGCACCGTTGTTATGTAAAGGACACTAGAAACTATGTTTTAATATATTCCTTGCTTTCTTATTAGGAAAACTATCGCCACTTTTATACCATTTTAACAAACACTTTTGTAATGATACAAATTTCTAACCTTTATACAAATAAATATAACTTTATGAATATTTAAGATTAAAAATATCAATTCTTGTGAAAATACTTATTATTTATTTTCTCGTCGACAGCAATAGATATTCATATAGCAGCGATACCCATAACTTTCTGTATCTAAACGGTGTTCCACTGATGTGAGTTTTCCTATATATATCGCTTCGAAAGTATGAAAGAAACATTATACTATGCTTCGCAAATGGGCTGTCAAAAATTATTTACTACAAATACTCATATTTCCTGGAATATTCGAAGTACTTACTTTGAATTTTAATGTAATGCTTCGCTGATATATTTTATATCCTATAAGTTTCGTATAATTATATTGAAAATTCCGCTTGTTACATCTTATAACCGAGAGGGAAAATTAGGGATTTTAAGGAAACATTTGTATTTTCTCGAATATATGTGGTATTTTTTAGGTAATGCATGTAAGTATTGCGCGCAGCAAACAGAAACATTAATAAAATCATTATCACCATCCGGTAAAACGGTGCAAATCCGAATCATTTTCTTCACCACTTTCTGTTCGTCCTTTAAACGTACTCGTGACCGAGTCTTAATTTTAAAAAGTAAAATCCCACGATTTTCCAAAACTGATTGTGAATTATTGTTCCCGTATCAACTCCAAATTTTTCGCATTTTAAAATCTATTCTTAACTTTTCGGCTCTAATGCAGAAATGAAAATCTAAGTGTTAAAACTATTTTTAAAAAATACTTCAATTTTTTTTATACATTGATAAAGTGAGTTTAAAAAAACTGCTTTTTAAAATTTATTTTATTTAACGATTATTTAATTTTTATGAATAAAATTACTAACGATAATTTTTCTCATATTACTGTATCTTGTTTCATTCATTAATCTCCAGAATTTTCAGCGAAAAGGACAGATGATTGAACGCTAATCATCAGAATTATAGCCATTTATTCATAGTCCAATAATTTTAGCATTTTTCTTATGAAAAATTGTAAACTAAGACATACAGACCTTATTTATGTCATTCTAAATGATATCTCAAAAGTTCCTGATATTCTGCTGTACGCTTACTATGTTTATAATCATTACTTTAAAAAGTTATAAGGGATTTTCTTTGAAGAAAAATTTTTTCATGTTGTTTTTTTAGTAGTACATTTATATAATAGGAAGATGACCGTTGTAGATGTTAAAAGTTGTAACTTGATCCTAAGGACTGATACATAATTTTAGCAGTTTCATCTCGTTTGTCATATCTATTTCTTCGATCTCCATGAATATTAAGAGATTCCCTTTCCTGATTTGCCAATTAAACAGGATTTTGACAAGAGTAGAGCTGTGGTACCCTGAATGTCTGCATCCTCGTGCTTTCCCAGAACTTTAAGAACAGAAACAGAAATTCGTGTTCGGAGAGAATTTGGTGGCTGCGGTTTTCGATAGGGGAATCAACAAATTATCTTCTATAACTCAACTTCAATGCCCAGGATTTCGTTTCCAAGCTGTGTTTATATCGAACACGAAATAATTTTTTTTTTGCTCTTTGGTTGAAGTGGTGGTAGGGTATTTAAATCCACCCCTTACTTATTGTCACTGATGTGATGAAGTAATTATATCTGTAATCATTGAATGAAATTTCTTTTTTAGATGCACTGCATAGACACAAAAAAGAATTGTATGTTATTATCGCTTATTTATACACGAGAAACATCACACTGATTAAAAATTTGTATTGTAAAATTCAAATCTGGAAGATTTTATATCAATGCCTAGCTGTTGATAACCCATTCTGAAAAATCGCAGGATTTCTGTTAAAAACAGAGAAAGCCTGAAGGAATAAACTGTTGTCTTTGTATATACCTTCCAAACTTATTGATGAATAAATCTTTGCCCCATCCTTTACTTTCCTGACTTGAGAAAAAGGGTTGAAAGTTCCTCAAAGTCTGTTCGAACTGTTATGATTATAAATAACTGTAGAAATATCTTGAAATTTTGAGGTAATGAGGGCTGTTTCTATAAAGAGGGCATCTTCATAATTCCCTGCTTACTTGGCAGATTTATCAAATTTATCAGTAAGAAATCAAATCTACCTACTTTTATTGTTTGCTTTGGCAAAACAATTTTCCTTGTTCAGGGTCGCAATGATAATTTCAAAAATAGAATTTATGTTGAAGTTGCTTTGTAGCTTCGTTGAAGCTGATCCATTGTCTTAACGTTTTTTGAGGATTATTATATTCATCAAATAGAATGACAGCGTTTCTACCATAGTTTTTTAATTATTTCACATACTTTTCATAAATTTCCATGAAAGAATCGTTGACGCCATGCTACTCGATAAGGAAGATCGACCTTTCATCACCGACGGAGTTTGCAGTTCAGAAATCAGAATGAAAATCGATGGGCTGAAACTGTTGAATAAGGATAACTTTTTCCCCCTCATTGCGGTTTCATAAAAAAGAGCTACATAATAAGGAGTTCAAAATTTACACACGGGCGAATGTCATCATCTAATCATTTGATGACATTAAATCATTGAAACAACAGCAATGGATCTATTGGTGAGGTAACATCATGATCCGTCGCGTGAGTCTTCACTGTTTGAAGGGGAAGAGCTCTATCAGAACAAGAATATGTTATGTTATTCAAATTGTCACCAACCCTTTTTCCCACCATAGTTGCTCCAATTTTGAATAAATCATAGCAGATTATCTTTCCTACAGTAGATGTAACCCTTGTTGGTTTAGGAAAGATAATTTGTTGTCTTGGAAATGGTTGTAGGTGCAAAATGAACTCGATACTTTCTGGATGTCTTCTTGGTTCCATTTGAATCGAGATTCCATTGCATCCACATGTTGTTTTACACTTTGTAAATGAAACTTCATAAAATTTTTCGCATCCTTCAGAAATATTGCTTGTATTTTACAAATCATCAAAAACATCTTTAGTAAAAACTCTCTTTTGTAATCTTTCAGTGCACAAAGCTTCCTTGAATGCTTCAGGAGTTCATGAGCGACTGTTTTATAACTATATCACTCTTAAAATTGAACTAAAATAATTGTCCGATCGTTTAAGCAGTGAAGATATCCGCAGTACATTTTCTTAAGGCATCTCCGTCCATTATGTTCTCTAACTTTTCCAAATTTTGTACCACCTGCCAATTTCAACGTACATGAAATCTCTTATGGTATTGAAATACGAAATCATCCTCTTTACTGCAGGAAAATGTGTCCTCCAATCCTTAATTAATTCTGCTGTATCAAACTCTTTGAGGATTAACACAATGAGAACGAAAATTGGACTCATAATTTCGAAATTGGACCAGTCTCTTTTAATCAGAAACATTTTCCTTGGTACTTATTTTTCACATCATGCTCATACTGTTTCATGCAAGTCCTCTAGGCTAGGAGTCCGTGGATTGTTCGTTACTACACCAAGCCAGCTAGTTGAAAATTATTTAAGACAAAAAAATAGAAAACTTTCCTTTAGGTATTTTTATATTGCAATCAACACATGAAATATTGCACATTTAATAAGATAACATGTAAAGTAATGAGCGTAATAAATTTGGATCTGATTTTATTGGATTCAGCGTTTTAAAAGAAAGTATAAAAGGCGCCCCAGTTGCTCATATTGCTAAGATGAAGTTTTCATGCAAAGTAACCATTGACATTGAAGAAACAGATGTCACAGACGAAATGAACGTTGAAATTATTTATCAATCTTTACGATCGAATAATGATTTTACATCTATAATGGAATTATTTCTAGTATATACATGTGTTCTAATGAATATAACGTGAAAAAAGACTTTACTTCGTTATAAAACCCTTATAACAATGAAATACTGGTCATATCGAGTATTGCAATCCGTCGAAGATATAATTTAAGAAATCGCGGTGCATCTAAAGGATAGAATATATTTAAGTTAAAAAGTGGACTGCTTGAATGAATAATTAGCGGTGAGACAGTATGGTGAGAAAAGAAGAAGTAATGCTAACATTAAAAGCAGTTTATTTTAATGTAAGAAGGAGCATATTGCATAGCTCCGCTAACAACAGAGGAGCTTCACATTCGTTCACTTTAACTATTCTCGTTCTGGTGGATATGTCTCAAACGCAGTTACAAAATATTATAACCATAATTCATGGGGTCGCTCCATTTGGCGAATTGGCAGCAAAGTACTTAACATCAAGCTAAATCTTAATTTATTCAATTCGCGTTTAAAAATACGTTTAAAACGACAACCAACTTGCTCATAATGATAAGATAAAGTTTTCTCCTCATTCCCCTCCTCAAGGGAAAAAAAGCGTACAGTAGAATGTTGGAGACTTTCCGAATGTCAGTTAGAACGAGGTAACAGACGTCTCTGTGAAAAAAAGTCCTGATCAAAATTATTCGAAAGCAAAATTCCGAGAGAGACAGAGAGAGATCGTAGGGATACAGTTTTCTTTCAATCTCTTCCCTGAAAAAATGGGAGGCGTACAGCAGAATGTCGAGGATTTCTGAAATATTATTTAGATTGGCATAAATAAAGTTTCTTAGGGAACAATAAGGGCTTAAAATTATTCACAAGAAACACCCATTTTACTGGACTATCCAGGTAAGTATCTCTATTCATTTACCATCTATCGCGATTAGAACTCGACGCAAAATGTTTTTGCTGTCTGATAAATTCTAAGCCTTTCTTTTTCTTGTTAGATGAGCCAAAATATACGATAATTCAAGGTATCCGTGAATGTTAAGTAATAAGTAGTTGCTTTTTACTCTTTGAACAAGCTTTCATGGAAGCTGCCATGGAAGTTTAAGCGCAGCATTTGCCAACAATAATCGTCTGTTATGAAAACATAAAGACAGATAATTGAATTTAAAATAGATGAAAATGTTTAAAAGCATTTAAATTAATCTGAAAAATCGCGGAGACATTTTATGACTCCCAAACTATTGCGCCAGAATACACACAATGATACAGGCAAATGCCGACTATTACCGAATCTTATTTGTAGTTAAATAGTTCTAATAAAAAAATTGTTGTATCTTTGTTTACTTTCCTGTGGAATCTGAACTACGAATCTAATACTGAATTATGCAATACAAATAAAAAATTAATAAAAAAAACGCTCCGGTTAACAATCAGGGGGCCGTATTTGAAAATAAAAGTTGGTTAAGAAATCATTCCATCAAACATTTTATATCATAGAAAGAAGAAGTGATATCATTGTTTTAGCCAAATTTCGACACTGACCTGATAAGATGAAATTTTTAATTACATCTATATGAAAGCATTACTTACTTAGCATTAAATCTGACCACCGGATCTGCCAACAGATCAGCCATAGGAAGTTTTTTACCTGCTGCAATCACAGCAGAATGTTTCTTGCACATCATCCATCCAATATGACAGAAAAAGAAACCACGCTTGCTGTTGTAAGGATCGGCATCGGTCTCTGTATACTTGTGATGTACCCTGTGATCTCTACACCAATGCAAAATACTTTCCTGGAACAAAAAATTGAAAATATAAATTTAATAAAAAGAGTTTTTGAAAACATATTTTTATAAATGTATAAAAACTAGAAGAAATTTTTCATTTCAATTGTTTTTTCGATTTTGATTCTATATTTTATAATTCATATTTCTAAATATTATGGAATACTCGAAAAACATTTTTTCAAATTAACTGCAAGGCGTAAATATATTAAAAAATTGTATTTTTACTGAGAACACGCAACAGCACAGAACCCAGATAGCAATTTTAGATTGCAGCAATCTTGTTCTCTAAGTCTGCAGCAAGTTCCACACGGCAAGACTGCAAGTTAGCAACAAGCTTGCAGAAGCGACGAAGTCACCATGCGTCGAAGTTACAGCAATCTTGTTGCGACAAACTCATGGCAATCTATAGCAAAAACAGAGTACGGAGACTAACCTTGGATTCGAACCCCCGACAACTAGCTTCGTAACCACTCAGCCAGCGGGACGTCGATTGCCGAACACAGATTGCGCTAATACATCGTGCATATAAACGTTTTATTTTAAACTGTCTTCTTGATTTCATTAATTTTTTTAAAAAATTTTAGTTGAGAATATGATTTGAAGTCAAAGAGAGAGCGATTTTCGCTAATAACTACGTTTTGCTAGTGGAATAAATTATGAAATTAGGGTTCAAAAGTAATTACTTTTAAAAATATGGGACACAAAGTAGGTTATTGGTAGTAAGTAGGTAGGTCAACAAACATTGACTGTTTTTTAATTTTAATTTCAACAAAAAGAAAAAGGCGATATATAGTTTTCTTTAACTCGATACGGGACCGTCATATACGTCCCTTCATGCAAAAGACGATAGCCGTCCGAATCATCCGGGAATGTAACGCTGAAATTTTCACCCCCTTTCGTTAAGTGTGAATGATTTCACACCCGCGGCGCGTGCTTTCTTCGTTAGAGTGGCTTGCCCAGATGTGTTTGGGGAAGAGGGGTGTTTTCTTACAATTCGGACAATGCCAGCTGTCATTGTGATTTTTGAGGGGAAAGTGAACTTCCCTTATCTTTGATAGAGAAGCTCGGACGTTCCCGTATTTTGAGGTCCCTCTATTTCAATGGCCTTAGGAATCAGAGGGTTAAAGTGCGAGTTCTATATTTAGTAAAATGATGGAGAATTTTTTAAAAGTAATTTTTTTTTATATTACGACCAGGCTAGTTTTTTTTCAAATTTTATTTGAATTAATAAAAAGAAGGACAGTCTAGGAGATGCTATTAAAAATCGGATGTTTTTTAAAACAGCGACAGACATCAAAACCTGTATATACAACTGTATCCAGGTCGTGGTGTGTAAGTGTGACGTATCAACTTTGCAGCAAACTTGTTTTGCAATAGTTGTGTGTAAGTGTGACGTATCAACTTTGCAGCAAACTTGTTTTGCAATAGTTGTGTGTAAGTGTGACGTATCAACATTGCAGCAAATTTGTTCTGCAAGTGGGGTGGTCGATTATGCTGTCTTACTTTGAAGGAGATTTGTTGCAAATTTGTAAAACAAGAAAAAAATCACACTTGCTGCAAATGTGCGTGCTATCTGGGAATACTCTAGAATATGAAGAAGTCAGTGAATAATCCATTACAAAACCAAATGCTTACAAGAATGAAACAAGCTAATTAAATGAAAGTGCGTAAAAATGTGATACACCCAGGGCTTACTTGGTCTTCAATTTTGCACCCCCCCCCCAAAAAAAAAGTTAATATGCCTATACCATCAAAGGAGTGATTATTAGGTTTGTCCGCATATATAGCAGAAGTTATTTATTACTAGACATCAAAGTTTTCCAAGAAATGAAATGTGTTTAAAAAAGGAAAACTCACTACAAACAATTTTTTAACACAAATGGCCACTTAAACTCATCGCATTTTTTTAAAGTCAAGACATAAAACACTTCTACAGTCTAACTGCCGTCGCATCCCGCAGTATAATGTCATATTCGATAATAGCTGTAAAGCTTTTATAAAATTATTGTCTTGCAAACCGTGTTTCTAGATCTTAACTTTTCAGATATTTGATGTTTTTGTAATATGTATGGGGCCCTCTAGAGTCCTTTATCATCCCCCCCTTCTTTAAATTCAGAACGACTGCAGCTCTAGTCAAAAAAGAGTGGTAAAGTTGCTATTTGCTACGCCCTCACAGAGCCACCTGGCTGCGAAAGGAAGAAATAGCCTTTCTATCGCGAAAACGTATCATATAGGGGGAAAAATCAATTACAAAGTTGTAGTTCATCATCGATTTACTACAAAAAGATACCTTTTTTTTCTATGAACTTTAAATTTTTGAGATTTCCGAAACTTTTAAGTCCAAATACAGGGACATTACATTACACCACCTGAATGCCCGTGTTTAGAGCCATTTCGCTCCTTCTTGTTTGGATGGATGGAGGTGAATTTTATTTTTTTAGAAAGGATAAAAACTAATAATAGGTACAAAAACAAAAAATAATGAAAAAAGAAACATACATTGGACAAAACAACATAGAAAACAAAACAAAATGGAAAAAAATAAAAATACGTAGAAGGAAAAAAAGAAGAGTCATAAGTAGCCGGAAGTGTATGTCATTCTGGGTGGATGCGTGCTCAATGATTATCCTCTACAATGAGATTGTCCTCATCACATATGAAGCGTATTAGGAGTCTAAGTAGGGTTCTTGATAAGTTATTAGTGAGAATGTTTTCCAACCACTGTAATTTAAGTGACACTGTAGGAGTTTGGAAACGCCAGGAGAGGGCAAACCGACATTTTGTGGCATAGTGCATTGGAACTACTTTTTCTCCGCACGTGCGGTTGTCATTTGTTCGAAGATTGAAGTGATGAAGGTATGAAGGGAAGGGCCCGTGCCCTGTAACGAAGAGCATTAGCTCTTCTCTACTCCATCCTACTGGCTTGTTTGAGACCCAAGGCGCTATATCGTGTGTACTGCGGCCAGTTTCTCCGTTATCCCAGTTGTCTTGCCAGATGCTTAAAGCAACTGACCATATCTGAAATTTCAGGTAGGAAAATAGCTTAAGGAGAAAGAAAGGGTCGCCTTTTGTGATGGCTTCTTTGGTTAATTGGTCTGCGCATTCATTGCCTAAATAACCGACGTGGACTTTGAACCACCTCAGGTGAATATGTTTATGGGAGAGCAAAAGGATTTGAATCTCTCGGACCATACTGTGGTGGGATTTAGGATTAAGTATGGCCATCAAACTTGACAGGAGAAAATGCTATCTTTAGGACACAAATGTCACTAATGTTGTTTTTCACCCGAGGATACCCTGAACATCATGTTTATGCGGTCTATCCGCCAACATTGCAGGACCATTTAATATGCTAAAAAGTTTGCAACGTGAAATTCAAACAAGGTTCTAGATGTGTATCGTAGCTGATGGAGAGAGTTTGAACACCGAAACTAAATTATCTTAAACTCTTGATAAATAGTCGTTTATTCTTTCTAACGTATTTCGTTACGTAAAAGTGCTGGAAATCGTGAATGAATAAGTATATGCTTTAATCGTTTTGTTCTTAGCATTAATGTCCGCAAATTTAAGGATAGAACGATGCAATGTACTAAATCGCTGATTCTCTGAAACCTTATAATTGACATTTTCCTCCTACATCTTACCGTTTTGAAGAGATGAAGGCTAATTCCGTATATTGACGAAACGTAACTCTATAAGCGGTCTAACCGCGTAGCCTTCTACTATACCTAAACACTAATCTTATGACTACAACTGTTGTCGTTCTGAAATTTAGGGGTGAGGGGCATTAATGATTTTACACATATTCAATAAATGAGACATTTTAAAATACTTCTTTTTTATAAACATTACTATATAATTTTAAAATTATCATAATTTGTAAGTTGTGTTTTATAAATTTATTCATTTTTCACATTCATTTATTCATTTCATATATATTATTTCATTTTTCATATATATTTCAAGGTAGGAAAATCCGACTACCTCCACATCACCTAAACAACATCAACTGCCAATTTTTACTGTCGTTTCTGTTTCAGGCACCCCAAAATTAGTAAGAAACAATTGTTTTCCAATTTTAGAAAATGTGTTTGATGCGCAATATTATATGAGCCACAAAAGAGTTTATAAATTGTTCAAGTGTTTCCTAGACATATCGAAAGTAATGACTTCTAAAACATTGATAAATGTCAATTCTGTCGAAAGAAATGACTTCTAAAACATTGATAAATGTCAATTCTGTCGAAAGTAATAACTTCTATAACATTCATAAATGTCAGAGCATCCACGATGTGCGTACAACTGTGTGTGAAAACCATCAAAATAATATTTTCGAGTTATCTGAAGACCACAGAGTTAGCTGTGGTTTAGTTCATTCCATTTTGACTGAAGATTTTGGTATGAGAGGTATGTTTGCCAAATTTGTACCGAAACTGTTCTCTGCAGAACAGAAAAATGAAGACTGCATTTCAGCTGCGCTCAATCTCCTTGAATATTCTGAAAACAGGACACTTATTTGAAAATTATTGTAACACGGGATAAGATATAGATTCATGGCTATGATTCTAGTACATCGATCTTTCAAAGAGATCAAGGGCAGTTTTCAACTGAAATGTCTTTGCTATAGCAAATGTGTCATCACACTTTTGTCCAGTTTCGGTTGGAAGCGCGACAAAAATAGAAATTCAGAGGTCGGCAAATGGGTTTATTTTCTTTGGAAGTATTTAGACAATCATTTGGAACCCTGAAAGCCATAAAAATATTTTGTAAAAATACACAGTCTTAGGAGGGTTTACGGAGGTTTAAGGTGGGTAATGTCTTTCGAACACTTGAATAATGTTTCAAAGAGATTTTGGAAATCGTTCTGTAAAGTCTTACAATGCTCGTTATCTGTCTGATTTTAGATTTTTCATGAGTATGGTTAAAGGCCAGGTAAATGACACTATTTTAAATAGATTATTTAAATATTTTCCATATTTTTATACTATATTTTAAACTTCCTTTTTCACTAAATTTTCAAATTTAAAGTGAATTTTAAAAATTTTCAAAACTTTTCACACCTTTCACACCTTGAGACTGCCTTAAATCATTTCTGTACCCTATCTTCATCTAAAATTTTTAAAAATTAGTACCCATATTCCTCGACATTTTTCATTTAATTTATTTTTTAATATCATCTATGTCAGTGAAGAATTTTTACTTTTTCTTTCAATGACGCAAAACTAAATATCTGACTCGTAAACAACCTGTTTGAAGACTAAAATAACTTGTCCTGGCCAAGATGTGAATTCATAAAAATTCAATCGATAATTAATTCGAAAATTTTATTACAAAATTTTTGAATTAAAGTGGACGTATACTCAATCTAAAATACATTTGAAGTTTCTAAGAAGTAAAGGCTGAGTGCCTTTAAAAGTATTTTAAATCTATTTAAATATTTATTTCTGATTTAGTAGTAAACATAAACGAACCAAAAACGCGATTTGAAATTTCAAGGACAGTTAGGTTGCTTCAGAGACAACCTCTCAGGCGCTGTCTTCAGCTGCAGTTACAAGGACAGTTAAATTTGGAAAAACTTACCACAAATAGTTTCTTACAAATCTCTACTGATAAAAAAGGAGAATGTATGTCTGTCTCTCTGTCTATTTGTCTGTGTGCCTACCTGTGTGTGTGTTGGCGGTCTACAAGTGAGACCGCTGGACCTAGAGCTACAAAATTCGGCACAAAAATACTTTGGAAAATAGAAATGTGTACCTTGGTGCTCCTTCTTTGAAATTTCAATTAATTAAAAATTAAGATAAATTTTTCCGTTTTTCCTTAATAATTTCCGAAAATATTACAGCACAAAAGTCATTTTCACACCTTCTGAAGTGCAAAAGATTACCTTCCCAATGATATCAATTAAATTGCCGTACAATGTGTTCTCGAATTTTAATAAATTTTTAAACATATTTTTGGCTTTATTTACAACAATACTTTTCATTGTTGCAACGCAACTCAAACCATTTTTATTGTTTAAACAAATATTTAATTGCATGTTTCTCTTTCATTGTTGTAATCTGAGATAATATCCTAATACATTTTGCTTTCATATTTTATTTCTGAAACCAGGTGAAATCTGTGAACCAATCTCTCAGAGATATTGCTGTGCTTACATTAAAAAGGTAGGTTTCAAGGTATGTTTGTGCCAAATTTCGTAGCTCTAAGTCTAGCGATCTGTCCTGTAAAGCGTGAGCACACACACAGACAATCGCCTTTAATATTAATAGAGATCAAATCCTGTATGCCCGTATTTTTCCCACTATTTCAATTATGATTAAAACAAATATTTCTTTCTTTGAATGTTAACAGAAGTACAGAATCTTTATTTCCGCTGTTATTTTGTAGCATGATCTCTTTCAATATGCTTGCACCACAATCCAATGACGTTGATTACTATCTCTATGCGATGTTTCAGTTAACTTCACAAATTTTTAAATGATCATAATGAGTGTGTAAAATCCTTCAAGATTATTTCTCCGGTTCTTACCAGAGGGCGAGGTCTAAGGAGAAAAAGAAAAAGTAAAGTAAATTATGCCAAAAATTATGTTTACAAATTTATTAAAATTCGTGAAAACAATTGTGCTGCAATTTAATTGATGTCATAGGAAATATAATATTTTGCACTTTCTGATGGTGTAGAAGTAATTTTTGTACTATAATATTTTCGAAAGTTATTCAGGAGAAACGCGAACACACTTACACACACACATTCTCCTTTATTGTTAGTAGAGAATATTATATTTTGCACAGATTAGAACAGTTAACTCCATAGAGAAAAATGGGAACGAATTAAATAAATTAATACAAATCAAGAAATATCCAACTGATTGTTATGAAATTTCATGGGATACAACTGAAGTCCATTTCTTTTAACTGTTCAAATTTCAAGGCTTTGCTGTTTTCAGTTTCGACGCTATGCTTGTCGTCTCGTTTGAAAACGAAACTGGACCACTGTGCGTCAGCTCAATACATAGATTTTTCAAAGCTCTACATTACAATCATAGCGAGAGCTACGAACTTTTAATTTTTGGCACATCCATGGGAGGGCTCTTGGTCAACGACTGCCAAGCGACTTTATTCCTGATATTTAAGCTTTGAAGGTAGGACACAGTCGCAAAACTTTCTGATTACTCCTCGTATGCAAAACAAAATTTATCATCGCTACTTACAAAAACACAAATAATATAGTAATTTAAAGATCAGATTAGATCTGTCTCACAGTGCATCTAAGACAGTCTGCTTACAAATAACAAAATGATTTAAATTCCTTAGTATCATTTATTCAGTTTCATTTAAATTCCTGATATTCTTGAGTTCCATAATTTAAATTTCTCTTTAACTAATTGTAACTCACATGCAAGTGGTCTGAAAATTAATATACATACAAAAAAATAATTTTCAGTATTGAGCCAGTAAAACAAAACGAATAAAAAACTATATTTGGCAACAACATTTTAAGGGATTTCTCAGAAGAAAATTCAAACTATTATGCAAAAATTGAAAACTCCGAAGAATTCAAACAGAAAAAAGGGAACACGTATTACCTGACCAAGTGCAAATGCAGCTATACACAGGAAAATCCGCAAAGGCAATTTCGCCTTGAATGCCCGATGACACCACATTCTATGAACTGCTGCAAGGCCGATTAATAGTATGATGCGAGCATATACAAAAGCTAGAAAGAAATAAAATGTGCTGAAATATGGCTTGCTGCTAATATAGTATGGCTTTGTAAGTTTTAAAACAGCTTGAGTTTCAGAGTAGGGAAGTTCGTTTTTTCCGTTTTTAAAATATGCCCTTTTATGTATAATGTAAGGATATTGTTCTATTACTCTTAAAGGTAGATCCCTATAAATAACATATTTAGAAATTTCCAGTAAAGATCCAGAACACTATTGCTAAACATCTGAAATCTTGTTGGTCAACCTTTGGCTACCACAACAGCTTCAGTACGGGCGAACATAGGATCCTATGAGTTTCTGACATGTGTCCGGAAGCAAGGTGTACCAAATGTCTTTATTGGGGTCTGCAAACTAGCGCAAATTACTCGACGATCTTGAGCTGGGAGGAGTCGTCCCTTATCATGACACAAATGATCGATTGCATAGGAGTTTTGCGCTACGCACAATAGGGACTGCTCTGAGTCATGTTTCTTAAACCATGAAGAATAAAACTGCCCTTTTTCAGGAGACATTGTTGTCCGGGAGAAGATCATAGCCGTTTGGAAAAACAGGAACCATGAACATATGTAACAGGTCTGCAATGATATTCAGTCCCCAGCGGTGTTATCTACAATAGCCAAAAGCCAAAAGTCCACCGAGCAACCTCCCCATAATTCATCCGCTACCAGCCTAAGTAGTACCTGCCATGCTTTGGTTCACTCTCCGACAGGAATTTTAATTCCGGTTAGCGATTTTTAAACTTCCATTGATGGGTTGTTGGAGAAATAAGATTTTATCTAAGTTGGGGATACTTTCGATTTCTCAGGAGCCCGATGACGATGTCCATATGTCTGCCCACTGGAAATGTAAAAGACAGTGACGTCGAGTCAGCAGTAGAACCTAGCTGTGTTGGTGGCACTGGATTATATAACTTACAAGAATGACTGAAATGTTTCCTCCGAAACATTTCTCTTTTGTCCGGTATTAAAATCTTAGATAAGTCAAGGAATGGTATTCCAGGTATTGATTTTTTCCCAAATGTGGCAGCCTGTGGTGCTCACTGTTTTTGATGAAATGAGGATGGCTTACATTTAAGTGCATACTGCTCGTTTCACCATCATAAATACACATTCTGTAAACTATTTTAACCCTCTGAGCGACTAATAGGTCAGAGTAAGCCGTCTGAAAAATATCTCTCTGCTTTTCAATGGGTTCCTTTAAGAAATATACACCG
>BGPR01000009.1:569411-693935 GCA_013235015.1 Araneus ventricosus
CCCCCCCCCCCCGATCCGAATCCTGGATTCGCCACTGAACCCAAGTATAAATACATTTGAATATAATTATACAATTTGTACACATTTTACATCTACCAATCTAAGGCAAAGTTGGGTTCTTTAAAGTCGTGAAAGATTAGAATATCTTACAAGCTGCACATAAACTGTTACAAACTGAGAAACATTATTGACAGAGAATATAAAAAATAACTGAAAACGAAACACAACGTTTAACATGTGTTTGTGTATGAATAATAGCTATAATTTTATAAAGTGGCTATTTTTTATATTTAGTTAAAAAGGAAACAATAAATTTTGTTAAGAAAGCTAAGCATTTCACAATTTTGTTAGATTGCAGGCTTGAGCCATCAAGAACAATTGTTTGTTAGTTTAAGATGTAGATGACTCTGAAAGCACATATACAAGCAGGGCCGGTTTAAGTCCTAAACGGGCCTGTAGGCAATATAAGTTTCAATTTCTTTCTTATTCAGATTCAAAACCAAATATTTTTCTTTTTTTTCCTGCAAGCAAATATTAAGACTGACTGAAATTAAAAAGAAGTATATTTAATTTGCCGATCACCTTCAGGAGAGTGGTTTCAATATCTCAGATATAAAAAAACTAAAATGTAATGTAATTTTTTTTAATGAGTGGTGAAAAAATTGTAAAACTTTTTTACACAGTCTAAATAATCTAATATAAAATTTCTAGGGATATTTTGGAGCCAGAAAAACGGTAAAACAAACTGGATCACACTGATCTTCTCGCTAAATTAAAAACATGAGGAAAAAACCTTACGAATAATGTTCTAAAATTTAAACAATACTTGATTTCAATTTAAATAAATTCCAGTATACGGCTCTTGTAAATTAAATGAAAACACTAAATGAAATTACCTTGAAAATAAAGCATAAAAATATCATAAGGCATTGGAAGCCTCCAAAGATATTGGGCCCCTAGGCAGTTACTTACTTTACCTATTTGATAATCCGGGCCTGTTTGCAAAACCGATTTGTGTTGAAACGGCAAAAGACTTGACAGGAAAATGTTGTTGACTAAAAATCTCGTGAAATATCATTTTGAAAAATATCGTGAATCGGAATTCATACTATCTACTTTTAACAACTGCAAAGTAAATAGTTGAGTAGTTAAATCAAGGCGACAGCTGAATTTAAGAATTAAAGACTGGATGGAAAAAAACAATTTTTCTTTGAAGCAACCGATCAGTCTATTTCACCTGTCAATTATCTATTTTCTAGTCATAATGAATAGTGCCATTTTTTTCTTTTCGGAGAAGATCGAAATTTATCATGAGTCGCCTGACAGAATGATGGCTCTCTGTTCTCTTTAAGTAAAAAGATAGATTTTCCTGAAAAGAAAGAACATTAGTACTGATATGGTCTTTTTGTGATTACACACCCGTCTGGCGATATGGTAAACATTCGATCGTGGTCTATTGATAGTAAAATCGCAAGCATTTGTGACAGCATTCTTGTGAAAAGGTGTTACTGCACTCATTGTACGATGGAATGCTGAAAACCTACGCAAGGGTCAGGAATAAATTGATCCGTGTAATATTGTTCAAGCTCCCTCCTTCCTACTATTGTTGTCCTCATCTGTTGCGAAGCAGCTTTCTTTGTTTGTAAAGTTTACCTTGATGTTTTTGTTGAGATTCTACATAAGACAACAAAGCCGACTGGTTATAGTGCATGGAAAAAATGGATTATCCCTACTTCTTTTCAACTTGCTGTCCAGATGGGATGTTATATCGGGAAAACTATTGACACAGATATCTTAGAGAGACAAACCTTTGGACAATGATCTTTGAGGTGCATCACATGCATTGTTCTTTCTTCTCCTTTGAAACCAATTACATTACAAACACTTTTCTGTTTCCTTCCTAAGATACTGTTTGAGAAAATTTTAGGAACTACTGACAAACGCAAAAGAGATCTTTTCAGGCGCTAACTTCCATTGATTGAAGCTCCTTTGTTAAATCTTCTACTTAAAATGATAAAGTACTGAACGAAGTATAAATAAAGAAACTCGAAGGCTTCGGTACCATTTCTCGGCGTCTAGAAGATCGCATATCAGTAGTAAATTCTTTCTGGATTTTGTTTGATGATGAACAGCGATTTTGAAGAGGACAATTTAATTGAAACTTCATCGGAAGATGAATTATCATCATCAGAAGACGAATCAGAGGATGAATCTTTGGAAAGTGCAAGAAACTGGTGTGGTGTTGATGTTTCCGTTTTGACTCCTGCTCCACCTAAATTTCCTTTTACCGGAAATCCAGGAATCAAAGTTTCACTAAGACAATCAGATGATCCACTGGATTACTTTTGCCTCTTTTTTGATGATGAAGTAATTTCATTCATCGCAGAAGAAACTAATAGCATTGCGGAAGAACATTTTTCAAATTTGGAATTAACTCCATCAACTAGAGCTTTGCAGTGGAAAGATGTCACTAGTGAAGAACTAAAACGTTTTATATCTTTGTTGATTCTACAAGGAATTGTGCAAAAACCCACCGAAAAATGGTTTTGGTCCAAGCGACCAATTTTATGTACTCCATTTTTCGGAAATGTTATGAACGAAAAGAGATATTCTCTTATAATGAAATTTCTGCACTTCCAAAGTAGTAATGATTCCGAAGATGAATCGCCTTCTAACAACAAACTAAAAAAAATTGGAAAATTTCATAGTATGCTTATGCAACGATTTCAATCAACATACATACCAAAGCAGGATATCTCAATAGATGAATCACTGATTGGTTATAAAGGGCGCTTAAGATGGAAGCAATATATTCCAACAAAAAGATCTAGGTTTGGAGTAAATCTGTTTCAACTTTGTGAATCCGAAAGCGGATATATTTGGAACTCTATTATTTATACAGGAAAAGGAGGATTCCATGGACGTTCCATGAGGATTATGAGGATTATGGTGTGTCCACTAAAAGTGTTATGACGCTCATTCATGAACTGAAAAATAAGGGGTATACACTAACCACGGACAACTACTACACTTCACCAAAATTAGCCGAAATACTTATTAAATGTAAAACGGATATTTACGGTACTTTAAGGGCAAACAGGAAAGGTTTGCCTCCGTTAATAAAGTCGTCAAAAGTGAAGAAAGGTGAAGTATTGGCCTTTCAAAAAGGTAAAATATGTTTATTAAAATGGACAGATAAAAAACCTATACTTATGCTTAGTACTTTACACAGCACTTCGATGGTGACCGTGGAATAAAAAAAGTCAAAATCTTCGAAGCTTAAGCCTGCAGTCGTGGCTGATTACAACAATACAATGGGTGGAGTAGACAAAGCTGACCAATGTTTGTCGTACTACCCAGTGGCGAGAAATCAGCAACGAAAATACTACAAAAAGATTTTTCGCTACTTACTTAGTCAAGCAGTGTGGAACGCTTTCGTAATCTTCAAAAAGAATAGAGGAAAAATGAGGCAAGTTGAATTTCGAATGAAATTAATCGAAAGATTAATTGAAGTAACAGTCTGTAATCCATCTACTCGCCGGGGTCCATTTCCTAAATCGGAAGAAAATGTCGTTCGCCTGACAGGAAGGCATTTCCCTTTTTATGTTGATGAAAGTGAATCCAGAAAAAAGTCAAGGAAGTGTGTTGTGTGCTCACTAAAAATTAATGAGAACGGTAAACGTGTGCGGAGAGAATCACGATTTGAATGTAAAAATTGTAACGTTGGACTTTGCGTTGCACCCTGCTTTGAAATTTACCATACGGAATCTAACTTATAGCATTTTTATTTTTAATCTCATGTCTTAACTTTAATATATTTCAAAAAAAGTATAAAAAGTACCTAGGTAATTAATGTAATGGCCAGTTTTATCAATCATTAGTTCATGATCTTGTTATATGTGATTGATTTACTTCATTTCTGAATTTGTGAATATTGCAAAATTTTTTAATCAGTACAATATTAAAAAATGTTTACATATTATTTTATTTTTATGATCAAATCTGCATTACATAAAAACAGATCATAAAATTTTGAAAAAAAGAATTAACAGTTAATATTATAATTGTATAAATTTTGTTATTTTCAGTTAGACAAGTTTTGCTACATATCTTTAATATCAAACTTTCCAATAAAGCTCACATTTTAAAATTCAAGTTTGATCCTTATTTTACATTTCATCTTTACTCTCTAGAATAGATTTTATTCACGATTTTTCATTTTATTATCCCCTAAGATACAATTGCAAAATTTAAATGCTGAATTAATTTTTTTAGATTTTCAATAAAATTCACATTGTTTCAGTTTGGGGCCGTTCAAATATTACGTAAGCATGTTTTTGGAATTTTATGACCCCCCCCCGTTCTTTTTTCTACAAAACGTATAACAGTAATAATCTAATTTTAAAAATTTTAGGACTTAATTCAAATAAAAAACTCTAACTCGGCTTAAAATAAAAAAAAAGAATATAAGTTTAATTTCCTTACAACTTCAAGTTTCAGCTTACAAAAATCAAGTTTAACTTTCTTTTGCCAATTTTAACTTTTTTTCCAAATTTAATTTTTTAAAATTAAATTGTTTGTGCAAATTACAAGAGATTTTCGGAAATAAAGTGATTTTAATGTCTTACGTAAGCATCACTCATACTCCCTCTCCTCCTTCTCAGCAAAAATAAGCAACCCCCCCTCCCCCCTTGGGTGCTTACGTAATATTTGAATGGCCCCTTTTCAAAAAACATTACTGAGTAATAAAATTATTTCGGCGTTTTGAATGGGACTAAAAATGTTTTTCCTACAATTTAGACCAAAATGCTTTGTTTTGTAATAGTTATATGCTAACTGGACAAAAATACAAATTTCTAAAATAGTTGTCATGTTAAGAAATGAAAAGTTTAGAAACTTTAAATTTAAAAAAAGATTTTTATTAAAGCTTCTTCAGGTTCAGTTTCTAATATTTTTTCATCTAACTTTTTAAATGATTCTCAGAAGATACTGAGTAAAATTAGGATTCCGATTTTAAATATGTGAATTAGTTTCTGAGAAAAAATATTTTCTAAAAATGTATGTACATTTTTTGCAAAATATAAGATATTTTGTCTTTCTTTATTTTCTATTAATAACAAAAAAAATTCAAATATATTAAGGCTCAAATCATGTTTTGAATTTTCGCTTTTTCCGAAAAAAGTTTACAAGTAGTATCTGTAGCAAATTAATGAATTCTTTAACCCTTTCAAGGGCGGTGGTTTCTTTTCGAAATCACCTGTTAAAGAATTATTTCATAGGGAAACTACCAATTTATGGTTATATATTTCACAACAATACATATTTTAATATCCAATAAAGAGACCTAATTGCAGTAGAATTTCTAGTCTTCTTTTGTCACGGATTTATATGCCAATAAATTAAGTTTTCCCAAAGAAAAGAAATCTACCATTTTTCAATAAATTTCTAAAACATAGGACTAGAAACCCATTCAAAACTTATTACATTTCTACATGGTCTTTTCTTTGCAAAATTGGCAAAATAAAAAAATAACAGAAATATGTTACTTATTTCAAATTGTTCATGCGGTTTCAGGGATAAACACCTCTTCAAGGTACTATGCGGAATGTTTGTTACAATTGCTAAGATAATCAATTTAGAGGTTCATTCAGAGGTATCTATTTACAAGCATTTTTTTGTTTTTGTTTATGAAAAGAAAGGCTTATAAGCATTTCTACGCCATAATAAGAATCTGAGAAAGATTTTCTCCCTCAATTTTCCGAAAAGCTTCATGAAAACTTCCGTACCTTCCTATTCGTTTTAACGATAAGGAATTCAATTGTTACCGCAAACGAGGTTCCTTCCAGCAACCTGCGAGCTCATCTATTGTAAAGCTTATCACCACGAATCTGTCACTGTCAACCAAGTCATTAGTGCAGGGGAAAGCAGAGGCGAGAAAACACGGCTATGCCGCTTACGACTGCAAAATTCAAACCAGGAAAAAGCCGGTTGTTCTCATCTTCAAGGCGACAGAAAGAGAAGAAATAACACGTTTCTGCCGAAGTCAGAGTAGATTTGCTTAACGTAGAAAACCGTTTGCGGCGCTCAGAGGGTTAAACACGAAAAAGGCCCATCAGCTTCGCCGTTTCTTAAATGAAGTTAAGTGTGTGCAATTTTCGGGATCACACGACAGTCTCGGCCTTTACTCATAAAGAGAGAAAAAATTCCAATTTGCAGTTCTGTTTTCTTTTTAGCTCTCGTTTACGTTTCCGCTGTCATAACGTGCGCTTTGATCACCAAGCTGCTCTCTGTACTCGAGGATAGGAAGTTTTTGAAACTATTTTGACTCTGTAGTGCCTTGATACACTTTATGTGCAGTAGGAACTTTTAATTGCATTTATTCTGAACAAGCAGCCTTCAGCGACCAGCTTGTTTGCCAGGAATATAATTTCAATGGAATCTCTTATGATAATTTGATACTCATGGTTCCCTTAACAAATTAATTTTAAATTTCAAATTTTGATAGATATTTAACCCATGTTCTTTCAGTAGCCTTGTACCTGTTTTGCTCGTTGTCTGCATGAGTGACTGGCTGTGTAAAGCTGCTATCACACGGAGAACTATTGTGCGCTGTTTTGTCTTGAGCGTGAGCACAATGCCACTCAACAGAAAAGTTTGTAGCACGTGGCGCATTGAGACAACCGGTCAGACAGGATATCGGTATCGGGAAAGGCGAACAACGTCATTGTCGAAGTCACACCCGATTGGAATGAATTTCCGCTGCTGTCGATTTTTTATCAGCACCGTGTGCATTTTCAAGGCGGTTGAATACAGCCGACAATTTCCGACGTCTTGTCTGACCGGTCACGTGCTACAAACTTTTTTGCGGGGGGCATTGTTCTCAAGATAACAGCACAGGATAGCTCTCCGTGTGATAGCAACTTAATGTAACATCCAACTGCACATTGTCGGCATCAACTTTACTCTCTTATTCCTTTTGCAAAATATGCATTTGATCTTAATTTTAAATGGCGTGGTACATTTTACTTCCAACCGCATGTTAGCTGGATGAAAATATGCTGATTAAAACATAGCATTAAACATTATTACCTCAGCTTTCAACAATGGTAGAGGAACTCTCAAATAAATGTTCGTATAAAAAATGGAAACAGTTTAAATTACGTTGCAACAATGAAAAGTATTGTTGTAAATTATACCAAAAAATGTTTTTTTAAATTTATTTGAATTAGAGAAAATTTGTACGGCAACTTAATATCATTGAAAAGATAATTTTGGCACTTTCAAATGGCGAAAAAATTATTTTCGTGATGAAAATTGTTTGGAAGTTATTAAGGAAAAAAGTCAAAATTTGATTAATTTTTAATTAATTAAAATTCTAATTAAGATTTCAAAAAATAACTCAGAAGTATACATTCCCTTCTTTCAAAGTATGTTTGTGCAAATTTCGCAGCTCTAGTTGAATTGCTGTCTAGTTGAAACATTGAATTTTAGTAAAATTTAATATCCTGAATACCATGAACACTTATAAATTAAATACATTATTTAAATTGCATTTTCTCGAATACCATTGGAAGATTCAAATTTAAAATATATCAGTTTGTACAGGAACCCTCATCATTTAGCTTCTCTTAAAGAGAAATTGAAATTCACGGCACTGAAATGCCTACAGCTTTCTGAATTTTAATGGGATTCAACTGGAATTTTTCTTAAAGTTGCTCTATATATCTGACTTTGAGGTTATGAAAGAAAAACTCCGCTGCGTCTGGAACATGCGCAGTAAAAAATATTTAGTACAAACACTCATATTTCCTGTAATATTCAACGTATTTTCTTCAACGTTTAATACAATACTTCTGTAACATATTGTCAAGTGTTCTGCAAATTTCGAATAATTTGAATGAAAACTCTGCATGCTGTAAGCAAGACACATGCGGAAACATTTGGGATTTTTTAAAGAAACATTTATTTCTTTCCAATATTTGTGCTTGCTTTCGAAAATGCATGTAAATATTATACACATTAAACCATAACCATTGATAAAAGTTACATCTCGTTATCAGCTTTCTGTGAAACAGGATGGGTGAAACTCCATTTTCTCTTTCATCCCTTTCTGGTGGTCCCTCTAATTGCCCTCGTGACGGAATCTTCACTGTAATATGTATATGATACTCTACTGAATGTGACACGATTCTCCAGAACTGATTTCGAAACATAGTTTTCGTATTAATTGCAAATGTCTCGCATTTTATGAAATGTTCCTTAACTTTTGTATGCAAGTGTATTATGGACTACTTAGAGTAAAAAATGTAAAATTCAAGCCATTGTTTTATTAGTTTTGTAATTACAGTCCGTTCTCATTTGAGGACACTGGGCGTTCCAGTGATAAAAAGCTAGTCTCGTTAGTGAAATCAATATATTTTGTTACAGCACATAAAAATTGCACTAAAGGTCAAAGTATTTAATTGAATTTTCAGATAAATTTGATTAAATTATTTTACTTTCTTAATAGAAATATATAATAAATTTCAAAAATATAGACTAAATATTGCAGTTATGGCGTTAAAATTTTAATTTTTTGGTAATAATAACTGTGCATAAACTCGGCAAATTTTACAAAAAAATTACTGAAACCAAGTATATGATACATAAATAAAATGCTTAAAAATACATAACATTCATGTAATGCATTTAAATACACAAATATCATTATCATCCTTTGATAAAGAAGAATCTGGAGTATTTTTTTTACTTTAGCGCCATATCTAAGCTTTTCATTTAAAATAAGGTCATATACTTCCTGAGCGAAATTTTTTTTTTCACATTTATATTGCACTTAACTACCACATCTCATTTAAAAGACTTTCCGTAATTTTGCTTATCCTTATTCTTCTTTCAATTTTGAATACTCAGGATCAACTTTTGACCGTTTACTTCTGTCTTTTTTCCTTCACATTTCATTTTTGATGGAGGTGGTTCCGCATAATCTTTTCCAAAATCTATAATATTGATTAATTTATCTTAAATTTCGATATCAGCTGTACCTGCTATAACAGATACTGAAAGTATAGTTGCATGTTCATCATCAAAATTGTTTTCTCTGTCAACTAGTGAACGCTTGGTGGAATTGCAATAATATACACTTCAATTTGTTCTGAAAAGAAATATTCTTGAGCTCCATCAATATCCTTAATAAAGTTACTTAATTTAGTTTTTAAAAAAGATAAAATATGAATATTTACTTTAAAAAAATGAACAAGTTTTTGATTCAATAATTACATACAAAGCGCAATAAAAGTATGATTCTGAAAATTTGAATAAAAGTTAGCTGCAACGCCCAGCGTCCTAAATTGAGGACAGCAAAATATGACATCATTTTTAAAGAGGGAAATATAAAAATTACAAAAGAAATTACTATCATATGTTAAGATCGTACTGTTAAATAAAGTATTGTAATAGATGTAATTATTCAACTAGTTTTTGGTTGATGCAGTTGCGCGAAAACTTAATGCATCTGCAAGGCTTGAAAAATAGTAGAAACGGCTATGTAAATTACGAAATTATAAACATCTAGCTGTTCCCGCGCAGACCATCTTCGCTCCGTTATATGCGAACCATGCATTTTCTGGCTCCTAACACTTCAGATGGCCAAAAATAAGGCGAGCGTCAACTATCTTCAAGAAAGAAGTTGAGGCAAGGTGGCAATTCAGCGCTCCAAGAAAATTCGCCAAGACAAAAAAAAAAGTTGCCAAGTGGTGTATAATAGGGTGGATCGAAATTTTTTTTTAAATTTCAAAACCTACGTATGCGGA
This sequence comes from Araneus ventricosus, assembly GCA_013235015.1. Classification (NCBI taxonomy): domain Eukaryota; kingdom Metazoa; phylum Arthropoda; class Arachnida; order Araneae; family Araneidae; genus Araneus; species Araneus ventricosus. The sequence continues at coordinate 579,221 of BGPR01000009.1, forward strand.
AAAGATGTTATATGCTATGGAAATTAAGAGAAAAATAATTAAAAAAATTAAATTTAAAACTTAATACTGCCACAAAGGGGTTGAATTTTCGAAAAAAAATGGAAAAATATTGAATTTTTATTATACGATTAAAAAAATAATGCGGTAAAGATGTTTTATGGTATGGAGATTAAGAGAAAAATAATAAAAAAAAATTAAATTCAAAATTTAATACTGCCGCAAGGGGGTTGAATTTTCGAAAAAAATGGAAAAATACTTAATTTTCATTATTGATTATACGATTTTAGATTCGAAATAATTGTTTTTTTTGCAATATAAATAACCGAAAGTGATGATTAATGAGTTGTGAGTACTAAGTAGTGAGTAGTATAATGTACATTGTAAATTTTATGACTCAGCTCCCCCTCCTCACACCGTCAAATCAGTCCGGTTAAACAACTAGAGCAGTAGGCAATCCCATCTTTTTTCTGTCTCCTGCTTTATCCTCCCACCCCTCCATAAGTCGGTAGTGGTACTTCATGGAATCTTCCTAACACTCACATCTGTAGTGACAAAAGTTTTAGATGCAGTTAGAACATTGGACCGATTTGGTATTTCCGACCGAGCAGGCGCTGCCATCGTGTCAGCTGCTCTTCAAGATATGGGTATTATCTCAGAAAGCAATTTTGAACATTTTTGACAGAAATCAAATTCGGCGTGGGAGAACAAAGGCAAGAACCACTCTATTGTCTCAGGTCATAAAAGATTATGACTACGACCAGTTTGGTTTATACTTCGATGGGCGAAAAGACAGGACTCTATCAATGGAAGACAACAGAAGAAAAGTCATAACAGAAGAACACATTAGCTTGGTAAAAGAACCTGGCTCTGAGTACATCGGCCACGTGTCTGTAAATTTCGGGATGGCACAAATTATTGGAAATAACATACCTAGTTTTTTTGTCATGCGTTGACAATGACATAGATGTAACAAAGTTGGTTGCGACGGAACAACTGTCAACACAGGTGTCAAAGAAGGTATTATACGTAACATGGAACTGATCCTGAATCGTCCACTACAATGGTTTGTGTGCCAGTTGCACGCCAACGAGCTTCCACTACGTCATCTTTTCGCGCACGTGAATAGAACCACAACTGGGCCCAGAAGCCTGACTGGCGAAATAAGAAAATCGCTGGCCGGATGCGAGAAGATATCTGTAGTTTCATCCACGCCGATAGAAAACACGCTATGTGAAGTGACCAACAAGAAAGACTTAAGTACTGATCAACTGTACTTAATGAAAATTTGTGAAGTCATAAACTGCTGACATTGGAGAGAAAGTCTGTCGAAGACAAATCCTGGAAAAGTTTGCCACTCAAGGTGACTTGGAATCGCGAACAGAATTCTCAGGTTCAATGTAGCTCACGAAAATTCATCCGAGGCTTTTTTTGACATTAACGACATTCATCGCAAAAGTCTATGTGTTCAAGATCAAAACGAAACCATAATTAATCTATAAGGCACAGCATTTGCATCAATCAATCATTCTATCGCGTTATTTCTCGAATGATTTGGAGGATGTCATAGACCCTGTTATTAAAAGAAACTGATTTTTTGGCCATCCAGAAAATGTCCTGATATCAATGCTAGCTGACGACAGAAATCACATAAGGGAATTAGACCTTCTAAGAATTCTGAAAGCACGCAAAGTCATTGCCTACTGCTCTAGTTGTTTAACCGGACTGATTTGACGGTGTGGGGAGGGGGAGCTGAGCCATAAAATGTTGCAATGTACATTATACTACCTACTCACTACTCATTAATCATCACTTTTGGTTATTTATATTGCAAAAAAAACAATTATTTCGAATCTAAAATCCTATAATCGATAATCAAAATTAAGTATTTTTCCTTTTTTTTGAAAGTTCACCCTCTTTTCGGTAGTATTAAATTTAGAATTTAAATTTTTTTATTATTTTTCTCTTAATCTCCATACCATAGAACATCTTTTCCGCATAGGTAGGTTTATATTAATAATAATTTTTTTTTCTCCATTGAAGAGCGATGCACCCAAGTGTATAACGGAAAAGCACCCAATAAAGAATATTGACAATAATAAGCTCCATGATATTTGCCTCAATTTGTGAATTTAACACGATTTTCCCTTCTCAGATTTAAATTATTTTGACGTCAATCTGAACGTTCTATGCATCGCCTAAGCTGATCTGCTTCATTTCTAACTGATCTCTAGAATAATTTCATCCAAAGTTCCATTATATTGTAAGAAATATTGTGAACTCTACTTATTGAACTCATTCTTTTCGAGAAAAAGTAGTTATATCAGATCGATATAGTATCCGGCTATACTTAGGAAATGATGCCTAACATGGCTACAGGTGTTTTTGTAAACAAACCGATTGTTGCCATAGGAAAAAGAGAAATTAACCTCTTTTTTTGTGCCCCGCATGTTAGAGTTTTATATATATAGATAACAGCTGCATGAAAATTTGTATTAATGCTCATCGTAATGTCATCTACCATTGTTAAAAGTAAAAAAACATTTATAAGAAATCGAAAACATTCTACACAGTATTTTATTCATTGTCCTCTAATGAGGACGCTGGGCGTTCCGTTAACTTCCATGAAAACGTATCCTGTCTTAATGACACCTCAGAAGAGATGCACGTGAGGTAGAATCACTTGTTGACAATAGCGATCTCCGTTAACCGTCGAAAATGTTTCTTCATCATAATGCCACTCCAGATGAGCACGCCCCTACCACCATAACGGTCACATTTTCGGTGTTAGGGATATATAATTGGGTCCCTACTTCATTCCATGTCTAATATATCAGACTAATATATCAACTGGATAAGTTGAAAATCGCTTCTAACACTCTCAAAGGACTCTCATTTGTGAAAAGGATATTGATTCTATATTTGAGATGCCCAGTCGTTGTGTTCCTAACACTTCTAAATGGCACCGACGATGGGCAACTGTTAATGGTGCGCAGCGTTCAGGACAATTGGCGATGGGCTGCCTTTGAAGGTGTTTCGACATAACAAACTGCGACGCTTGTCATCCCACGCTTGTCACAGAATTAAAGCAATTTGCAACAATAGGAATGATTTCTTATTTGCTTCCATTGTTTTTTTAAAAACTCTCAATGATAACCATTTCCCTTGTAACATTTACAACATCAAAGATTTTGTCCTTAGAAACAGTCTAGAATTTACAGTTTAAAAAAAAGGAAAATAAGGGCTTTTTTTTCTCTCTTAATACTTCTGAATTTGTCTCCTTCCCATTCTGGCAAAGAGATTGCTGTCTTGGCCTCTACTTTCCTTCTTTTATTTTTTCTGCCTTTTTATTTCTCTTTTGGGAATATAGACGGCGCCACGGAGACTAGAGTTTAATGTCTTGCTTTTCTCGAAAGCGCGGGCAAGTTTTATCTGGTTGGATTCTAAATGGGTAAGTTTTTTACCTTATGAAAGCTTATTAATTAAGCTTGATGGCTAATTTTTGTTGCTCTTATTAGCGTATTTAATGCTTTTTCCTTTTTCTTTTGACGTTTGTTCTTATGGTTTTGCTCCTGGTTTTTTTTGGGAAGTTCGGGCTATGAGAAGCTTTGTCTTGGCGCAAAATAGGCCTGCTTCTACAGAAAAGTCCTTAAATATTCTTTTGAATCCATTTCGAATAGTTTCTAGTCCTTGAAAAAGTGAACTAGAATGGATTCCTTGTTTTTGCTGTATGAATTTCGTTTACTTCAAATACTATAGGATTGCTTGTATTACTTTCTTTTTTAATTTAGGCTTTATTGGTATATCTGTCTATTGTTCTCTGTTTTTTGCTATGCTGCTGCAATGGCGCGCATCTTAAACATTGTCGTAATTTTTCTAATTTCATTTCTTTTTTCAATTAAATTCTTTTATTCTTTTTAATTTTTGTATAAAATTTTTTTTCTGATCCAGTTTTAATTCTGCTTTCTTTTTTAAATAATAATTCTATAAAAAAATTTTTAAATCATTGATTGTTTGCAACTGTCATCCCATTGCCGTACTCATCTGTTCAGCAATGCTGCCCGATAATTGGTCTCGCGTTCGATTCGCCTGCAGCATTGTATATTGGTCACCCATTGGCGTTGTTTTTCTTAGCCATCGACCACCAAACTTTCATATAATTGTACATGTGGTTTGAAAGGTTTCCGAGTTCGTGACACCACAATTTTGTCCATTCCAAACTTTTGGCTGCCCTCATCCTATTACGTTCCTCCATCCATAAGCTTGCACATAATTATACTAGGTATAAAGTCATCTACATGGTTTCTGCTAGCCATAATGCACATACGAATTCAGTTGAACTTCCAGTAAATATCTTTAATGATGCTTGTTTAATGGTGCCATATTTTTTTATATTTCTTTTGCGCTAAGCAACAGGGCTTTAAATATAAAACAACACCTGTCCGTTAAGCAAGGCCGTGCAAACAATTTGAGTGCTCTGTGCTAAGGAAGAGACCTCGGGGCAGGAGGGTTCCAGGTTCGAAATCCAAATCCACCGAAGAACAGCCGTGTACGCTGGTTTGGTGCACGTGAAATCCGTCGGGCCGAATGTCCTTCCTCTGGTGTGGTGTGGAAGTTTGGAGAGGAGGTGCCAGCTCAGATGTCGTCCTCGTCATCTGACCGTGGTTCGAAATTACGAGTTCCGTCCCAAAATATCCCTCGTGTTGCTTCAAAACGGGACGCAAATATAACTAAACTAAATTGGGTTAAAGAAATTTTTTGCTCTATCAGAATCGCATCTAAGAAACCTCTATGGCGCAACGAAAATACCTACGTAATAAAATAAATAAATGAGAACCAAAAAAAGAAAAATCGCCTATTCTCTGATCACCGCCTTACAAATTTGCAAATCGGCGTATTCTGAAAATGAACAAATTTTATACAGGGTGCCCAATTAAATAAGGGCCACACCCTTTAACTTCAAAACGATGGCAACTAAAGTTATGAAAGTGGTGTCTAGGTATAGAAAAATGGCTCTACGCTACGCCATGATATCATTTGAAGCGCCACCTTGCGGAAAAATACGAAGTTAGCGTTTCTATCTCGACATTTTTACAAGATGGAGGAAAAAATATCAATGACAAAGGTGTACAGAATTATCGATTCAATACAAAAAGGAAATTTGGTGACATTAAAATGAAGAACAGAATACTTAAAACACATTTTTTGGGGGCGATTTTGAACACTGTTATCTGAAAAAACGTGTTAAAAAGAGAAAAAACAAATGATTTTAACAAGATACCTTTATTTTCAATGCTCAAACTGTTCTCCGTCAATTACAATGTAGAGTTGGGGACCTTTATTGAATTTCGCGTTTAGCATATCATTTGGCTCGCTGGCAAAAGTAATAGTAATATGTCATCGAAGTTATAGGAATGTTGTCCGAAAGGTCGCATAAACTTTCTGTTTGAATTATTCCCACAGGAAAAAGAACATTGAGGTCATTTTTGTCCGAAAGATATCATTTTCTCCTTTTGTCCATGTTTGCGAGGTCACTACTTTGGAAATAGCGAACAAACAGCTGTGCGTTTTAAGTTTTGTGTTCTTCGCATCAGTGCCTCCAAGGTGTCTTTTTCATACTAAATCTATAATACTCTACAACTTTGTAACTGACTTTTTACCTGTATTTATTCCGTTTTTGAAATAGGAACGCTAACTCAGAAGGTTTCTACCAGGTGGCGCTGTAAATGACTCCCCCTCTATGCGTAGCGCAGAGCCATTTTACTATATTTAGACACCACTTTCTTGACTATAGCTGCCATCTTTCTGAAGCTGAGTGGGTGGCCCTTATTTAAGTTCTCATCCTGCATATTTAGATAATATAATATATAAATTTCTATAAAAATAATGGTGTATATATGTATTTAAACACTCTGCACCTTATTTTAAACTTTTGTAATTATTTACTTTAATGATATACATATACATTCATTTTACTTTTTTAATCTTTTCCGGCATTCACGTGTGGCACATTCTTCAATAATTTTGTGTTGTTCTATATTTTCTAAAATTTCGTATTTTACGGATAAAATACTTAAATCATTTAACTTAGATTATCTTAATGATGGTGTTAAACAGATTTTTTTGTCCTTTTTACTGTTCAGCTTATTTTCAACGCAGTGGTTCCATTTTCATTAGAATCAAATCGCATTCAAGGGGCTGAAATCCGAGTATAGTTATTTCCAACCCTAGTGAGCATAGGAAGCTGTCACAGACTATTAACGAACTGTTCCAGAGAATCTTGAAATGAGTGCCTTCCACCCGAAACACCAAGAGAACTGGCACTGTTTAAAGTCTTCGACGGTTTCCATATGGCTGAGAACAAGTTTTACACAACTCTGGTGTAAGACTGAATACTTGATTGTAAGACTGAAAACATTACAAGCTAGTACCTATTTGGAATCAGAAGTAATTACAGTAAAGCGCCGCTTATACGATTCTCAATTATACGTCGATTGCATTTTTATGTCGTTTCAACACACTCCCGATTCATTCGTAACCGTTGTAATGATAACGTACTTCGATTATACGAGGCAAAGCTTCGGTTATACGTCGTTTTCACTCTTTCTGAAATTCGTAAATTTTCAGCCTCAGTCTTTATTTTTCCGTTTCTTTGAAGGAAAAAATCTTCTTAAAAAGCAGACGGGATAACCCGAAGAAAACTTTATATATATATATATATATATATATATATATATATATATATATATATAACATTAGTTTAAAAAAACATTCCATGAATTTAATTCGTTTCATGATACTCGCAGACAATCAGCACTTCAGACGACTATTGAAGATTTTTTTTAATAAAAAGCCTACCTGCCAGCACATAAATCGTAGAAAATGAAATTTATATTTAATACTCGAGATATGCATAAAAGGTACGATTTTCTCATTTTTATGAAAATGTTTAATTTTAAAATTGATTATATTACTGTGTAGCAATGTGCTAGTGCACCCTTAAAAATACAATTATTACTATTAAATGAATTCTCATTACTAGCACTAAATTTATAATAATCAAAGTTCTTCATTAAAATTTCTATTATATGTCTTTTGATTTATACGTCTTCTTACGCTTGTCCTTTGAAAGACGTATAATCGGTGCTTCACTGTATATGGTTGTCTTTATAACATTTCCAGCTCTAGTTATTTTTTATGAAACATTTCAAAATTTATGACTATTTAACTACAAACTCTAATCGTATTTTTACTTTTAACATATTTAAAAAAATAATTCCATATTTTTTTAGTTCGAAATTAAAATAAAATCAGCATTTTTAGACGTTTACGCATCTTCGGATAAGCGGCGAAGTGGCTGCAGACCAATTAGCCCATTGGATAAGTCGACGCTGCCGTTACGCAATACTTTTCTTTAAAATTAAACGTTTTAAATCATAAATTTAGAATAAAAAATACTGTACAAAACTTTAAGCTAAAATTCTTATGTTTGTTACTTACCAAATAATAAAGTTTTCCAATTAGTTGAGATAAAGCACAGGTATATACCATAAAAAGATACTGCATGTAAAAAGGCGAAGTAGAACACCAAATTCCATAGTATGGTTATTTTGTACTGTTTATAATTTTGCTGTTCTTTTTTTCTTCTGTAATGGTCTCCTGATTTGTAATAGCCGATGACATTCTAGGAAACTGAAAAACAAGAATCATTTTGTTACTACATCTATTATATTTCGAAGCTGTTGATGAAAGATAGCACTGAAGTAAATACGTCACATTCAGAGTTGATAAAAAATAATTGGCAGTTCATTAATCATTTGTCAAATATTAATCTTACATATTTTCATTCTTATATCATTTGTATTTTATTATGTTGCTTACGTAAAAGAAATGAGAACTAAGAATGAGAAAAGGATTGCTCTATGAGAAAAATGATAATACTCTTTAATAATCTGTAAACCCAACAAACACCAGCATCTGGTAATTTTTATAATTCTTCCATTAACTTTGAAATAAAAAGTTTCCATTAATTTTTAAAAACTTCTTATAGGTATTTTTCCTTCGGAAAAAATAAAGTATATATTGCTGTACTGAACTGCTATGGTCAGTTACAACAAATTAGTCTCCAGAATTTCTGGTCCCAGCACACTTCGATTCATATTGAATTAAAAAATTAAAATTCCCTTTTGGAACAAAATTATGCCTCCTAATCTTGACCGACAGTCAGTTAGCGACATATCCAAATTTTCCCAGTCAACTGGCCGAGTGGACTTTGATCCCAAAAGAATTTGATATGCTTGATACAGCTTACAAGTTACATGTTTAGTGAAATAATGTCTCCATTCCATGATCCTCGATTATAAAGCCGAATATCCGCCAGTGACCAGCTCTAGACCTCTTGTTTCTCTTCAAACATAAACGATGAAATTGGTTGGAATTTTAATTTCAATTTTCGGTATCAGTCGAATGTGATAATATAGGTTTGCCAAGTACGGCTGTATTTTAAAGGATATGGACTTCAGTATTAAAAATCTACAACTACAGAAGCATTATTTTAACTAAATTTCTGACAATTACCAATACATAGACATATTATCTGGAATCACAATTAAAAAGAGAGTTATATTTGTGTTGTCTTATACGATTGGAAACATTCGCTTGATTTTAATCTCATATATTAGATATGATATATTGTGATTCACATTTTCTGTTCTTGGTTGTAATTATTCAATTTTCTCTATAACATACAATTACTTCTGATCAACTGAAATTAATAAATAATCATATGCATCTAGCATACTGTTAATATTACTCAGTCAATGGGCATTTTTAAATGCCATATATGACATTATAATAAACGAACTGATACATTAAAACATGTATTTTTTATTTTATTACAATATTGATACTACTACCTTCAATATTTTCCTGTCATCGATCCCTACACGACTCTATATGAATTTTATATTGTTCGAAGTAGGTTTTTACACCATTTCCTGAAAGAGCTCTCTTCCCCTCCGACGCTTTTGCTTTCCTTTCCACTATAGTCTCAAGTTTCTTTGATCGCTTACCTGACCATAGGCTATAAAAATATGTCACATGGGGGAGATCAGGCGAATAAGATCGTTGTTCTACATAAGGGGATCCCGGGCTTGACTAAGAAGCGCTCTGACACACACTGAAAATAGGCTGAGTAGAGTGCCTCAAAAAAAACCTTTTTTTAAAAAAAGCATTGCTCTCCAGGGTTTCTCCCATTCCTTTTTGTCCCAATAGACAGTATATGAAGTTTCAGCCCTCTAAGTTTATAGTAGGGTTTTCCTGTAAAGCCCTAAATTTTGAAAAAAGCTCTTAGAATATAAAATTTTTAGAATTACAGTCGGACCTCTATTTAACGAAGTCGCTAAATCCCGAAAAAAAGTTCGTTATATGGAAAATTCGTTAAATAGAGATTCACCTTTTAAAATACTTTCAACTACACAAAACAAATTTAAAATTTATAAACACTAAATATTATTAAAAAAGTAATTAATCACACCTTTATTTTGTAAATTAATATTTATTTGTTTTATATATTTTACCCATCAAAAAGAAATCAGCAAGGAAAGCAAGAATAAAACAAAATGTCCGGGAATACACTGTATTTTCAATTAAAAAATAATTTTATAATAAAATTAATGAATTTTAGCATTTCATCATACGAAGGTTTATTGATTTCTGCATAATGATCATTTCCATCTTCGTCTTCATCGCAATTCATTGCTGTATTCTTTTTATTTTTCACCCTGTCCACTTCAAAACTGCCTCATCCACATCTTCATAGACACATGCTTTTAAACGTTTTGAACAAGAATTCGATGAATCATAATTTTGTATTTTATCACGATTTTTTTATTATGGTTGATAAGCTGTTTGGAGGAATACCAAATTTTAAAGCAATCTCTTTTTTTTCCACGCCTTTATCCACCTCATGAAGAATTAAATTTTTTTCTTTGATGCTCAAGAACTTTCGCTTTGACATTTTCCAGCTTCAAGGTCATTGATCACCATAAAATGTGTTAAAAAAAAGAATAAGTTTTGCAATGTTTAGAAATATTTTGAGAAATAGGGAGAAAAAAAATATTGGATCACAAGAAAAAGTTCGTTAAATAGAGAATGCACTTCGCTATATGGAGGTTATTTTACGAAGAAATTCGCAAAATGTTCTTGGTTCCAAGAAAAAGTTCGCAAAATAGAGAAATCCGCAAAACAGAGATTCGTTAAATAAAGGTCCGACTGTATTTTTTAAAATTTATATGCTTACTAATGTGTTAAAACTGGTTTATATTTGTTCCTATGGACATGTTTATTTATAATATAAACACAAATAAGTATTAACTGTACCCTTAGCGACTTATGACTTTAGAAAACACAAAGCATAAAATGATATAAAATGTCCACTAATTATGCTTTGTTGCTTTTTGTAAGCACCATACGATAGTTACTGTATGTTTGAAACTGTAAACTGTATACTAAAAAATTTATTAAAATGTTAAAGAAGGATATAAAAATGAATATAGTGATAAATACTACTGTTCTATTTCACAGTTTAACACGTAACATTAAGAAAAAGATTGAATAATCGCAGCAGTTAATTGCCGAAAAAACTAAAAATTCCAATCACTGTCAAATAATCTCATGTTATGACTTTAACTACGTTAAATTTCATTCAAAACTGATTTCTTAAAACAAGGAGGTTTTTTTCCCTATATTTCTGGTGGGGAAGTTCATAATCTTGGTTCGCAAATTATATATATATATCTTTGTTTCTTTTCTCAGTTTAATGATACATTGTAAAAAATTATTACGGTCTAAAAGGTTTTAACTATTCAGAATTAATAATAAAATTAATGTTGATTCGAATTAATAGCAGATTTATCTCTGTGGGCATCAGTTTATAAAGAGTTAAGAAGCGAAGAGAAAAAATTAAACAACAGTTTTATCTTTTGAAAATAAGTTCATCTCCATCTAATAGAGCATCTAATGATATTTATCTGCTTTAAAATGATGACATATGAAAAAATGAAATATAGAAAGTGAAGAAATATTTCGAAGAAAATTTGAAGCATTGTATGAAGTTTTACCAACTACATTACCTCTCTGGGGGAAGCTAAACTTTCAAAATTTTGAATAGTACAGATATACAAAAGCTTGCTTGGATAATATGCAAAAAAACAAAAAACAAATTGGAAATTTATTTATATATCGATTTGTGGATAACTTACAATAACGATAACTATTTTTTTAAATATATACAGTAGGGTAGGTCAAAAAGGAATCAATTTTTCGACGATCGAATTCAAATGGGGCGCAAAACTTGTGTATTTCTATGCTGATCAACGGAAAATAAATTAAAAAATTATACTTTTAATCTTAATATCGCGCAAAGAGACTAAAGTTTGGAAAAAATGTCAGAAAACCACAATATTTAAAAAATCGTCGAAATAGTCGATTTTTAGGGTATCGAATTCTAATAGGGCGCAAATTTATGTATTACCATGATAATCAAAGAAAAAATATGGAAAAAATATACTTTAAATTTTCAGTTCGCTAAATGAGCCTAAAGTTTGGAAAAAATGACAAAAACAACAATGTTTAACTCTACGCTAAAATTTTGCAAGCTACAGATTTTTGTTTCTAATAGCGTCTAAGTACTTCAATTTAGTTGCCTGATGACAGAAAAATTATATTTATAAACCATGCAGTACATTTTGAGTGCGCGCAAAAGGTCCAAATTTTAGAGTTTAGGTGAAAAATGGAGGCTTTCACAGTTTAACAAATAAATTCATTGTGGTATTTTAAATTATAAAATGCAATCTTTCTACGGTTAGGACCGTATTTGGTGGACGGATATCTTTTAATAGCAAACCAGACAGGAGCATAGTCTTTATATTGTAATTAACAAGCATTTTGAGTTCGCGTGTAGGACTTGTTTGGGAAATGAACAAGCGTAAGACCCTTATTGCACAGCCCATGTCAGCCATCGGGAGTAACTGAGAGGTCCAGGATCTCTTACGGCCAGATCTGGAGGGCATTGTCTTGTCTGGATTGCTCTGACAATATCCAGATGGTACTTTTGATCTTTACTGAGATCAGTTTTATTTATAATGATTTAATTTAACTCAACTGATTCGAAATTTATAATGGGCAATTTCTCGCAATTAGTTATTTACCTATTTTCCCATAAAATGACGCTAGTCGTTTCTCCATTCAAATATTCATTTGAATGTTTGAATGGTAGCTCGTTGAAGTGAAGTAAGCATATGAACCACTGCAACGGGCTCTGAATTTTAAGCTCTATGTTGTAGATAAGACCATTTTCCCATCCCGTGTTTGTTGCTGTACCCTTAAAACCAATTGATTCTGGTTCAATGATGCCAACATCATTATCTTCCAGGTATTTAAGAATGCAGTCGGCTAAGTCACTACTGGTTCCACTTGCTGGTTTGAAGTGACCGACGTCGTTTTCTGGGAAAATACGCTTGTTCATTTCCCAAGCAAGTCCTGCAAGCGAACTCAAAATTCTTGTTAACTACATTATGAAGACATATGCTCCTGTCTGGTTTTCTATATATATGTCTGGTATAGATATCCGTCCATAAAATCCGGTCCTAAACATAGAAAGATTGCATTTTATAATTTAAAATACCACAATGAATTCATTTGTTAAACTGTGAAAGCCTCCATTTTTCACCTAAACTCTAAAATTTGAGCCTTTTGCGCGAACTTAAAATGTAGTGCATGGTTTTTAAATATAATTTTTCATTCATCAGGAAACTAAAATGAAGTACTTAGACGCTATTAGAAATAAAAATGTGTAACCTGTAAAATTTTAGTGTAGAGTTAAATATTGTTGTTTTTTGTCATTTTTTCCACACTTTAGGCTCTTTGCGCGATTTTAAGATTAAAATTATAATTTTTAAAATATTTTTCCGTTCATTAGCATGGTAATACACAACTTTTGCGCCCTATTTGAATTCGGTACTAGAAAAAAAATTTTTTTTCGACCCACCGTAGTATACAGCGACCATTAGAAATCTTTTTTAAAGAATAACCATATACTTTTACATACATTGTCGAATTAAAATGGCTAAACAGACACATAATTATTTCTATTTCTGTCAAACAAAATATAATTATAGATTATAATCCACTTGATGGATAACAATATAAAGAGAAAACAGTTTTATATAGAAAAATATATATCCCGTTTTTTATATTAAAATGCATGTGCTCCCAATCAGTGATTTCTTAAAAAATAGTTTGGAAACAGAAAAAGCTGGAATGCATGTTTCTATTTTGCATTTTGGTATTCGTCACTTTATATGGGTGGAGCACTAGAAAATTTTATTTTAAATGCAAAAATAAAATTTAAAGAACTAACTTCCACACAGCTACCTAATTTGAATTTTAAGAAACATACATTTCTTAAAATTCAAATTAGGGAGCCGGGAGTATGATAAACGCATTAAATAACTATATTTAATGCGTTTCTCCCAAAAACTAATTTATTTATATTACAATTGTAATTTATTTATATTACAATTAGATGTAATTACAATTCTTTTTATTTATATTAAAATTAGATGCTGTTCTTTTATAAAAAAAATCAGTATTAATTTTACTATCTATAATTTTGATACCTAAATCTAGAATTTATGCAAGTAATTCATTATTATTTGTCTTTATAAGTTTTAAATAGTCAGGATAGAAGTTAACTTGTGGCTTTAGATCTAAATCTTTATTGAAGACTATCAAATCACCTATATATAGTAAACTAGAACGATTATTTATGAAATCTTTCACGTAGAAATGCAAATAAATACTTGTCAAGCTATTACTAGCAGGCCCAAAGCCTTTTTCTCTGCTATTGTTTTGTGAATACTACTGTATTATTTTTATTCGAGGTCTTTTGTATTCGGATTTTTTACTTTCGATTTTTTAAAATCATCTTCATTGTGCTTGTCTTTTATTCCAGATTTTTTCCATTTTTAATTGTCATGTGCTTTTCGAGGGGATAGCGACAAATTTTTACGGTTTTCATATATTGTTAGCAGAAGAAAGCACTTATTAATATCATAGGCGAGCTTCTCTTCCTGACGAGCGGCTCGCCGTGATATTTTTCAATTTATTAAAATTTTTGTCTATTTTTTTGTCATTGCTTCTTGTATGTTTTTGAATTTTTGTCTTTTGTTTCTTGTTTGTTTTGATATATATATGAAATAAGATTTCAATCAGATAATAATATCAAATAAGTAAAATACACAATCCAAACACAGAAATCGCATTGTCCCTAATCCTTAAAATTAAATAAAGCTACCCTATCTATATTCAAAATTAAAATCCAAAAATTCTCTCACCTAATTAGAATTATCACAAATAATTAAAATCAATAATACTAATAGAAAATGAGTGATTAAATATTTCAAAATTCCTAAGAGGTAAATAGAATCTAACAGAAATAGAACTACCCTGTCAATAATCAGACTTAAAAATAAAATAGTGCACTTAAAATTGAAATAACAGGAAAAAATCATGAAAAAGACAATCCATGATGGAAATCCAACAATTATAATGGCCTGGAGTATTGGGACATATATATATATATATATATATATATTAAAATTTTTATTTGGTTGTTATTGCTTTTCCATCAGTGTAAGACTACCATGACAGTTTTCTAGAAAAGAAGGAAACCAATTCCTTGCTTCTTTGGGAGAAAACATGGTCTTAAATGAATATTCGTGGTTTGTGTGACATAATCTAAAATTAAATACTTTATTATCTATTATTAAATAAATTATTTCTTAGTTATTTTAAAATATTATTTACTTAATTTTAAGTAAAGTTTTATTTACTTACATCTTAGTTAAACTTCTGAGACTTTCGTTAAGGGATTTAATTTTGAAAAATTCTGAAGCAAACTATTTCAGTACAATTTTCCAACAACAATCTCATTGAGGTCGTTTCTTAAATACTTTCTGATGAACAAACAACAGCTGCAAAATTCTATTTATCGCTATATGCAAATCAGAATAAAAATAACATAATCTACCACTCATTACTCTGAGGCAATTCGCAGTATTTATTTAACACAAGGTGATTTTCCAATACATTATCCCACGATATATTTTTATTTTACTACCTTAGCTCTTTCCTTCCTCATTCCTTTTGATTCAGCCTGTTTAAACCTATATTTCCATTTCATAGCCTTTCATAATTTTCGAGATGCGCACGGCAGAACGGGAATACAAAGCTTTATAGAAAATAAAGTAAATATGTTTCCCAATACATCCATTTTAAAATTACTCGAGTTCAAGATGAAATTTTAATTTTGTAGCCACATGGGGTGCAAATGAAAGAGTTAATTGAGAGAAAGTGGAATTTAAAATAATGTATAATTTAATTCTTATTCTTATCTAATTAGTATACTTTTCATTAAGTATGCCTATGCTTTTTCCGATAACGATTTTTCTTATATTGTCTTAAATCTTCCATTGGAAAGAAATGTTTTTGCAATATATTCCTATAATGAACAAAATTCACACATCACGTTAATACTTTAAAAAATATTTTTTGCTTTTTTTAATCTTTCTGAATCAAAACGTTTCTAACTTCGTTTCAGTTCTATTTTTATTCGATATTTTTCATGTTTGTAAAGTTAGAATTTTTTAAAGCGATTTTACTCTCTTTCTTCAGTGTTAAAGTAAACATATTTCAGTCATATCAGTCGTAAATTAAAGCGAGGCAAAAATTTTATCTCTCTTTTTTTTCTGTCTAATAAATTTTATAAAATTATAAAAAAATCTCAGCTGTGTTTTCCTTTACTTCAGACAAAAAACGAATAGGGATTTTATTTCAAGATTCAAATTTTCAATAAGATAAGTTTTTATTTTTTATAAAAATATTGTCATATTTTCAAGGTAAAATGTTCAGAGAATTATTTCTTTAATGGGAATTTTTATGTCTGAATTTATCGGTAGATCTAGTTTTGATCCCATTTGTGTCCTTTTATATATTAATGGATGTCTAAAAAGGTTATTTAAAGATGATTATGTGCCAAATAAAAATTGACGATTTTTAATAGCTCTGCAAATAATAAAACGGTTAATTTTCAGTACAATGTCCGTTTTGGTTTGATAGTTTTTAAAATAATTAATCATAAGGCGATTATTTATTCAACAAACATCTTTAGAAACTTTTAACACGTAGGCAATAAAAATATAATTAAAGGAATCCATATTTTGAACATATTCCTTTAATTCTTCAGCGGAATTTGAATTTAGAGAATTTAAGATGACTCAAATATGACTTGAAAAACATATAATTGGCTTCTTTTGCAGAGTTCTTCTATTTTTAGACAACTCAGCAGCATAGAAAGAAACTAAAAACTAAATTTTGCACAAAGGTAGCGTTTCGGATGAGCACTATAGTTAAACACAGATTCATGTCTGATGCTATGACGACGGATATTCTTCGATCTCTGCCAAGATGCAGTCAAATGCATAATCTCTGGTCTTAAATATATGATAATCGGATAGCTATATTGAGAAAAATAACGATGTCTTAAAAGGCTGTTGTTGAATTTCAAATCCCCATCGAAGAATAAATATTTGATGAGCACTATAGTTAAACACTGATTCATGTCTGATGTTATGACAGTGAATATTCTTTGATTTCTGCCAAGAGCATAATCTCTGGTCTTCAATGTATGATAATCGGATAGCTATATTGAGAAAAATAATGTTGGCTTACAGCGCTGTTGTTGAATTTCAAATCCCCATCGAACAATAAATATTTGTGCCTTCCATTCAACAGCGAAATTTTGTTACAAAACAAACTAATACGTTATTCCATGCATTAATAGAACATAGACCAAAATATACAGTACTGAAATTTCAGCGTCTCAAAAGTACGTACGATAAAGTTGATTGACCTCAAGAATATCTGCTCATGGATTAGAAAATAGGATTTCTGACGAAAGTTTACATTATTCTAAGGTACGTTCTCAATTTTTTATCTCATAGTATGAAATCAAAAAGCACTCATACAAATAATCGGGCTTATAATAGATTTTTAAAATAACTGAATAGTTATTAAAAATTGTTTATTGTTCCACGACTTCCCTTATTGTGACGAAACAGTAATCGCATGATATGCGTTTAATTTGTCTTCCAGATGGGACTTGTACCTTTCTTTTTTTCTTTTTCATAAAAATTGTTGCTTCATGGATTGGGATATCAGCTGTTTCGCTACATTTAAAAAATTCCAGTGATTCTAATGACATAATTCCAATTCGTCATGTTCAATAGACATTTTGATCATTTATGCTTATCGCTATTTCGACGGTGCCATTGAATATAGAGTTGTATTTTTTCTCTGTACATAAAATGTAAATAATTATAATGCGTTATTTTATGATTTGTAATTTCGCTATCATTGTAATTTTCAAATTACGTCTTCCTTATCTAATTACAAATGTTGTATAGTAGCAGAAAGTTTCTAATCGAGGAATTCTGGGAAACAGCCATACAAACAAATCTTTTTGACGCATATGTATGAGGTATAGAAATTGTAATTATTTAACAACTAGGCATTTTATACCTTTTCCTAACATGATTATTGTGTAATAAAGTGACAAAATTTAAAAGCAGTAGAAATTCAATGAAGTTGTAGAAAATAAAACGTAGTTGGAATACTGTTGATGGGTGTTTGGTAATTTTTTTTATTTGCACTTTTTAGTAGTCATCAATTTTTTTCTTGTTTCTCTACTGATTTCTTTTCTTCCATTTTGTCGTAATTGAAACACGGAATCTAATGAATGAAGAATCTGTGTTTAAGAAACAATGCATGGACAAACTGTATAAATTTTATTCTAACGCGCGGGATTGAAAAAAATGGTTTCAGTCGATGGCCATTTAAGCGCCAATGAACATCTGTAATTCAATAAGATTACCAGCGTTATTATTCCTTTTATATCTTGTTCATTCTTAAAATGATTTTATATGAGGAAAATACTTATATATCAGGTGCAACCCATTAATCATGAGATTATACGAAATAGAAATAACATAGATAAAATCTTTTCCTACAAATTCCAATATCCTATTTGCAACGACATGTAATTTTTCAAGTGTAAGTCTCTTGGTTAGAGTATTGCCAACTATTTTAAAAGCTCGGGAAAAGCAATGTGTACTGCTGCATATTTAGTTTTTACAGTGAAAAAGAAATCACGAAAAATTTTTATGCATCGGAAAAACTATCAAAATGTAATTTCTAATTGATAAGGCATTACAAAGTATCCATTGTACCTCGCGGTGTTTGCTTCAGTAGGTCAATGTTGAACATTTTAGGAAAAAGAAATGTGTACTACATAAATAAAAATACGCATCTTGTAATCCTCATACAGTTTGCTTTTTATTGATATTTTTTCACTTTTAACAATATAAAATGTAAAAGTAGGAGATAATTCGCAGTGAAAATAAGGAAACAGTATGTGGTAGAAATAACAAAATATTCAAGAACTATTGTGCAGTAGCCTTTATTGAATTTCAAAGAATTAAATACAAGAACGTTTTCAGACATTTACAGGTTAGATTGAAGTGAAATATATCTTCATGAAACAAATGATGTAAATAAAATTTCGATTGTTATTTTTGTACGAAATTAATAGAAGAGGTAGCTCGTACTACACTTCTGATTCATTTGTGTCACTCTTAGGTGGATTATAAATGAGACAATTGCGCAGAATACTGTAATTTCTCAGCTACATGCTGTAGAATGAACCATTATGTCACAGATTAAAAGAATTCGTGTTGAAACTTTCACTCAGCTATAGAATTCAAGTATGTAATTATATGATTACCAAAGGCATAATAGAATCAAAACAGTTGATATCATCTTAAATTACTTTCTGCCATAGCACCACACTAAACGGCTGTTTGTTCTAGGTTCTAAAATTAGACGGCGCCTTCTTTAAAATCCAGTCTTTGTCACAGAATATAAATAGAGAATGAGTTCTTAAATGTTTTTGAGAATATCCAATAAAGGTAAAGCATTCGTTACGTACTGAACAAAAAATATCCATGAAAAGAATTTAGTTTCTCTTCAATTTGAAACCTTCTTACAACCAGAAAAGGGTAAGAATACGCTATGTTAATAAAAAATATTATCAATTAATTGATTCGTTTAAAATTAACTGCAAATTAATAGGATTGCATCTCCTTTACAAACACGTGAAATGAAACAGTTATGATTATTTTTCTTTTAATTAAATTCAGTCCTTTTGACAACAAATTTAATTTGAATGTACTGCAAATAAACATTAAAAAATGGGAAATCATTTAACTAATGAAATATGGTTGTTTTATAGGAAATCTTTCTTTTTGATATCAGTTGGGTATTTGCATTCATTTAAAATATAGAAAAAAAACAATCTATTTACAAAGAAGTTGAAATAAATATAAAGAAAAGTTTCTGCAAAATAAACTTTATTATGCTCAACTGATGCAGACAAACTTTAATTTCTTTACTTGAGAATGATATGTATAAAAGCAGAATTTGGAACATGGGCAAGATTAATCTTATTCAAAGCGCTCCATGCATTTTATTTATTCGGAAGCATTAGTTTTTTTCTTCCTGTGCGCGATTTATTTCCTACATGCTTTTTTTAACCATGGAAATAAATACTGCTGCAGAGGAAAGAAAATAACAAAACAAGCGAAAAATTACTGAAAACATTTATCAGTGATGTTTATCTTTTCTGCCATAACTTTAACCAATAGTACCAGTGCATCACATAGAATTTTTTCTTACAGTTTATTTTAGGAAATGTTTATTTTAATTCTACTCAAGGGCAGAATGAAGAAAATATTAAAAAAAATATATGAAAGACTTTCTTCAGAAGTTATGTGAATCACGCCTTTTTTTATCATATTCTTTTTTAAATTTTGTTTCGACAGACTCAATAGGAGATGGTTAGATGAAAATTTTTTTATTTATTTTTATTTTCTTTTTTCAGTCGGGGAAGTTTCCATTTTCATTGTGAACGGAAATAACAAAGGTAGAAAATTTAGGCAGGAACTGCGCCGACAAGCGTGTTTAGCATTTGAAAGGTTTGCCCAGTTACAATTGGATTCGGTTCGAGTAAATCTTCTCAAGCAGATCAGTTCCTACATTAGTGGAATGGACTGATTTTTAGTGCGAAAGTATTTTAAAGGCGTTTGAGTGCGATGAGTAGAGATGTTACATTTCGTATTTCATTCTTCGGTACTAAACGTTTTCTCTTTGCAGATGTATAAAGAAAAAAATCACAGAATTTCTTCTAAGTCTAGAGTCTCAAGAATAAATGTATCGTTTTATCATGTTAGAATGATATGAATTTCTTTAACAGATTCAGAGCATTATATGATAGAAAAATAAATTGATTAAAAACAACTTATTCAAAAATCCTTTTATTAAATTACCAGAAAATCGAATGTTATCTTCAACATAGTAGTCTTTAATTTATAATTCATGATAGAAAAATAAATTGATTGAAAACAACTTATTAAAACGCCTTATTATTAGTTTATTAAAAAGTAGAATGTTGTTTACCACATTGCAGTTTTTAATTTATAATTCATTATAATAAATATTACAGAATCTTTTATTTTTTCTCATATTCATTGTTAGGTGGTGCTCCAGGTCTGGAGCCAAAATTTAATTAAATTATTCCATTAAAAGACAATCAAGTTTGGAAAGTATTAAATTAGCGTATAGACAGTTAAACCGTAAATCACAGCCACCGACCTGCCAAGGCACACGGGTTTTCACTGAATGACAGTCGTGCGATAGCGACGAGTACTGAGGTCGGGTCCTAATGGCCAACACAGCCTCACGGCCCAACCCCTCCCGTAGGAGGTACGTACTAACACTGGAGGAGGGCTGCCCCCCCAATTCCTGTACCCCGAGGCGGGAGAGTTCCTTCATATACAAACCTGAGCAACTCCTCCACACTTAGTGGTGCCCACTTCTATCGGGGAGTATAGACAGTTAAAAGTATAAATAAATGTTCATTCAGTTTAAATAAATGTTTAACATTTCAAAACACCAGTGAATCAGGCAACGAGTGAAAACTCTATTGCAATATTCCATCTTTACATACATTGAACTAATTAAGTTAATTAAAAGTATGTAATACTAGCTTTATTCGTCATAGAAGAAATATTAGTAATATTTTCTTTTGCTAACCAAAATGCTTTTAATGTTGTTGAATAAGGCTCACACGGAGTTACCTCTGTCATTCCAGTTGGCGTACTAAGGACGTGGAATGACAGCCGCTGCGACAGCTCGAGTACAGAGTTCGGAATCCTAGTAGCCTTCACCAGCCACGGCCCGACCACTCTAGAAGGAGGTACGTTTTATCACCGGAGGGATGTAACTCGACCCCCACCATTATTTTACCCACCATGCAAGCTAGACCCCGCCTAATTATCCGGCGACTTCTCATTCACGAACTCGTGGTGTCCCCAGGGGGAGATGTTAAATAAACAATAATTTTAGAGAAAATTAAAGGTTAGATTTTCATAATTTCACAATAGACTCTCAATTGATGTAATAAAACATTACAGAACATTTAAGAGATTCTGAACTTCTAGTTTCTCAAAGAGCACTTCTCAATCTCTCAGTATGAGAGGCCTAACTTTTCATATAATTTTACACTGTTCGCCTTCTTCCATGGAAAATGGAAAAGGAGATGAGACAAGTACAATTGCATAAAATGGGGAGTATTTTTAATAGGAAAAGATTGATGTACGCTAAATTTTTTAAAATAGAGCTTCAATGTTAAATAAAAATAACTTAATTTTTTTTATAATAGCAATATTTGAGAAACTTTTTACTTTACTATAAACCTTCAAGCTAGGATGTAAAAAACTTCCAATAAACTTCCGAAAATATATTATGTAATTATATAAATTACATAATATATAATTTTAATCATTCTGTGGGCAAAAGCAAGTCACTTCGTCCTTAAGAAATTGCTATGCTTCTGTATTTCTCTTTCTCCTGTTTTTTCACTTCTTTTTACTACACAGATAATTCTGGGTTGCCGTTCTTCATTTTTATGATAGCTGAACCTTTACTATATTTTTTATTTGACATCTCAGGATAAAAAAAACAAAAATCATAAATTATTTCGAACAGAATTGTTAAATCATTTAAGCCTATTATATACATTACTTTGTTCCTGCATATGGGAAATCTTTTTGTCAACGCAACTGTGTTCATTTTTTTTTCTACTTAAGTGCGACTTACTTTTAAATGTCTGTTTGTTTTGCTTTGGATATACTTTCGATTTAATAACTTTATGAATGCTATGCCAGCAAGGTTTTTCCAAGGAAATGCAAGCGTTTATTCGCTCTCTTCCATTTTAAGCGTTTGGAGAAACATAAACTGCATTTTAGAAATCAATATAAATTACTTCGGGACTTCCATCATATATTTAGCGGTTTTGTCAATGGCAGCTTAAATAGTTATTGGGTCGAGACTCTATGAATTTTTTGATTGTAGAGTTCTCAGACTTCCAAATGAAAAAAATATGCTGTCAAAAACATCTAGATGCATCTTTTCTCTTCGTATATGCCTCTATATCTTCATGTATTTATTTCTAACAAGTATTTTTAAACAGTAGGATTCGATAATAAATCTTAGCTTTACACCAGATTCGAATCTGATTAGTTTATGTCTCTAAACTATGAGTTTTAATATTATTATTTTGATTAAATGACTCGAAAAGAATTTTCTCGTAGCTTGGTTTCATATGTAATTATAGGTTATCATCAGCAGATTAAGATCTATAATCTTGCAAATGACATCTGATTTTGCTTTAAAGGTTTGAATACCTTCTGTTTAATTTATTGCAAGTAAAACCACTAATTCTGATACTAAAATATCCAAATATAATTAAATTTTAATGAAAAGTTTTTATCTTGTTTCGAATTTTTGGAACCGTGGATGAGATTTGAGTGATATAATTTTTTTATATACTTTATCAAACCAAATGCAGAGTTTTAAACTAACGTTAAAATATTAAAGCGTTGCTTATATATATTAAACATTTTTAAAACAAGCAAAAATTCACAGAAAGAGAGAAATCAATATAACGAATATCCTATATTTAGTATTTCTATCTAGTGCTTTCAATTCTTTATTTAATTTTCATGAAAATTAAGAACAAGCTAGTCCGAATGTAATATTTCTTTTAATTACAATAAAATAATCCCTTTCGAATTCCGAAAGACTTGAAGCAATCTTTAAAGTGAAATTTTCTTTTAAGAACTTTCGTGTAATTTAATTAAGAAGAACTTTTCCAGAATTTCAAATAAATGCATTATTACAGATGACAAGGGCAAATGAATTTTTTGTGAAATTTGTAAATTGGCTTTCTGCCTGCAGACAAGATAAAATCAAATATATCTTTAGGTACGAAAATTGAAGCAACTAATGCATGTGCATATATTTATGTTCTGACAGAAGATTTTACAACGTACGTAAGTCTTGAAAAACTTTCGAGCATCTCTTAAGTAATTTGCTTTCTCTTTAGTCGATAAATTAACAATTACTTTCGCTTCCTTGAAAGAAAATTTTGCTGTTTGTTCTGAGCATCTGTTAGCATTTTTTTCAAAGAAAAACGTGAAACAGGGAAAACAGAATGTCTGGAGTATGCTAATGAAAGTTGATGATGAAAGATGAATACAAAAATATTGCATTTTATTTCCGCCGAAAAATAAGTTTTTAAGAATGATTTAAATTTTCATTAAAAATGAATTTGAGAAATGATTTAATTATATGATTACTATGCTCATTTTTAAATACATATTTGATTATTAGAGAATTGAAATGAAATAGTGAATTCGCACACTGAAAATTATTTCAATTTTTATGTAATTTAAATTTGTATGTTTAAATTACAATCATATGATCACTGTTAACATAATTGTCTTTATATATTTTAATATCAAATTTTTGGACATATTCTCCGAAAAAAGGAAGTTTTTCATTTTTATTCAAACAAAATCTAAAACGAAAAAAATTATTCTAATAATTTTAATTGTCTGAATTGTTTTGCATAATTATTGATCAGAAAATTTATTTATTATGAACATTTATTTAATTTGACTCGTTTGAGGTTGGTTAAGTTAGAATGAATTAATCGATTTTTCACTTAATTCCCGACGTGCTAGTGTTTTGAAATTTAGTACACTTGTGCACTCTCGAAAATTCACTGTTTTAATATTTTAAGAATTTAATTATCAATTAATAAATTAATTTTATTTAATTCTGATTCCGTTCGAAAGGCATCTTCAAGTATAGAATTTCAGAACTAATTCACTTCAAGGTTTCGAAATATTTTTAATAATGAAGTATAATTTAAAGAATAAAGGTAGAAAGTAATGAAAATGGAAAAAAAATCCTTTTTTTAGTACACTAATGAAAGTGGGCTTCTATACTTTTTTTTATTTCCTAAAATGTAGTTATTTTATTTCAAAACTCTTAACACATTTAAAAACATTAAAAAAGCTGTACCCTCATCATTCATATGTTAAGATGGAACCATAAATTAAATTTTGCTTGTATTAGATTTTTTTAGAAATTCCATAAATTTTATTCTAAATATTTCAAATTTACTGCTCTCATTTCCTTTGAAATTTTAAAAGATAAATCTCAATGATGCAGTAGAATTCCATCTAAAGTTGGCTACAAGTAACGTAGAATTCCAAATTTTAAAAACAAGGTTGGAAGCCAGGCAATTTTTTTAAAAGTTGATTCTACTGTTTGCTTACCTCTAATATTAACTTGTGATAAGGCTTTGATAGTTCAATTTAATAACTTCTTATCTTTTTCAAAGTAAGTGACTGCATAATTTTTCAGATGGGAGCAAAACACTATTTCTTATTATGATGTCTAGAAATGCCAAATTTTTGAGCAAAGATTAATCTCCTAGCTTTAAGGAATAATTCCCAAAAAAAAAGGATGATCACTCAATATACACCATAAATATTAAAGAAAATTTAAACTGAACCTAATTATAACGTTTCCACTCAATAAAGCATATTTCTTTACTCAAGTAGTATTAATTAATTTTTTATTACTTTTTTCGATTCAGATAAAAAAGAAGGTAAAGTTTTAAATTAGAGAATTTTTTAATAATAATAATAAATAATGTTTAATTATGATTTTTTTTATTTTAGATTTCTATAATTTTTTTAAAAAATAAATAAGAAAGGAATCCACATGTTTTTTTTACTTTCAATCCTACATTTCTAGCCACATTTGTGTAAACCTTTATAAGCGATATTAGAGAATACAGAAAAGAAATTTTAAAACAGAATTTTGAACCAAAAGTCAGAATTCGAGTTAATGAATGTAAATATGTCATATTTAATTGAAAGTTCTTTATTGATACCTTATCAGTTTAAAGTAAAAAGTCTAGTAAGTAAACTATTTTAGTGAATTAAAATTTTGTGAAAAGATTATTTAAATCGGATAATATGCAACATTACCCTATGTAAGATTAAAAGTTTCTGCACCCACACGATTATAACGGATGCTCATACCATAAATGTAAACAGGATTCGAAGCAGAGATAAGAATTAAAAAGTTAAATATTCATTTTATTTTTGGTTTTTGCAAAAAGGATTATATTAATCTATCGAGGAGTAGTATTTAGAATCTCTTTCCAGTAAATGAAAATATTGTGTGTAGATTCCAAGGCATCAAAAGTGTTGTATTTGTTCCAGCATGTACAAATATTTCAGTTGTTATCTCGCCTTCTTTCACTGTACAAATGCCAATGAACGCCTGGATAGTTATTTTTCATTTAAATGAATATTCCATTGTAGTCGCCTATAAATTTCTGTGAACAGATTCTTTAAAAAATCCCAGAACGTCCTCCGCGGAAACAAGTAGGACGCATTTAACAAGTTAATATCAATTATCAAAATAATAATAAGATAACAACCTCTATCTGATGTTTATTCGTCTTCTATTGTTATTTCTCAAAATCACTAGCTGTTGGACTTTTGCAGTTTACTGAGTTTGTTGCATTTACTCAGAAACAGTTGTGATTTAATTTTGTTTCAGTAATTAAAACTACTTAAATTTTCTGTAATGAATAATGTAGATTTTGACATAATAGTTAATGACATGATTTTTAGAGTCAGCTATTTCTTTGCGGAAATTTTAGCTTCGAGATAGGAGAATTTCGATTTCAAATATCGATGCTATCGCAAATCTGTAGTGTGTCCTGAACAGATTCATGAAGAAATGTCAAAATTTCCAATTTTTGTGCTAAGTTCTGAATAAGAGCATATATTAAATGATACACATGTAGAAATTATTCGGAGATATAAATTTAAAAACAAAAACAAAGTATATGGGTTCGGCCGGGATTTGAACCCGGGACCTCTCGCACCCAAAGCGAGAATCATACCCCTAGACCACCGAACCACACAATAGCGCACGAATATATATTAAAGGCCATATCTGTAGGACAAGCACCATTCAGTAATACATATGTTTACCTTAACAACATCTGAACAAGCACAAAACAACGTTTCACAGGTATTCTGTTTCATATGTCAATACTCAAAGTCTTTTCTTCCTTTTCCAAAAAATATTATACATATTTAGGACTGCTAATACTATACTAAATGATTGAGTTCCCTCCACTTCCTGTTTTTCTTTTCGAATAATAAATGGCGTCAGAGTTTTGGGGATTAATAGTTTTTCTTAGAATTAATCAGGCGGAAAGTTTCTTTATTTTGTGATTAAAGTGGAGACATTTTTATTCTCTCCAAGGCTAGGGTAAGTTTGATTTTTTCCTTCTTTTACTGATATTTTAATGAAGACATTTCCTGCCCGATGGCTAATATGTTTTTTAAATCAATCTTGTTAGTGGTATTATGCTTGTTTGTACTTTTTAAAAATATTTTGTTGTTTACTTGTCTTGTCGTCTTTGATTCGGAAATTTCGGGCTATGAGAGGCTTTTTTTAGACGAAAGTCAAGCTTCTCACAGAAACATTCCCCAAATAATTTGAATCCATATCGAATATAGTCTATAGCCCTTGAAAAAGTGGACTAGAATGGATTCCTTGTTTGTTTAATTCTGTTTTCTCAGAATATATTTCCTGGTTTTTTACTTTCTTTGAATAATTTTTGACTTCCTTCGTTTTTTGTATGTAGCGGCATTATAAATTTATTTTTAAATTTGATTATCTTTATGCTCTATACATATTGAGGATCATACTATTTACAGTCGCATCTAAGAGTTTCTTTAATGCTACGAAGTGAAAACACTTGATAAAGTTTTATAGGCCCACTGCTACAAAGGGTTAATGAAGCAAAAAAAACGGATACACTAGATAAAGTGCACAATACAGGTTTAACGACATGCAAATTAAGAATAACACAACAACACACTATTGCAAAGCGTACACAGCCTTACGGATACAAGGGTAAGTAGCACGCAATGTAACCTTGAGAGTTTTCAAAGTAAGTGATCAAAGAACTTCCCGTTTGAAGCTAATAATACTTCGCATGTTTTTATTCATGCAACGAAGTGGTTGTGCAGTTGGGAATATATATTCTATTAAACCTGTGTTGTACGCAGTAACTGATGTATCCTTTTATTTTATTTAATGCACTGACAAAGAGACCCCCCTGGTTTTAAATTCATTTAATCTATTAAAAAAGAAATTTTAAAATTTAGTTGAGTACTAACCTAATAAAATGTGAAATGAATTAGTTTATGACTGATTTCTTTTAAATTGAATAAATCCTTCTCTTTTAATCAAATTAAATTCTCTTTCGAAGCTTACCTTAAAAAAAGATTTGTAGAAACATAAAAAATTGTCACTTTCAGAAAGTTAAACAAGGAAATTTTATTCTGATTTCAGAAGGACGCTAGGTAGATGCATTCATTTAAAACGTAAACACAATGGTTTTATTGAAAAACTTATCAGTTGTGTATGTGCAATAATTTAATTCGAAAATTGGAACTGTTTACGCAAGAATGAAGTTAAATAAAAGCAAAATGAACAAAAAATGCCACATCGTGCAGAAATGATGCAGATAAACTTTAAATTCATTATGCGAGATTAATTTATGTAAAATCAGAATTTAGAACAGGGGCAAGATTAATATTATTCAAAGCTTCCATTGCATTTTATTTATTTTGGAGCATTTACTATTCATTTATTTTCTTGTGGCTGATTCATATACTCCGTACCTTCTTTTAACATGGAAATAAATATCGTTGCAGAGCAATGTAAATAAAGCAAAGATCCGGAAAGAGTTCCTGAAAAGCATTCAGTAAAGATGTTTATCTTCTCTGCCGACGCAAGAACCGATAGCAAGTACCAGTGTGTCTCACATTGACTTTTTTTCGTACAATTTATATCCAGAAATGTTTATTTTAATTCTAGGATAGGAAAAAAGGAAGTAAAAAAATGCTGGAAGAGATGTGAACCTTCTTTTTTCCCTCGACAGATTCAATCGGAGATTGGGTACCCAGGAAAATATTTATATACTTTTTTTCCTATCAAGGAAGTTTCCATTTTCTTTGTGAATGCAAAATGACAAAGGGAGAAAATGTAGGCAAGGATTGCGCCGACAAGCATGTTTAGCATTTGAAAGGTTGGTCCTGTTGCCATGGGATTCGGTTCGACTAAGTCTTCTTAAGTGGATCAGTTCCTACATTAGTGAAATACATTGAATTTTAATGCAGTAGAGGTTTTTAAAGTGTTTGATTAAGATGAATAATAAGGTGAGTACTTAGAATTTGAAATTCATTCTTCAGTGAGAAGAGTTATCCCGTTAAATGGTTACGCGGCAAACAAATTGAAGCATCTCTTAAGTTTAATGAAGACAGAATAAATATAGCTGAATTGTATTATAGAAATGCATTATAAAATTCCTGTCTTGTTCAGCCTCTCTTCTGCTGGAAATATTTAGAATGCATTACAAATATCCAATTTATTATTATTGGAGTATTGAGGATGAGCATATTTTAAATGCAAACAGAATCTTCGACAGTATTTTATAATAGCTTGATAGAAATTCTTTTTAAGTGATATTACTTAGTGTACAATAATACATAAATTTCACATCATGAGTGACCAGTATGAGAAATCCCTTATTTCTTATATGCGAAGTATAGAAAGTATTGAACCTTCAAAAAATTGAATCTCCAGATTTTAATGGATCTCGACGCTCCATATGGCCCTGAGTTCGAAAATAGGATTTTTGGTATCCTACCTGTATTTCTGTGAGTGTGATAACTCATAACTCAACATTTTTTAGATGGCCCTGAGTCTGAAAAACCGTTTTTATTATCATACCTGTCTGTAATTCATAACTCTTATGAGATAGATAGATTCCCACCCAATCGATCTGCGATAAGAGGACAAAATCGCATACCGACGTTTTCACTATATTTCCAAACGAAGCACAAAAATCACCATATTGTAGAAAGAAACATACAGAATGCCAAGGGGAGAACACTAACGCGTTTTATGAACACTTTTATATACGTCTTTAAGATTTACTTAATTTTGTTGGATTCTGAAATGCTTTTGAGCCATCAAATAACGATAATAAAGTGATGATAGTAAATAACGTCTCAGGTAGAAACGACAAAATGTGACGTTTAATAAAAAATAGGTGAAACGCTAGTTTTGTTTAAAGAAAATATATAGCATTTCGTCGCTGAACAAGCAATACCGACGATCTCAATTTTTTTTTTAAATTTCAAACAGGAAGAAAAAACTGAATTTTTTGCAACCATGAACACATATTTATGATTTTGTTTTTCACATCTGGTAGGCGCTTGCGGTCTCATGTTCATATTATATTTTAAAATAGTTCAGAAATTTCCTTCGTTATTGGTTGCAAAAAATTCGCTTTTTCTTCCTCTTTGAAATTTCAACAAATTCAGTCGTCGTCATCAGTAATGTCGCTTGTTAAGGGACGATTAGCTGTTTTTCAGGTTTTGTAATAGCAAGAAATTTTCTTCCTGAAATCCGTCAAAATGCTTTTTCTCCATCATAATACTTATCAATATTTGCGAAAACATTTCTTCTAGTGTGAAATTGCAGTTTTTGAAACTCAATGCGCAAATTACAAGTTATCTCGTAATCTGCAAATCATATACTTAAATTAATATCGAGATTCACTGGCCATCCTAAAACAGCTGTTAGTGCTGTTTGTATTTCTGAGCAAGGCAAGTCTACCAAACAACGATGTAGATATACAGTTCCATTCATAAGCTGGTGATAGAGCGTGATGCTATGTAGTTTAAGTAAAGAAATTTGGTCGAAAGTACAGAAATCTTCATGAATAGGTTTATAGCAACATTTCCTACCTTTTTGAATATAATTATATTTAAACTCTTTCTCGAAGTACCAGCTTACTTTTTTCGACATCGTTTTCACCATTTAGTTAGCTCACTTTATCATAATTTTTTTGTGAATGCCGGTAGTACTTCAAGAAGGCATAGAAATATAATAACACTGGCAGTGTTTTCAGATTATTGTTGAGAATTCGTTATTTGAAATCTTTTGGAAAAAATCTGCGCTTTTTCGAAGTTCTCTTTTTTTGAAAAAACCTTTTTTGTACTTCTTCGCATAACAAGGACCGGATTTTCAAATAGGCAAAGTAGGCAGCTGCAAGGACATCGTAACTTTGGGCGATCCCGAGATCTCGAGATTCTTTTTGCGGTATTTTTTAGGGTTTTTGTCTTTTCATTTAGTTAACCAGTGCACTCGAAATCATTCAAATTAAAATTAAGTATCGTTTACATTTTGGAACATTATTCTTACAACATTCCCGATTAATTACCTTTGGTAAATAATAATTTATAATATAATTATAATATATAATATATTATAATAATAATTTATAATATAATTATAATATATAATATATTATAATAATAATTTATAATATAATTTATAATAATTTATAATATATTATAATAAAAATTTATAATATATTAGTTTTATAATTCTAAGAAAATGTTAGATTATAATTTTAAAAATGTCTAATCCTACAAGGAAATAATATTTAGAATTTGTTAAAAAAATTGTAAAATTTTACTATCTCTTTTAAAATAGATGTTATGGTATATACACAAATAAACTTCAGTTTGGCAAGATTTGGCACTTTAAATGCTTATAGAGAGATTAAATTACAAGCCGTAAAGAAGGTTTTGAAGATTTCATAATTAGCTTCTTTTTTCTCGAACAGAGGAAAATCCTATTTATTTCATGGCACGAAAATTGATATAACTTCAGTACAGAAATATTCATGTTTTAAAGAAAACTTTTGCAGAATACGTTTTTAAAAAAATCTCAATCTTCTTTTAACCGATTCGAAGTCTTCTTTCCCTATAAATTAAAATTTAATTCTTCCATTTCCTCCTTGAAAGAATGTTTTATTGTTTAAGCCCACAATTTTTTTCATATTTGTCTACAAAAATGCAATAACGTCAAATTTTTTTCCAGATGTTCTAATTTAAACCGAAGTTGAAGATCGAAATATTAATATTCTCCTTTATTTTCGCCGAAAAATGGTATTAAATCTATAACCTAAACGTTTGTTTCAAAATGTTTTCAAAACTAATCGACGAAAAATAATTTTATTTTAGAATTGAGACATTTGTTTTTCAAATGTGTAAATTTTTTTTTGTTAAAGGCAATAAAGCGTTTTACAGTTTATCTATAAGCTAGAAGTGTTCCTGTTGTTGCCTTTATCACGATCCTTTTGGGAGAGAGAAAAAAGGGACAATGCTATAGAAAAACGTAGTGTTTAATTAGTGTCTTTTATTGATGGAATTTTGAGCAAAACTTAATCCAATAATTTTCTAATTAAACCTACATCATATTTAGTCACTGTTGAAAAACATGCATTGTACGTTCCATCAAAATCTCTTCAGCATAAATTTGCTAAATGCATTTTAATGACTTATAGTTGTTCAGTTCTAATGGTGCTGCGTTAGGATTTATTTACTTATACACGTCTTTTTATTCAACGCTTGGAAACATGTATGCTAAGTTTCTTTCAAATAGTTCCACTCGTTCTAAATGCATATCTGCATATAACTCAGAGGCCGCCCTAAGGGAAAAATTAGAGAACCGTCTATCTCCATTGTATTTTTAGTTTGGTAGTTTGAACATATCAATAAATTCTATGCTAATCAGTCAGTTAATTTTTCACTTATTTTGACAACTCTTCCCAACTTTATCCAGGAGGAGGGAGGTAGAGGTTTATTAACCTAGTATTCTTAGTCTACTAATGAAAAATCAGTGTGTCAGGTTTAATCAAAATCGTTCCAGCCATTCTGTACATTAATTCCGGAATGTTTTGGGGGTATTTATCATGTTATCATTCTGAGGGTTCTATTAGAAATGATTAAACCACACCGCATATTTTTCTTAACAGGTTGAAATACGCTAATCAAATTTCATATCGATGGGTTCATTTGCCAGATGTATTTAAACGACTTACCCCATCCTTCTCAGAAGGAGTTATTGCTGGTTTATAGCTGCAAGATTTCTGCTCGGCAAATTGAGAAAGAACTTGTGTTCTAAGTTTTCATCAATATCGCTCCTCCCATTCAGATGTGTACAAAGTTGTAGCATCTCTCTTTTTATGTAGGGGAGAGTCACCGAATTAGGCCTACCTGGGCCTATTTTAATGTACAGTAATGGAGAAATAGTTTTATTGAAAAACAAGTAATTGAATTACTGTGTAGTTTATTTTTCTTCAGAACTGCGTAATTAAAGTTTTATGAAATACAGTTTAAATTAAGAAAAAAGCAGATTGAAAAGTGTGTCATCGGTCCAATCAAGGAAAATGGATGCCTAGATTGCACCACCAATGGAAAGATGAGTGGCGCGATTGGACCACCTATTTCTTTAAGCACAATTAGATCAAAAATATTTTTGATTCTAAAATTCATAGCAGCACACAATGCATGAGCCCAAGTATGACAGTTTATGTACTGTATCACTTCCTCTTCTCTCTTTTTCTTCCTCCGAAATGATATAAATGATACTATCCTAAGCTTTTATAATTTTTTATCCAACATTTGACGACTTTATTGTCTTATTATTATTATTATTTTGCTTTGACTTGTTCCAATTCCAATTTATGAGTACTCCTAATGGTGATAAACTGCTTTCTGATCTATTCCTGTACTTTAATATAATAACCCATTTATTTAAAGGTCCAATTTGGGAAACCATTTGTGGTCCAATCTGGGCAACTTGTGGACAACAACAAAAAATTCTCCACTACTTAATTTTAACGTATTTTCAAAAAATGATAATAGTAAATTGTAGCTAAAAAAATTGGTATCATATTTTCCTATTTAATTTAGAACAGCGTAAGAACTTTTTGTCTTTTGTTAAAATAATCTATAGCCGATGCCTAAATCTAAACACTGGCTCTCTAGCTGTAACCACGTAACATGATTTCATACACCCCCATTTGCGTCGTTAGAACATAATTTGCCTATTGTAAGGCCTAAATATTTAATTGAATTGAAGTTATGATAATCGTCTAATCTAGGCACCGGACTCTAGAGGTTTTGTGGCAAAAACCTGACCAAAATTTAAAATGTGCTAAACAATTGTTAAAAATATATTTTATAACAGCTGATTAACTGATGCGTCAATGAGTTGAAAATAGGTTTCTTCGTGAGTAAACATTTTTTTTCATTGCATTTCAGCTTTACTGTAACATTTAATTGTATATTTTTTGTGGATTTGTGATTTGATGGATTGAAGTTGAATCAGCTTTAAGTGTTAAAGAAAGATAAGAGCTTTGTTTTAAATTATAAATTAATTTGAAAGGTTTTATTTTTGACATAATAAAAAGAATTCAAAACTTTAAAAATGTTGAAGTTAATTTTATGCCTTTTAAGCTCTAATTTAGATTTTGTGAAAACTTTTCAAAGGTGTGTCGGGATTTGTCGGGTTTTTAAAATAAAGAACTATAAATATTTAACTATAAATGTAATGATTACAATACTCAAAGACAAAAAATTCCGCATATAGTTGTCATTTCTATATATAATTTTTTTGTAAAATGATTTTTTTTTATTTTCATTATTATATTATGAAATTTTTCAACCTAAAAGTGATTTTCCTACTTCGTAGAGTCCGTCTTTTCGATGTTGGTGAGACATACGCCCGTAATGGGGAAGTCGGTGCATATAATGGGGCATATACGGGCATATAATGGGAGAGTTCGGCCACAGTGCCAGTGTTAATTGCCGCGGAGGCCGGTCATCCAGTGCACTCAGTATGCCTGGGCTGGTCGGGGTTTCCATTCATGATTATCGTACTACTAAATTACTAGTTATCCACATCCGCTTTGAGTATGAAACATAAGATATTATAAACGAAGTACAGAAATATAAATACAGTACAAAACAGAAGTACTAAAAGTACTAACTGAAGGTGAAGTGCGAAAGATTAAATACATTGTGAAATGACAATGGGAGGCGGAAGAGCCTGCGATGTTGCAACATGGACAACATCAACAATTAGGTGCTACATCTGTGGACTCTCATCATAAGACTTTAATAAATTATATCAGAGATTTCTAGAAAATCTCTTGCAGATTTCGGCAAAACTTCGAAACAAGTTATTTCGAAGTTTTGTGTATCAACTTTGCATACACGCATACAATTCTTTGAGTCAGAACTTCCTTTATCATACAGAATACCAATTCATAAATGACAGGCGAGAATGAAGAAGAGAAAAGAACTGTAGGAGGGAGGCATTAAGAAGAAGATCCAAAGAAAGTTCAAAGGCCGCATAGCTCATAATTTGTAAACATTGATTAATCGATAAAAATACTGTATGTAAGGATATTTTGACTCTTGTAAAAAATTTCGGAAGTTAAATTTTTTAAAAATTATCCACTGAAAATGGCTGAGATATTCCACTATTTTTGGACTAATGCAGTAGTTTTTCTAGCTTCTGGGGAGAATATGTTAGTGCGTGTACCTGTTAAACCTTGGTTAAACCAAAAAATATGACTGCAATTCTTAATAACCTTTATAACCGTTATAAAAGAGATAGAGAGAAAGACACATTGAGAGAGAGAGTGTGCGTTTTTATAAAAATATTGAAATAAAAACAAAATATATTATGCAGCACTTTATTTTATGTATTGCCATAAAAAGACTTAAATGATGATGAGATTTAATACAAAAATAGTAATGATACAAGAATCGAAACAAAATTTGTTTACATTTCATAAATAAAAAATATAAGCCAATCAGTTCATTATCATCATCTTCTTAGAAACCGTTAGTATTAGTAGCTGAATTTTTACATGTCTCTCCTAAGCAAGAGGTACAAAACTTTGTACAGTGAAAGTCTGCCTTTTTACACTGGCATCTTGCGTCACAGTTCCTTGTAAAAGTTATTTTGTAGTTAAAAGATATTAATTGTAGAAGTTCTACAGAAGCTGCGGGAAGCATTGAAGACACTGGGTTCGTTCTGCAATCCTTCATGAACCAGGTTATTCTCCAGGTTCAGTAGGATCCAGGTTATTCTCCAGGTTCAGTAGGATCCAGGTTATTCTCCAGTCATTGCTGGACTTGTAGATAAACACGAAGTGATTGCTGTGAAGCTGCTGCACATGTTGGTGAAGTGTTGCCAGGTTAAATTTTGAAGAGAGGGTTTTAGTTTCTTTCTTATTGTAGAGGATGTATCGTAGGTCATCTAGAGAATTAATTTATTTTCCTCCAAAAGATTGTTTCAGAAATACTTCTCAAATTTCAATGACCTTTTAGGGATCAAATTGAGGAATGTTGAATTGTGAGATCAAGGAACATAGTTCTTGTTTTTCCTTCATCAGCTTGAGAGCTGTAGATTTTCCTTTATGAATATTGTAGATGTGGAGTTACATCCAGTGGCCAATAGTTTCTTGTATTTTGGTTTTATTGTAGCATTTGTCTTCGTAGTTAGCTGAATGGGGTCGTAAAAAGTATAGTGATGTTCTTGGGATATCTCGTGCAATTAGAATTGCAAGCAGATCTGTATCATTACCTATTACTGCAACTGATCTGGCACTGGTTGCAATTGAGCAGATTAGTGTATCTGCGTCCTCATCCGCCTGTATAGCACATATCCCTTCAGACTGGAAATAGCCCATCATCATTTGAATTAACCTTAATTTGTTCTCGGATTTTCGCAAAAAATTAGCTTGTTTAGCTGTTACTACCATATTTTCATCAAAAGCAATAATCGAGGACATTTTTAACATCATCCTTTTTTGCCTCTCTAAACTTTTAATTGATAGTTGTAGTACTTTAGTTTAGTTTAGTTGATTAGCTTTCCAAAACAGTAGTTGATCATAAGTCACCTTTTTTGTCCAAGCTTTTTACATTCTTCTGCTGCATAAACTAGAGTTAAATATATTGTATTTATGTCAAAGGCTGGATGATTGAAAAATGGAATAGGAACAATACCACTTTTGGCACTTTGTATGGTGCCAACATTCTTGTAGATAGCGTTCGTAAATCCATACCACAAAGATTCTGGTGTATTTTTAACTAGAGTTATGTAGATCCATAAATTGTTTGAAATCATAGCCATTTCCAAATTTGTAACATCCTGCTTATTGTGTTTAATGGCCTTCACAACCACATCAGAAAGACCACCGCTGTATTTTTGCGGTAGATTAGAATTTCTCTCTTTGTCTTTGCAGTTACAGCTTCTGCTGAAACATTTGTGAGCTTGGGGACTCTGGCATTAGTAAATATTTTTTCCCATACCGTGGATGGTATTAGGCCCCTCCAAGGTACTGATATTGAATCTGCAAGATCAAATACCCATTGCGTAAAATGGGACAATGTCTGGGAAGGGGTCACACTCATGAAAGGGAATTCAAATCGCCGAACCTCATTATAATCAGCAGATGCCCCTAAGCTGTGTAGAATATCTACAAGCTATCGGGAGAAGTGACGCAGGGAAGGAGACAAGATACAAAGTTTTCGGTCTTGTCATTGAAATAATTGAATGGCACAACGTGGGGTTACTTTGTGTTTCATTGTTTCAGATTTAGTTACTTCTCCAATGGAGAACTTCAGGGTCTCCGGTATAGGAGGACATAAATCCTTCGACAGAGTTTCAGGTTGAGGATATGATTTGTTGCCAAATACGTGGGTCTGGATATGCTCTCTAATAATTCTGGCTGCCATTAAAACAATTCGTTTCCTCTCCCCAAGCTCGCTCTTTTCCCTGTTTTCGTTCCACGTTTGATAGAGGAATTTCTTAGAGCCATCCTTGAATGTGAAGACGCCTTCCTTATAACGTCCTTCAACAATGTTAACTCTCTCACCATACTTTTCTTCAGTAAATATTTCATTTGGGAGCTAAAAATATCTTCCCTGTCAACTGAAAACTCTCTCAATATGAAGAACAACTCTTCATACATAGGTGGAAATCCCTTGAGGTAAAATAGACGGGAAGGGGGAATATTTTTAGAATTTAATTTGATTTTTGTAACTTGGGAAGCTACCTCATACAGAATTATCATATATAAAAATAACTTAGAAATATTCATAGTTAACTGTGAAGTACCTAACTGTATACAAAAATTTAACTTCGTGATCATACGACCCTTTTTGGTAAAAAACTAAATATATCAGCCATTTTTCAGAGGATTTTCAATTTTTTTTAAAAAAAACAGTCCTTTCTTTTAGGTCTACAAAAGCAGTCTACTCACACTTTTGAGTTTTCGATAATTTTAATATTATAAGAACGAAACATATGACCAATGAATTCGAAAGCATGAAAGTTTCCCTTTTTGACGTAAAAAAATCAATTTTCAGTTCATTTGTAAATTTTTATTGGGTAAATATAGGTATAAATCAAAACAGCTATCATTCCAGAGTTCATAAGTCTTTTTAGAATTGAAAACTGATGGTTTCTCATCGGGATATGGGAAAAACATCACTTAAGACAAAAAAAAATGTTCGGCGGCCATCTTTGATCAGCTATATTGAAGCTCACATGAGAAATTAGGGGACGTTTCAGGATTTGTTCTAAATGCATATAGGAGTTAATCCTGAAAATTTCAGCTAATTATGAATTACTTTTATATCGACACAGTTTTTGGCACAAATTTACTGAGCTATAAAGTATTCGGGAAGATGCAAAGTTTTTTTAAAAAAAAAATCTTAAATTTTCCCACATGTTTTTATATTAAAACATGCAGAGTTTTCATTTAAATCATACGAAAATTACAGAACACTCGACAATATGTTACAGAAGTATTGCATTAAAATTTGAAGAAAATATATTCAATATTAGAGGAAATAAAAATTGTAATAAATAATTTTTTACTGCACTTGTGCGAGACAGAGAGTAATTTTTCTTTCATCACTTCAAACCCAGATATATAGAGCAACTTATATTAAAATATCAGTTGAATACCTCCAAATAGAGTTTGGCATTTCAGTGAGCTGAATTTAAGTTTAATTATATTAACGCCCCGTTTTGAAGCAACACGAGGGCTATTTTGGGACGGACCTCGTAATTTTTTTTTCATCGCGGTCAGATGACGAGGACGATATCTGAGCTGGCACCCCCTCTCCAAGATTCCACGCCACATCAGCAGGGGGGGGGGTTGGCCACTACGTATGATTTAGCGTGCAGCAGGCCCCATACACGGCGGATCTTCAGTGGAATCGGGTTTCGAACCTGAAGCCCTCCGGCACCAAAGCCGAGAACTTACCACTAGGCCACCGCGGCACGGAGCTGAGTTTAAATTTATCTTTCTGAGAAGCTTAATGATGATGGTTCTTGCACAATCTGATATTTTCGAAACTTCAATCGTCAAACAGTAACATTGAATTTTAAGAAATTTTAATATCATGAATACTCATGTATACTTATAAAATACGTACACTATTTAAATTGCATTTCGTCGATAAACATACTAAGATTCAAGCTGATATATTTTCCCGGATATTTGTGCTATGTTTAGGGAAATGCATGTAAATATTATGCACATCAAACATAAAAATTGATGAAAGTTTAGCTTCATCTCGTTATAAGATTTCTGTGAAACGGGATGAGTTGAAATCCCTTTCTGTCTTCATCACTTTCTGGTCGCCCTCTTAATTACCCTCGTGACCAAATCTTCACTGTAAAATGTGTATGATACTCGATTGTTGCTTAATTTTTGCACACCAGTGTATGTACGCTCCTGTGTCTCAAGAAACTACGAAATAAAGAACTTTTTGAAATATGTGCTACTTTTTGAAAAGTGTTGCTCTCCAATTTTTGTAAGAGTTTCATGTCTACTAGAAGTGTTTTATCATCCGTAAATAACTAAATGAATAGACAAATTCTAATTCGAGGAAAAATTGTTTCATTAATGATAGATATGTTTTGTAAGTATGAAGTGACTAAACAACTTATTGTGTCTAATGTGAATTAGAAATCGAAAAATTCAAAAGGGTTCGGCCGGGATTTGAACCCGGGACCTCTCGCACCCAAAGCGAGAATCATACCCCTAGACCACCGAACCACATATGACACTCCATATCTTTCTTCTTATGTATCTGTGTACTAAATCTACGTACTTTATCACCGTTGAAAACAGCAATCTATGCTATCTTTTGCTTATCTATCACAATCTAAACAAACAGAGAAGGTGACAGCAAGTCACCTTCTCTGTAGTTTAGAATTCCAATTCCATTTTCGTTGTCAAAAGATCGTCTCTGCTAGAACTATTATAAATATTGTTCATTCTAATGAAAAATGTTTCGGATCACACTTTTTGGATACGTATTTCAGAGTTTCTGAACGATTCTGGAAATGAGAAATAATTCCATCTACTGATGATCAAAATCAGACAGTTATAAATATAACTTATGCATGCGTATAACTTTCTAAAATGAAGGTACATCGGCGTAGCAGTGGGGGGGGGGGGGGTAGGGGGTTTAGCCGCCACGGGTTTTTGGGG
This sequence comes from Araneus ventricosus, assembly GCA_013235015.1. Classification (NCBI taxonomy): domain Eukaryota; kingdom Metazoa; phylum Arthropoda; class Arachnida; order Araneae; family Araneidae; genus Araneus; species Araneus ventricosus. The sequence continues at coordinate 619,290 of BGPR01000009.1, forward strand.
TTGGGGGGGGCAGGGGGGCAAAGCGTTTGAGCGTATGTCACATTTTGAAGCCAATTACGGCGAACGAGCGAAAAAGTAATTCTGTGGACAGAGCTCCATTCACACTTGTAGGGCGGGAAAAGTCATATCACTCTCCCTGTGCATTGACACTTGCTACATCACTGGATGCAACACGGATCCAAATTATTGTTCTGTGAAATACACATCGGGATTAACGCATTAACAGTTTAAAATATTTTATTAGATACTCCATAAAATATCTTATTAGTCCATTTGTAACACTCCAATATATTAGATACTCCATACTCCATCCACATTGTATTCCGTTACAAGAAGAAACATTAAATTAGATGGATTGTAAAATGAAAATCTGACATTAGTCTCAATCTCAGAGATAGTAGCTTGGTAGGCCATTTTCTTAGATATATTTGAAAAATATGAAATATTCCATTTTTCATGCCCTATAATATGTATTAAAGCTACTTTTGCTTTAATTATAAGAATTTTTTTAAGTAATAAATTTCATGGCAATAAGTTTTTTGTACAACAAGAATGAACCAATATCTAATCATTTCCTTACCTACCGTCATGCTTCCATTGAAGATACGAATGAGCTTAGAATCATCTAGGGTGTACATAGTTAAACGACCCTATTTTAAAGTTGTCTGCAGACGAAACTGTTGTTCAGAAAGTTGTGAAATTTTGTGGAGGACATACTGAAGGGATGGGAATTTGTTTGAGCAAAAAGAATTAGTTCAAAATTTTGACACCAAAGTGCGTTTCACTTGGAAATACCTTGGTGTTTCACTTGGATTTCTTCGAGGAATTAAGTTCTAGAGGTCCAGTACCATGCTTGATCACCGAACAGCGATATGCATCGTTTTTACAGAATAATATATTTCCTGATCTGCAAGCATGTCAGTGTCTTGCACGTAAACTTTTTATGCAAGATGTAGCTCCTCCACACATTACCCTTTGTGTTAAGGACGTCTTCAAAAATCACTTAACAGACAAACGTGCCATCATCAAGCACTTTTGTAATCTATGGCCTCCCCGATCCTCAGACCTTAATGCATATGACTTTTGACTTTGGGGGCCTTTGAAACATCTGGTAAATCGTGATAATCTAAGAACATTGCCTGATCTTAAAGACAGCATTTCATATGGTCTTGGAATTTACCAGAACGTGCTGCGATGAATTGTGGAACATGCTATCCTACGATTCCAGATGGCAGCTGAAACTGAAGGCCGTCATAACATAACATAACACCAGAACATAACCCCGGACTCGGTTCCAGGGCGGTTCCCTGTTTGTTGGGTGAGTATGATTAGAACTTTATTATTAAAGCAAGAGCAAAAAAAATTGCATTTTATATATAAGCATACAAAGAGAGGAAATACAAATATAAACACTATTATATACAAAACATATACACACCTAAAACACAAATATATACACTAAACTAGATTCTGCGCCCTAGAATAATCACATTTACTTTTACATGATGCTGTTGATGACAAGTTAGACTTGTGGTGAACATGTGGCTGGGCCCCGAGATACTGAAACTGATTATCTGTCTCTGGCATGGGATGTTCCAGGAGAAAGGAGAAGAAAGGCGTGGTGGGAGACATGATCCTTATAATGGGATGAACAATGCAGGCTACTGTGGAGTTATTCTGGCTGTTCCGATTTAAGTAGGTCTCCTTGGCCGGTGATAAAGTTGAGGAGGTCTATTATTTTGTTTGTTAGCAGGCGGTGGTTGGTTTCTATAACTTGGATTTCATCCAGGATTCTACGTGCTGATCTGCTGGACACCTGAGGTAGTAAGAAAGCGTGAGGCGGCAGTTGGTGGCATAGTGAAGAGACTTGCCAAGTTCTCCACAGACACAGCAGTTTTACAGGTGTTTTCCGAGTCGGAAAAGATAGGGTGGGAAAGGCCCTTGCCCTGTGATAAACTGGATGAGCTGTCTCTACCAGTTATGACTTCGAAGTCCTATATCTTTATGACTTCATATGTGGAGCCATTAATGCCATCATCTCAACGCATCTGCCACTTGGCCAGCGCTCGCTGCTTGAGATCTTGTTTCGCGCTGCTTCTGGGAAGGGGGACCGTGAGCATTGCTGTCTGCCTCCATAGACATGATTGCCTCTTTGGCCAGCTCATCAGCTTTCTCATTCCCCAGGTGCCCTACGTGAGCTTTAATCCAATCCAGCCTGATGTTATGAGTGTTGTACAGAGGGTCTTGAATGAATTTGGCTATTGAGTTATTGGATTTCTGGTTTATTAGGGCTTTCAGGTTGGATGTTCTGTCGCTGCAGATCTTTACTTGTTTTGGGTGGTTTTGGGCATATTTAACTGCTTCTTGGAGAGCTATTAGTTATGCCTGGAATACAGAATTATTTATAGAAAGTCGTCCCTGCCATTGTGTTATAAGTTCCTGCTGCTCTCCAAAGACGCAGAAGGCAGATCCAAACCTTGTCTCTTTTTCGAGACATCCGTGAATATATTAATTTTGCCCACAGCACCAATATTTTTTTGGGGTTTAATCTCTCTCCGTCTATAAACTCCGCCGTGTGGCGCGACCAGCCTGTCGCTTTTTCTTCATAGGTTTCGTAATTATAACTTCTCCTACGAGTGTTAGATTTTTCTTCAAGTGTGTCGGCTGTAGGAACTGTGCCTCTGCCTCTAGTTTGATGTCTATAGGCATTATTCCTGTAATTTCTTGAAGATCTGCTGTTGGCGTTGTTCTGTACGCTCTCGTGATGTTAAGCAGGAACGGACACTGTATTTGACTTAACTTTGTAATCATGCGGTAAGTGAAGTATCTGCCCCATACCGACACCCCATGTGCAACAGTCCTCTCTGTACAGATGCATTCGGAGCTTAGGGGAGATACCCCAGGTGCACCCTGCTAGCTTTAGCAGTTGGCGATGTTGTTATAGATCTTTTTCACCTTGCTGGACCATGTGGTGTGTCCAGTTATTTTTGCTGTCTAGGTGTACTCCAAGGTATTTGAGGATTTTGGTGCGTTTGACTCGTTGGTTTCCCCAGTAAATGGAGGCACCTCGTCGTAGGTTACTCAGCAGAAGGAACTCTGTTTTTTCCTTGGAGATTTCTAAGCCATGATGATCTGACCATGTTTTGGATATTTTTAGGGCCTCCGATGCTGTTGTACATAGTTTTCTTTCACTTTCAGCTGCTGCAATTATCAGGAAGTCATCCGTATAGGCTTGGATCGCTGTGTTGTCTGTATACTGCTGTTGAACATGCTTCATTGTAATAAAATTTGTAAACTATCGTAAGCGTATTTCTAAATGTGTAATTCATTAAATAACGTCCTCTGGCGGCACAATTTTTAACTTTTTTTTCTTGCTGAAACAAATTCCCATCCCCACATTATGTCCTCCGCAAAATTTCACAACTTTCTGAACTATAATTTCGTCTTTAGACAACTCTAAAGTAGGGTCGTTTAATTGTGGACATCTGTATGTAAGTAGCGGTAGATTACATAAATTTCTTCTTGGTTTTAAAATTACAGAAGAAAATGAAACATTTGTATTAAAAATGATTAAATAGGAATCTCTTAAATGATGTTTGGAAAAGTCCAAGAATACAAGTATATAATGATTATTAAAATAATGCTAACCGTGAAAGAAAAAATTCACTTTTCAATTAGTTTAAAGGAATTTTTTTGGTCAGAATCACTGACGAGAATATCTTTCTTGAACCTCCCCGATTGTAAACGCCAAATGATCTTTTTATAATGTTAATAATTATTGTTTCTTCGGAACATATTGAGGCTTTTAAACAGTTCATTCACCTTGAATTAATTGCTCGAATATGGAAACAAATGACGATTACCTGAAAAATTAAATGCAATAATTTTATGTAAAACCTGTCTTTTTGATATCAATGGCGAATATGCACTCATTCGAAAAGTAAAATAATAATAATAATAACTGTTTATTCAGAAGTTGAATTAAATATAAAGAAAAGTTTTCACATATTATGGAGCTGAACTCAGGCAGATAAACGTTATTTCTTTACACAAGAATAATTTATATAAAACCTGAATTTAGAACAGTTACAAGATTAATATCCTTCAAAGCTTTCCAAAAGTTTTATTTATTGCGGAACATTTACCTTTTATTTTTTCCTGAATGATTCATTTCTTGTGTACTTTCTTTTAAGATGGAAATAAATACCGCAGCAGAGGAATGTAAATAAAAGAAAGACCTGAAAGGAATTTCTGAGAAACATCTCGCAGCAATGTTTATCTTCTGCGCGTTAGCAAGAACAGATAGCAAAGCACTATTACTTCTCACATAGCATTTTTTCCTATAATTTAATTTTATCACCAGAAATGTTTATTTTAATTGTATGAAAGAAAATAAATAGTGAAAGAAAAAATACTGGAACTTTTTTCTTATTCGGGGAGAGATATGAACTTCTTTTTTCTATTTTCCCTTGTAAGTTCAATCGGTGATCGGAAAATATTTGTTCAGTTTTTTTCCCTTTTTCAATTGCAGAAGTTTCCATTTTCGTTTGAATGAGAAATGTCAAAGGGAGAAAATGTAGTTAGAAACTGCGTTGACAAGCGAGTTTTAGCATTTGAAAGGTTTGTCCTGTCGCAATTCCATTCGTTTGGGGATAAACCTTTTCGAGCAGATCAGTTCATACATTAGAGAAATGGGCTGATTTTTGAAGCAACGGTTTGCTAAAAATGTATTAAATTGAGTTCACAGTACCTTGAATTGAAATGAGTAAAGTGAGGAGAGGTTAAAATCCCAAATTTATTCTTTTGTAAGAATTCCAAGCTGCAAGTAACTATAGTACGAGTTACAATTGGGTCATTCTCATGAAAAGGTGCTTTTTAGTGTCCGGGGTAATAAAAATTAGAAAGTGCAACAATTGTCCTAACATTTTTGTTCATATGTATAATTTAAGTTTTAAGAAAACTATTTAATACGTTTCTACTAAAATATAGCTTTACTATTTGACTCTCATTTGTCAATGAATATAAGACAAAAGTCCCCTCCGCGGACGCCCCTACACATAAAAATCAAAATAATATTTACTGAACCTCAAGAAATATTTTTAAAAAGTGCATTTTTTTCAGTATCAACTAGTTTAAAGTCTCGAGTTACGGTCTAACTTAACATTTTTTTAAAAATTATTTTTACTTAGTAATTAATTTTCACACTTTGTCCCCAGCCGAATAGTCTTCCTCTGTGGACAAAGAAGAAAATAACTTTAAAAAATATCATAAATGGCAGCGCATGACAAATCAGCATGAAAGAGTTTATAAGACAGGCAGACAATTTGTTCTTTTAGGAAACCTTTACGTTCTATTGCGAATTTATTGAATATATTCCAATTTGTTAGTTCCATTTAGAGCTTGGGAAAGTACTCAGCATCCACTCCGTGGACATCATAAATAAGTTAAGAAAAATCTAATTTATAATTAAAATACAAAATTTTAATAGCTTTATTATCGAATTTAATAAAATTTAGTGTACTACTTTAGCCATGTAAAAACCAAATCACTTAAAAATTGAAAACTTAGCTTTTGTTTCATCTGTGAAATTCACCTCCGTGGACACAGCATCTCCACAGAGAGGATGGCATTGTCAATGAAAGAGACAAAATCTTAGAAATCATGATAAGGTTAGATAAATTAAAATAATATCAATTAAAAGTTCTTTAATAGATATTTTTATGCAATTTAGTGATTTTCTTTTGTATTTTTTAAATTTAAATTTAAATTATATCCTCGAAAAGAATTACGGTAAACAATTCGTATGGAATATTTATGACATTAAAGCTTCAATAATGTATAAAAAAATATAATAGTTAAATTTACTTTTAGAAAAAATGGGAATATTAAAAAATAAAGACAAAGCAGTCAGATGCCAAAATTCAGAGAGTAGAAAAAAACTGTAATACGAGACTTACTATATTGCTTATTAATAAATAAATATATTATATTCTTTATTCTAGTATATAATTGATTACTTTCCTGCAAAATGTTGACTTTAGTCTATTTGAAATTGTATATAAATATTTTATAACTAATGCATAGTCAGTGCCATTATTTAAAAAGTGCTATTTATTTTAAAATGTTAAGTTTTCTTGCACTGGTTTTTAATAACTAATTTTATTTTTTAATTATAAAAAATATACCTGTACCAAATCTTCCCAATAATTAGTCAGTTAGCTTAAAATGCAAAAGTTCCGTTGATCATCATGTCTCCTTCGTAGATAGGTCAAAAATTTAAAAACTAAAAAAAACAGTGAAAAATAAAATAGAAAACTTGACCACTAATGTGAGGTTAATTATTAAGCGTAAATGGAAACATCCATGCAATTTTTAAGATTTTTTACATACTTTTGTAAAAAAATTTTTTTTCAGCTATTTGTTCATTTTTCCTGAGAATGATCTAATTGAAATTTGTGTGCCTCTGTTGAAATACGGTGATCTCGATAAGTGCTGGACATTATTATGATATAGGACGTCAACGGATGCAGTTGACCTTTTAAAAAACGCTTCATAAACTGCAGACAATTATCTTTTTTTAAAAAGACGGAATTTTGTCAAGGATATTGAATGCTTGTAAATATTGCATATATAATCTAAACTCTAATTATTGAAGGTATTTTGATGGTTAGTGTCTTCTATATTGTGAAACCAAACGCTGCAATTAAGTAATGAGATATGCAAGAGTGAGTTCATGAAATTTAGCTTAAGGAAGATGACAATCATACACTTATTCAATTTTTATTTACCCTTAGAAAGATATGAAATTCCAGTACCATCTCAGAGCATTTCATAACCATAAAGTAATCTCGAACAACAATGTACTGGTTGTGTGAGAACGAAGAAAGATCAACTATTCTTTGTCGAATTGAATGATAGTGAATACTCTCACCTAAATGTTCATAAAGTTCAAAGAATGATGTTAAGATTTTCAATTGTGGATACATCATCAGTTATCTACCACATACAAATTTTCTTAGTTTTTAGGATGTATAAATATCGACATTCGACAGCAGGGCTTCATGAAGTGTTATTCTCGGTCCGAAATAATCTAGCTTAGATGAGTAACATTTGATGAAAGTTTTCACAGGGGTAGGATCTTTCATATTCTTAAATATTTGTATGTATAAAGTGCAAAGAAAGTAATTTTGATTCAAAAGATTTCAATTAAGTATGACAAATAACCGATTTTATTGCATTTTATTTGATTGTATTTAATATAGCTTCATTTTCTCTCTAATTACCCAGATCCGAGGTCACCTATTTTTGTCTTTTTTAAACTGAAGAGATCTGTTTCAGAGAGATCACATTATAACCCTTTAATTTATGCGTGATAAAGATATGTTGTACTAGCAGATTATGTTTTATCTTTGCGAAAAATTATTATTGACCTACTATTAAGTAAATTATTATTTTACTACTTCTTAATTAATCTTCAGCTATTTTTGTTAGAAGAAGTAATTGTGCAAAATTCTGAGACGAAATTTCAAATTGCATAGAAATTCAATTTCAATGCAATTCTGAGATCACGGACTCACAAAGACCCTTTTCTAAATAAGTTCTGAACAGCAAATTACGGCTGCAAATGACTGTTTAATATAATATGCAAATCAGAAATTTCATTTACAAATGAATACAATCATAAAATTTTCCACTCATTGGTATGAGTCAAATTATAGTATTTATTTAACACAAGGTGGCTTTCCCAAACACTGCCCCATGATATATTTCCATTCCACTTAAAATAGCTCTTTAAGTTTGATTTTGAAATCTGATGGTGCAAAGCTCCATTAAATTTCAGCCTGTGTAAATCTATATTTCCAGCTTAGTGAGCATTTAATAGTTTTAAATTTTCAACATGCATGAACATTAGATATTATATAGTTTGGTACGAAATGAAATAAATATGTTTCCCAATGCATACACTTTAAAGCAATATAATTGCGATTACGAAAGGACATTTTAATTTTGACTATGTAGGCTGCAAAAGGAAGAGTTGTTTGAGAGAAAGGAGAATATGAAATAATGTATATTTTTAATGATATTCCTAATTAATTAATAGGCTTTTCATTAAGTATGATTTTGCTTTTTTCTCGGAATGACTTTTGTTATATTGTCCTAGATCTCTTAATCGAAAAACATTCCTTAGATGAAAGAAATTCCCATATTTTATTAATATTTTGAAAAATGCTGTTTGCAATGTAATGAATTTTCCGAGTCAAAAAGGTTACAGCTTCGTTTCATTTCAGAGATTTTACATTTTTTAAAAATATGTTCCCTGTTTTCAAAGATGGAATTTTATAATCAATTTGACTCAAGTTGATACTTTCGTTATGAAAATTTTTCACAGGTATGCATTCTGACAATACATTAATTTAAGATTTTCAAAACATAATTACCAGTTAATAATTTGATTTAATTGAGATTTAAGTTTGTTCTTGTAGCTCAATCAAGTAGTGAATTTGAAAATTTTGATTTCAAGCTCCCATAATATTTACAACATTAAATTATAAATTAAAAATTAAAAAACTGAAAATTTAAAAATAAATTCTACTTTTTAGTACATTAGAAAAGAGACTTTAGCTAATGCTTTTATTAAATTTATTTTGAAATTAAGAAAAAAACAGCATTTTTAATTATTGAATCATGAGATGACGACTTTCCCGAAATGTCAGAAACGCAGTAGGAATTAATATTTTTAATTTAAAGTTTTATTGATTTTGTTGCTCTCTGTCTAATATTACTTTGTAATAACGCATTATTTTCTGAAAAAAATTCCAATGGAATAAATGGAGGTAAAATACAAGGTGTGCCAAAAGTCCCTGACACATTTCAAAATTTAATAAAAAATAATAAAAATTGTGCTGCTTACATTAAGCTTCATAAATATCTTTCTCATAAAGAAATTGTTAATAAATTCGAAATAAATTTAATTTTAATAAATGACTGTACCGCTAAACAGTATCGACGTACTGTTGTTCGTGGAATTTCTAATTCCCGTGAAACACTTCTTCTTGACCATGTAGGAATAAACATTTGGCAGATTCCTTCAGCATCAATATCTGACGTGCACGGCCTACCAATTCTTGGTATGTTCAACACGCTTTCAGAAAAAATGCTATTTCGACAAGAAGCGGCTTTGTGAAACATAGAAAGTAGCTTTTTTTGAACTTGAATAATCGACACTGTTTCCAAGTACCAACCAACTCAGTTTGCTCGTTCCGTCGGAGTCGTCATACTTACATACAATTACGGATTGAAAGCTAACCTTACTAAGCTAATACTTTACCATTAACGCTATCTATGTGCAGACAATTTAAACATTCTTTATAACTTTTTATTAATTTAGTCATAAAAACTTTATTCCGCGTAATACAAGTTAGTGAAAACCGCCCACCGCACAATTTTTTGATTTTTTACTAAATTTTGAAATGAGTCAAGGACTTTTGGAAACCTTATATTTTCTAGTACAAATGTTCCAATGAAAAATAACAATCGTCTTTCTATTTTCTTATCTCAATCTCGTCATTTTCCGATAGGGACAAAAGGAGCTACTATCAGTAAGTGAAGTTCCCAAAAAAATAACCTTACATTAATTTTGAAAAAAAAATCGTGCTAACCATAAAGAAAATTTATAACAAATTCAACATTCAAATATTAATTACTTTTGTTTTTGCTATTGCAATCATATTTTTTGTAGGGAAAAAATGACATTTTAAAAATCATACGATTTGAAAAAATTATTCTCCCGTAAAATTTTTTTTCTCTCTGTCAATGTTGCGTGTTAATTTTTTGCTTTTTTTCAATTAAAAGATATATATATATATATATATATATATATATATATATATATATATATATATATATATATATTTGGAGATATAAAAAATGTTATGTCAAATGATTTTGAGCAGTTAGATTGCAAAAAACAAGAGATGAGCTGATGTTAAGCTCTTTTTGTAAATATATTTGAAAGGCGCTTTAAATAACTATTATTAAAAATGTCTTCTAATTTCTTCTTAGCATAAGAAGCGATGACACACACAAAAACAACCCTGTTTTTTAGCAAGTTTTTACCACTGTGATTGTCGGCTGTTCTTTGATGGAAATAGTTTTTAGATATTTAAACATCGTATATTTTAATTGATAAAAAATTATAAGTGGTCGCGATTATTGAAGAGTGAAATGTATGCTAAGCAATTTTGCAAAAGTGTTTCAGAAAGAAAATATTTTTTTTATTGAAACCTAAAGATTTACTTCTGTTTTTTTAAAATGACCATGAAGCAAAATGTTACGATAAAAAATAGATATTAACGTTCGTTTGCGGAATAATTTCGTGTAAAATAATGTAAGGAAAAAATGTTAGTTAAAGACGCTATTCAATTTTTTGTTTCATTTTTTAAAATTTTTCTTCCAAAAGAAATTTTAAGAACTTGTTTCTTGGTTGGAAACATTTAATAGTAATCCAAAAACTTTCTCAGAAGTTTTATTTGAAAGCGTAATTTTTAAAAAGGCAACAAAAATGATTTTGTGAACTAAAATAAATGAAATGATGTTGAAAACTGGCATAAAATATTTTATTACGACTACTTTTGGAATAATGCTCTCTAAACCTTTTTATGTCAGCTGATTTTCAGAAACTTCACTGTAATTTTTATACCACAGATATCAATAAAATTATTTTGGTGATAAAAGACCATTGAGTAAAGAATAAATCATTAGAAGGAATCATGATCAGTTTTGAAGGGGATTACTAAATTAATAAATCAGCTTTTAGAATAAATTTTTTCTTTCCTAGACATACAAATTAAATAATGCAGTCCTAAATTTCTGACTGTAAGGTGAAGTAAATAACCAGCCAGATTAGGCACTGTAGTTCTTCGCAAAGTATCCCTCATAACATCGCACCTCCTACATCGAGCCAACCTTTAAATAAATAATATGAATCATCATTGAGAGGTATCCTTTAATCAGATCCCTCTCGATATTTAGATGGACAAGATCGAATTTTGTATTCAACAACTCACTTTTTATTCATATGCCTGTTGTCAAGAACTTTTTAGTTTAGACTTGTCCAAATATCTTTTACATTGGAATCGATCCAGATACATGCAGATAAATGCCGAATGAACCACACTAGATTAAATTTAGAATCCGTTGCGTCTCTGCAGAAAAGAATAACAGCGTGACTTCATAAAAAATATAAAATAATATGCAGTTTTCCTTGCGATAACATACTATTCTGTTTGTTCTGTGAATATGAAGTAATGTCGGTTAATTCTTTTGCATCAATTTCATTGGTTCTTAATTCTCACTCTTTGGCCTATAAATACTCGGAATAACCTCAGAATATCAGCCATGTGTACTGGGTTCGTTCAAGCAAGCCAAATTCGTCGAGGGTCACTTCTCCTGTTTGTGTGATGTGGAAGTTTGGAGACCAGATGCCAGATCCGATGTGATAGTTCTCTTCTGAAAACAGCTGAAAATTGCGAGGTCTTTCCCATAATAGATCTACATTGAAAATTATATTTTAAATGTAGACCTGTTATTTAACAAAATAATAGAATGTGCAAAATATCGTTTTTCCTTTGACTTTCTGTCGCAAAATTCTAAAATTTGTTAATCCTTGAAATGCAAATCAGAAAATGTTTCGACTTAACATGATTTACATACACACACGCACACATACTAACACACACACACGCACACATACTAACACACACACACGCACACATACTAACACACACACGCACGCACCTATGCACAGACACTCAAAAACAAAGAAAGTAAAAAGAAACTGCACAAGTTCCTGCAAATTTTGAACTCATGGAAATAAAACTTACTCTTCAGTGACCCTACACCCTACCTTAAAAGATGCAAATATAATGCGATAAAGATTAGAAAAATAAAATAATTGCAACAATGCAGCGAGTAAACATTGGAACGAAATAGTCGGAACATTTTAATTTAGCAACTAATTACAAACCTCTAAGAAACTGTTATTCAACTAAAGTAACAAAATGTTACAAACATTCACAGCTAATTCCTTGTCTAATCTCCGTAATTCACAAGACCGCATCGGGGATCTTATTTTTGTCTTCGATCAATGAAGATTGGACAGGAATCTAATTTTCTGCCCTCTCGCGTTCGTCATTGTTGACGTTAGAGGGCTCCCAATCAGATAAGTTAGCTCAGATTAGTTGTTGACTTAGAACATGATTTAACTTGTCTCGTTAAGAAACGGAAGACATTGTTTGCTCGGCAGCTTAATATTTAAGATACCGAATTTCTTAGGGAGAAGGAGGTTACATTTCATTAGTGAGTTTCCTATAGCTGCAGATTTTGTATTAAACTTTATTACTGAGGGGACTTGTCACCCTAAGAATTTCGGAAAATCCATGAAAATATCGATTTTCCAATTTCGAGTGGAAAATAATCCTGGAACCTATGTTTCAAAACAATCAGACAAATATTTAATGAGATAAGAAGTTATTTTGTCTAACACGTTATCACGTGTCACGCCCACTTCCAATGTTTAAATCATGCATATTTCGTGGAAGCTGCAAAGCCACCTAATTTTTTCCGTGAAAACAAAGCAAGACAGTTGTTTCAAACACTAACGATTTATTCTTTGTTTGTTTACTGTTTTACTTCTTTCACTTCTTATTATTTATTAAGCACATCATCGTCATTCTCACTTTGTCACTGTCAATAAAATAGTTTTAAATTTTTGCTGTGTTATAATAGATATTTGATAAATAGTACTGCCGATCATTTATTACGTATTTTGACTAAAACAATTTGAAAAAAGTGAAATTTTTCTCATTTCTTTTGAAATTTTTCTAATTATATCTATAAATGATTATGCTAATTAATAATTATAGTTATAATATATATTAATAAAATTGATACCTTAGGACTTGCAAATGTCAGGTTATTGCTCTGAAAAAAACTAGCTTGATATAAGTTGTTTTTATTACAACTTGATTGTGTTGAAATCTTTAAAGCTGTTTTTCTCAGTTTGCTATTTTTCCAAAAAAATTTGTCTGCTACAGAATGTTAAAGTGAATTTCTTTTCATTCTAATTACTTGAAATTTTTTCTGATCATTCAAAAATACATGCTTAAGAGAATTAGGGATGGATTTGTAAAAATGTTCATTAGAAAGTTTTTTTAAAAAATGCACAAAATAAAAAATTCTGATATTTTCTAAAAAAATTTACAAAATTTTAAAAATAATTTTTTTCTCAGAAACTAATGTAGATATCAAAACTCCGATCACTATTTCTGTTAAGTACATTAAGATGTCGCTATCGAAAAAATTTGGGGAAAAATATTAAAAATTGTATGAGAAGAAGCATTAAAAAAAGGCTTAATTTTTTTAAAAAAAATTAAATTTGTAACATTTGAAAACGAAAAATATTTTAGAAATTTAAATTTCTGCACAGTTTACATATATCTACTACAAAATTAAATAAGTTTGATCAAATTTGTAGAAAAAATTTGGGATTTCGGGGCTGTGGACTCCCGTGTTTGCTGAAATCTGAAGTCTGGAACCGTGTTTTCGTCTCATCTATTCTAGGCCATCTTTAACTTACTTGAGATACTAAATTTGTGACGTGACACTTTCACTAGTAGCCTTTGATTTAGAATGAATTTCATCCCACAGAAAAGAAGAAAAGTAATTTCTACCTTTTACCGATGCTTGTGCGTAAAACTTCATTAATATGAAGTTAAATATCAGGACTTCAATAGTTTATGATGATTGACTTCATCATAAACTATCACACAAGATAGGGATTCATCCTCTTCTCGAGTTTTTTTATGTAAAAATAATGAGTAAGTGCTGAAAAGTTTAAAGAACACAACAATATCGTGAATGGTTCATCATTTAATTTCACACAAGGAATCTATATACATAAAACGCTAAGGTACGTGGCGGTAAAAAGGGGTTAATTTCTGTTTTGCCGATGACAACGATCGGTTTGTGTACAAAATAAAACCGGTAGCCTCCGCCATGATAGGAATAACCTCATAAGATTAGCATGCTACTATATTCGTTCTGATGTAATACAACCTTCCCTCGCAAAAAAATGAGTGTAAGCGTAGATTTCACAATATTTCTTACAATATAATAAACTTTGGATGAAATTATTCAAAAGAGCAGTAAGAAATGAAGTAGATGGGCTTAGGCGAGCCAGGGAACGTTCAGGTGGACGTCAAAATGGTTGAAATCAACGACCTGGAACTTGGGAAAAAAGTTCATTCAAAAACTTGCAAATAAATTTTATTAAACTTTCCCCTCCATCTAAAATTCAGCAATCTCTAAAATCCCAAATTACGATATGAATGACATCCGCAATCATAAAAAAATCCTGTTTCACCTTCATCTGTACGTTAAGCTAGTATTGTCGTCAAGACATCGTCTCCCTATTCCAACTGTAGTTTCGGTCCTTGAGTGGCAAAATGTTTCCTCGAGTGTTTTCACTTGCTTTAATTATCTCCTCTGCTTTCCAAAATTATCTCATCATTTTAGTATCACCTTAATAGCTAAATCGGTTTATTTTTAATCCTTAAAAGTTAAAGACTTTCAAAAAATCTTCACACATTTTTCTTTCAATTATTATTGTTTAATAAATTATTTTCATTTGGCACATGCATTAACTAAAAGGTACAATTTCTATTTTCATCAAGCGATATCTGTCAGATTTACGGGGTCTGCTACCCCAATGAAACGTAACCCCTCTCATAAACTACGGAGACACTACTCGCCAATTTGGCCGAAAATATATGCTCGGTGCCAATTTGGTGAGCCGATACTCTGCGCGGGATCAGCTAGTTTTATGAATGAATAAGCCTTCAATGAGGACATTGATTAAGAAAATATTTTATTCAATAGTTTCCTGTCATGACTTTTACTAAACAAACTTCATTTTGAATTTATTGTCAATGAATGAGCATCCAAACTGCATGTAACTTTCTTCCTTTAGTTTAGGCATACGAGTAATGCGTCCCATTGTTATGTACTATAATGCCATTGACCGCACATTCTATTCTTTATTGATGATTAAACACTTTTATTTAACTTGACTTGCTTCATATTTGTAATGATGAAATTTTATAATCTATTTTTTACTGACTTCTTGATCAGATAGATGTTTGAAATTTTGTAGACTTTTGTATTTTCGATGTCGATACGTTATTTTAATATTTTCATAATTGACAGTTAGTCACTAATAAAATCTAATTTTTATTCCGTAAGAAGGCACTACTACCTACATTTATACCAAACCTGATAGGAGCCACATGAGCTCTACAGATGACGGTGTGATGTGGTGTTAAGATATGTTAAGTGAACTTCAGAAACAAGATCTCTCAAGAATAAAAACCAGAAAATAATTGAAGTAAAAAGAAATTCTGTTGTTATGTACACTAATAAAAATGTGCTTATAAAAAGTTTTTAATAAATTTGTTTATTAATTATGATATGTACGCAGCCATTACTATTGATATTAATCAATAAAATCTCTTGGGTCTTGTAAACTTTACGCTAATGCCTCAAAGTCACATGATTTCCTTTGTAAATTGATAGACCGTCTCTTAGTGAAATGTACTGCAAGATAATCTAACAGTCTTAGTATGATTTTCGAATCTGCATTTATTAAAGAGTATCTGTTGTGGTTGGTTTTTCTTGCTAATTGTCCTATTCTGAATCTCATTTGATTAAATTTAATTGAAATTAGCATAAGAATTTTATTGTGTTTAATATTGCAACTTTGAAAGTATACCATAGAGACTATCGCCTAGGAACTATAAAAAAACTCTTCTTTTCATGCTATACCAACGAGAGTGTTCTTCTTTCGATTTCCTTATATATTTCGGCAATATAGAACGTGTTATGATAAACTTCGACGACAATCATACACGTATTCATTTTAGAAACTTTATCTCTTCCCATTAATCAATTATATCCAAAGTATGACACACACCTACACTTTTGGTATAAAGATCACACACTAAATTTCAGTCGTCTAGCATATTGCAGTGTTCTGTTATCATATTCACACACACATACGCGGAAAGAGGTAGAAGAACAGTATACATTCCGACAGATTTGGTGCAAAATTTCACTAAGATTTGCAACTAAGGTGCGAAAACGGCATGTCAGATTTCATTGCTGTTTGTGATATAAGTAGAAAGCGAAATAGACATAATTCCAAAAATAGATTCTTCGGACTCAAGGATTTGTAAAGCTTGGAGATAGGGGAACTCGGGGCAAAACGGAATACTTAATGTTTGGAGGGCTGTAAAATGGTAAATGATACTCAGAGACGCTTAAAAATACAACATTATAAAATATATTTATTTGGTGACACATAATGAATTTAAAAACTAATCGATGATCAGTAGATAAACTGTTATTCACGATTTAGTCAACTTTATCAAATGGTCCCTGTTTATGTGCTCTTTGAAAATTCTTAATTATGAAAAAGGATTGATTTTTTATGACTACTGAACGTATTATAAGTTATATTAAATGTAAGAAACTTCAGACATTATATCGGTAAATAAAAATTTAAAAAAAGAACAAGTGAAGTTAACTAAAAAAATCACAAATAAGAAACTTTCTAATCCGTCAATAAGCAAGTTACATTGGGACAAAACGAAACCGGATGCCGTTTTTCCCCGGTGCGTTATGCCCCAAATGCAGAAGATAACAAAGAACTATGGTAAGGCTAGGCTAGAAACTAAGGAACTACAATATAAGTACATGAATGAACAGTCCGAAGAGTAATACTAACGAAAAAGCAGTGCTTATCGAAACATAATAATAACATTTGAATTAACTGAGGAAGAAAACACGGTGGAACTACAGAATTATGTTCAGGAAAGAGGAACTCTTCTAAACAATGCGTAGCAGCCGTCTCTCATGTACTTGGACAGCTCAGTCATATGCAGTAGGGTGTATTATGTAATTCCAAGAGTTTCCACTAATTTGCGCAAGAAACTGGGCGAAGAAATGAGGGGGTTCTGTTTTACCCCGTAGTTCTGTTTTGCCCGCGTTCCCCTACATTAAAATGCCGAGTTAAATTTTTCTTGACGATTACAATATTTTCTTTCTGCAAAATTCGTAAGACAAGAAAAATGAAAAATCAAGTCAGATTTCATATCAATGCTTATAAACTTATGTAACCTCGCTTCATACAAAGTGTTATTTTTATACAAATAAAGCTAAAGATCCTTGTTTCCGTTTGTTTAAACAAGATGCTACTGTACACATTGAGGGATGACGTTTATTTCTCACGCGGATGTCAATAGGTTTCATATTTCATTCAAGATTTATTTTCATAAAAAAGGAGACATATGTGGTTCGGTGGTCTAGGGGTATGATTCTCGCTTTGGGTGCGAGAGGTCCCGGGTTCAAATCCCGGCCGAACCCACTTTTTGGGATCTTTCAAACAAATCATTTTTAATATTTCTTTTTAAAACTTTCTCTAAATAATTACCAGAATTAAGGCAATAGATGTCATTAAATTTCATAATATTTCCAATATCTTATTTATTAAAGGCGTCATCATATTTAACAAACAATTTACATCACCTTAATGACTTTATTCTTATCGAAATTTTCCGTAACGATCAAACACAAAGCTTTATGAGATTATAACTACTTTAAAAGTGACTCATATGAAGCGTTCAGAATTATTTTATATTTGTCATTTATTACGTTAAAAAATGTTTGAAGAGTCAGATTATTTCGAACATTATTAACCCTTTAACAGTGATATCTAAGCTCATTTCGTGCATCGAATTTTGGTATTTTTACAATTTTAATCTAAAATTAAATCATTCACAGAAGTTATCATTCCATACAAAAATTTGAGGTAATCCATTAAAATCTCAAGTATTCCATGGTCTCTTAGTTAATTCAATATAACATATGTTTAAAACAGTAGGGATCATCTAATTAGTCGGTGCAGGAAACTACGCTGTTAAGAAGTTAAATCATTTAGAGTAAAAAGCAAATTATATGTTAATTGATATTTCATTTCGCATCATAACTTTTTATGATTTCAGTGAATATGTATGGTAGTATTTCTTTATTTTAATAAATACGAAACATAACAAAATATATTTTATAGTCATTACAATTCAAGTTAAAAGTTTATAGAAAGCTGTAAATGACAAGTGAACGAGGTTATGCGATTTTCTACCTGTATTAATGATATGGAAAGAGTCAAATGATTTTATCAACTTCGGCTTTAAATATAGAGTTTTGTTAATCAGACTATTAATTTTTGTTGTTTGAAAAATAATTATGATTAAATATTGTTTTGAAATACATTAAGACGATATTTCGGAATATATAACTGAACTTGCCACTGACTATAGCTAAATGATAAATTTGCATCATAGGATACGAAGTGCTGAGAAAAAGATTTAATATTACCGAAATTCGAAAATACTAAAAGTTAGCTATTATTTCGCAACGAAATGCAAGATAATGATCAAGAGAGAGTCATCCAATCAAATTCAACTTTATCGACAGCTATTCCATCAATGCCTAGTAGACATGTATGCCAAGATAGAAAGTGAAGGTTTTTAGGTAGATTCCTTTCAAGTACATTATGCCATTATTATATATTTTTATTCTACTACATTGCCTCTTTCAGCGGATTTCTTTAGATTCCAGCCTGTATCTATATATTTAAAAGAGAAATGGACTTTTTGATTCATCACCGAATCTCCATAACCACTAGGACCAGTAACTTTAAATTTGGCAGGCTGTTGCTTCTTGGGTAGAAGGTGCTCACTAAGAAAGGATTTTTCGAAATTTTAATTAATTAAAATTACCCCAAATTTTAAGAAAAGTAAATCATAATTAGCTAAAAATTTGAGGATTAGTTCCTCTTCACATATAGAATGAATCCTGAAAAGTCCCTTAATTTCTAATGTGAGCTTTCATCCAAAATGGAGGATACAATATAAACATTTTTCAATTCTGAAAAAGCTGTATGCTTTTCAAGGATTTTTGTATTGATATATACTATAAAAAGCCAATAAAATAAAATTAAAAAAGTATTCACTAAAACTGGCTTAGATATTTCACTATTTCTGGAGTAATGAAGGAGGTGTTCTAGCTTCGGAGTGAGAAGACGTGAGTGTATGTACCTGTTAAACCTTGGGAAAAACACAAAAATATGACTGAAATTCTCAATAACCGTTATAAGCTGCGAAAGAGAGAGAAAGAAAGACGTATAGAAAGAAAATATGTGTGTTTTTACAAAAAAAATTGAAACAAAACTAAAACATATTATGCAGCACTTTATTTTATTTATTGCCATAAAAACTTAAATGAGGATAAGATGTAATACAAAAATAATAATGATAGAAGAATCAGAACAAATTTTGTTTAAAGTTCATAAATAACAAAAAAATATATAAACCAGTCATTCATCATCAGCAGCATCTTCGAAACCGTTAGTAGGAGTAGCTGAATTTTTACATGTCTCTACTAAGCAAGAGGTACAGAACTTTGCACAGTGAAGGTCTCCCTTTTTGCACTGGCATCTTGAGTCACAGTCCCTTGTCAAATTTATTTTGCAGTGACAAGAAATAAATTGTAGAAGGACTTCAGAAGCTGCAGGAAGCGTTGAAGGCACTGTGTTCAATATACCATCCTTCATGAGCCATCCCCATTCAATAGGATCCAGGCTATTCCTCAGCCATTGCTGGACTTGAAGATAAACACGAAGTGAATGTTGTGGAAATGCTGCACTTGTTGGTGGAAGTGTTGCCAGGTTAAATTTTAAAGAGAGGGTGTTAGTTCCTTCCTTATTGTAGAGGATGTATCGTAGGTCATCTAGAGACTTAATTTGTTTTCCTCGAAAAAGGTGTTTCAGAAATACTTCTCCAATTTCAATGACCTTTTGGGGATCAAGATGAGGAATGTTGAAGTGTGAGATCAAAGAACATAGTTCTTGATTTTCCTTTATCAGCTTGAAAGCTGTAGATTTCCCCTTTCTGGATATTGCAGATATGGTATTACATCTAGTGGGTACGTGCAGAAAGAGAAAGGCATCCGTTATTGGCCCAAAATCTTCTTGTGTTTTGGTTATATTGTAGTATTTTTCTTCGTAGTTAGCTGACAGGGGTCGTAAAATGTATAGTGATGTTCCTGAGATACCTCGTGCAATTAGAATTGCAAGCAGATCTTTATCATTACCTATTACTGCAACTGATCTGGCATTGGTCTGACATGTATTTATTGCAATCGAGCAAATTAGGATATTTGCGACCACATCCGCCTGTATATCACATATCCCTTCAGACTGGAAGTAGAGAATCATCTTTTGAATTAGCTTAACTTGATCTCGGAGTTTCGCAAAAAATTAACTTGTTTAGCCATTACTACCACATTTTCATAAAAAGCAATAGTCGAGGACATTTTAGCATCATCCTTCTTTGCCTCTTTTAGTTGATAAAGCACACTTGTATCTATCAAAAACCGTAGCCTCATATGTAGAGAAGTGTTTCTGCGACATATATCCCTGCAGCCATCGAACTAATTCCAAACCAATGCATGCATAAGAAATCCTCCATCTACAACGGACGAATAGGTTGATGGAGGTTTAACACACGGCACAACAGATCCTAAGATCCATTGCTAAAGTTGATTTCGCATTCTTCCTCAAAGAAACTTCATCAAAGAGTGAGGTTGTTTGTGGGGCTAATTCTTATTTGAGATGATCTCGTTAATTTTCATTTAACTTGAGAGCAGCAGAAATCCTGGCAAATAGCTGCAAAGGAGTGAATACTACACTTTCATTCCTTATTATCAATGCATTTCTTGTGGCAGCTATTGGGACCACTCTTTTTTCCTCTGAAGTTTAACTTCCCCAAAAGAACCTCCTGCAATCGAGGAGAGTAATTTTTCTCCAACATCTTTTGCATTGTTACAAGTCGTTTTATCATCAGCAACCAACCCACTAGCTATATTAATCAATAAGTGTTTAGGAAAACTAACATTGAGATCATCGTGAAATAGTAGTCAATTGGATAACTTTACCAAATCAGAATCATCTCGAGATTGTCTGGAAGACCGAATTCAACATGTTCTGAGGATACAAAGCATTTTTCACAAAAATCCTCCAAGACTTCCGAAACTTTCATGTCTATAGGGCACGAAAAACTCTACTTGATAAAGTAGAATCTGCCATTCTTCGGACTTGTGTTACTCCTCCTGCTATTTTCATGGATCTCATAAGACACTCTTCTATTATCATGTCTGGTGTCACTCCACTCCATACTCTTACTGAACCTACGAATAGAGAAAAACATCACTAAATTTTTTATATTCAGTGCTGTCCATTTTTTCCTTCAACTCTTCCATTTGCTGAAAGTATAAATGGTTACATTTTGACATAAAAAAATCTGATGAGTGAAAGTAAGGCATCATTGATTTAATAAAATACAAATGCAGTACCCAGACCCCAACTCAATCTGCTTGAAGATAAAGAAGGATAAGTCTTACCTGTTCAATATACTGCAATCACAACCTGGCAGTTCTTGAAAAGTTTCCATTTTCGGCAGCTTTTTCAGCAATGACGAGCAGTTGTTTAATTTGCATTTTTACCTTAAGATCTTCAATACTTCTGTTATTTGTTGTCATAAGTTCATGAATAGAGTCTCTGATAATGCATTTGGTTTCTTCATTCAACTCTTGTAGAGAATTTTCGAGAAATTTTTCATATAGAATTGCTCATAGAGTTTTGGAATAAGCATGACCACTCATCATTTTTCCAACTGTATTATTTGAATACAACAAACCCACAGTTCCTCTATTCCACTGCCTGACATTAGGTATCCAATAGTGCCTAGGTAATACATTAGCAGGTGGATAACATTTTTTGACAATTCAGCACCTGATTCTGCAGCAGAAACGATTTGCATAGCTTTTAAAAACAGTGGTTGATCATAAGTCACTATACATATACATATTTTTTAGCCAAGCTTTTCACATTCTTCCGGTGCATAAACTAGAGTTGAATATACTGTATTTATGTCAAAGACTGGGTGAATGAAAAACGGAATAGGAACAATACTACTTTTGTCATTTAGTACGGTGCCAACGTTCTTGTAAATTGCTTTCATAAATCCATTCCACAAAGGATCTATTATATTTTTAACTAAATGTATGCAGACCCATAAATATTTTGAAAACATAGCCATTACCAAATTTCTGACATCCTGATTCTTGGGTGGAATGGTCTTCACAGCCACATTAAGAAGACCAGCATCAGAAAGACATTATTCTCAATCTCAAAGATTGCAGCTTCGTAGGCCATTTTCTTATATACATTTGAAGAAATATCAAATATTCCATTCTTCTTGTTCTATCATATGTATAAATGCTACTTTTGTGTTAATTATACTAAGAATTGTTTTTAAAGAAATAAGTTTCATATTAATAAATTTGTTTTAAGTATTTTGTCCGGCATGAACGAGTCAATATCTAATCATTTCCTAACATCATACTTCCATTGAAGATACGAATGAGCTTAGCATCATATAGGGTGTCCATAATTAAACGACCCTATTTTAAAGTTGTCTGCAGACGAAACTATTGTTCAGAAATTTGTGAAATTTTGTGGAGGACATACTGAAGGGATGGGAATTTGTTTGAGCAAAAAGAATTAGTTCAAAATTTTGACACCAAAGTGCGTTTCACTTGGAAATACCTTGGTTTTTCCCCCTTGGATCTATTCAAGGAATTAAGTTCTAGAGGTCCAGTATCATGCTTGATCACCAGGCAGCGATATGAGTTCGTTGTTACAGAATAAAACTGTTCCCGATCTACAAGCATAACAGGGTCTTTCTTGCACGCACAATTTTTATGCAAAATGGAAATCCTCCACGCATTACCCTTTGCATTAAGGACGTCCTCAAAAATCACTTAAGAGAAGAACGTGTCATCTGCCGGCAATTTTGTAATGTATTGCCTCCCCGATCCACAGACCTTAATCCATGTGAATTTTTGTTTTGGGGGCGTTTGAAGCATCTGATAAATCGTGGTAATATAAGAACTTTACCTGATCTTAAAAACATCATTTCACATGTTCTTGGCATTTCACCAGAACGCACTGCGATCAACTGTGGAACATGCTACCTTACGATTCCAAATGGTAGCTGAAAATGAAGGCCGTTACGTGGAACATGTTTCGTTGTAATAAAATCTGTAAACTACATATTATGCCTTCCTCAAAATTTCACAACATTCTGAACAATAATTTTGTCTTTAGACAACTTTAAAATAGGGTTGTTTAATAATGGACATCCTGTATATAAGTAGCGGTGGATTACATACATTTCTTCTTGGTTTTAAAATTCACAAAAAATCAAACATTTATATCAAAAATGATTAAGTATGAATCTCTTAAGTGATTTTTGGGAACGTCCAAGAATAGATGTACATTATTATTATTAAAATAAGGCTAACCGCGAAAGAAAATTTTCACTTTTCAATTAGTTTAAAGGAATTGTTTTAGTAGGAACCACTGACCAGAATATCTTTCTTGAAACGCCCTTGATTATAAACGCCAAATGATCTCATTATAAAGGGATTGAAATTGTAATGATTATTTTTTCTTCGACACATATTGAGGTTTTTAACAGATTTGTAAATATAAAGTGCAAAAAATTGATTTTGATTCAAATGATTTCAATTAAGTTTGACAAATAACCGATTTTCTTGCATTTTCTTTTATTGTATTTAATAAAGCTTCATTTTCTCTCTAATTACTCAGATTTGAGGTCGGCCGTGTTTTTATTTTACCTAAAGGAAGGTCGCGCTTGAAAAGTATTTAAAGATATCTGTTTTAAAGAGTTATTGAAACACAGTTATTGCAAAAAGTACTTAAAGCTATCTGTTTTAGAGAGTAATTGCAACACATTATAACCATTAAATTTATGGATGATAAAGATATGTTGTATTAGACTCTTTGCATACAAATTATTACTTTCCTACCATTATGCAAATTATTATTTTACTAATTCTTAATTAATCTTCAGAGAGTTTTGTTAGGAGAAGTAATTGTGCAAAATTCTGAGAAGAAATTTCGAATTGAATGGAAATTCAATTTCGATTAAATTCTAAGACTAGAGACTCACAAAGACCAAAGACCCTTTCTTAAATCAGTTTTGAACAGCAAATTATAGCTGCAAATGACTGTTTAATATAATATGCAAATCAGAAATTTCATTTAGAAATGAATTCAATAACAAAATTTACCACTCAATGGTGTGAATCGCATTATAGTATTTCTTTAACACAAGGTGGTTTTCCAGAACGCGGTTACATGATATATTTTCATTCGGATTAAAATTGCTCTTTCAGTTTGATTTTGAAATCTGACGGTGCGAAACTCCATTAAATTTCAGCTGTGTAAATCTATATTCCAGTCTTAGAATTTCGCATTTAATAGTTTTAGATTCAACATGCGGGAACAGTAGAGATTACATATCTTGGTATGAAATGAAATAAATATGTTTCCCAATACATTCATTTTAATGTAATATAATTGCGATTCCGAACACACATTATAATTTTGTCTTCATGTGCAAAAGGAAGAGTTCTTTGAGAGAAAGGGGAATATGAAATAATTTATACTTCTTGATGATATTCCTAATTAATTAATAGGCATTCTTTTTTCTCGGAATGACTTTTTTTGTCCTAAATCTCCTAATTGAAAGAAGTGTTCTTGCATTGCATTCCTTTGATGACGAAATTCCCATATTTTATTAAGAAATTTTTATTTTGAAAAATACTGTTTGCAATGTAATGAATTTTCCGAGTCAAAAAGGTTACAGCTTCGTTTCATTTCAGCGATATTACATTTTTTTACATGTTCCATGCTTTCAAAGATGGAATTTTATAATCGATTTTACTCAATTTTATGCTTTCGTTATGAAAATTTCTCACAGCATTCTGACAATACATTATTTTGACCTTTTCAAAACATAATTATCAGTTAATAAAGGTCTGTACCGCAGTTAATTTTTAATAATTTTTTGTACCGCAAAACAGTATCCATGCACTGTTGTTCGTGCAATTTTTAATTCCCTTGAAACACTTCTTTTTGACCATGTAGGACTGCGAATAAACATTTGGCGGATTCGTTCGGCATCATCATCCGACGTGCGTGGCCTACCAAATCTTGGTATGTCCAACAGTCTTCCAGAAAAAATGTTGTTTCGACAATAAACAGCTTTATAAAACATAGAAAGAAACGTTCTTTGAACTTGAATAATCGACTTTGTTTCCAAACAACGCAGTTTGCTCGTTCCGTTGGAGTCTTCGTACTTACATACAACGACGGATTGGAAGCCAACCTTACTAAGCTAATACTGTACCCCTAGCGCTATCTATTTGCAGACAATTGAAATCTTCTTTATGTCATAAAAACTTCATTCCGCGTAATACAATTTAGTGAAAACTGACCACCACCCAAATTTTTTATATTTTACTAAATTTTGAGATGTGTCAAGGACTTTTGGAATACCCTGTATCTTATAGTGCAAGTGTTTCACTGTAAAAATAATTCTGCTATCTATTTTCTTATCTCAATGTCGTCATTGCCCGGTATAGTCCAGTCAACGAAGGTCCAAAATGGGGATGAAAAAAACATTAAAGCATATAGTTTTGAAAATTAGTACACGTGTTTGTGAGGGGCTTATGATGAAAAAACTAAGTCCCCAGTTCTGGGGGGTGAGCTCGCGGGACCGTCTTGGATTTCATCCCCCTTTTTTAGTTTTTCCAAAATATATCGAAAACTATTCTGTTTTAAAATTACAAATGATTTAACAAATTAAAAAGCGTAAAATTCCCTACACATACATACTTTTATTTTTCACCCAGCTTTAATAGTCTTGGAGATAACAGGTCTTAAAGGTTGCCGCCATTTTGGATTTCCTACCACTTTTTCAGATTTTCTTGAATATCTCGAAAAATATTTAATATTGAAATTACATGTTATTTAACAGATTAAAGAGCGTGCGATTCCCTAGAGATTGGTACTTGGATTTTTCTTCAGACTTTAATGGTTTTTGACATAATTTGTCTCAATACGAATAAATTTATAAAAAAATGTTAATTTATAGTACAATAAACGAAGGGTTTGACGAAAAACAAAAAAATATATAGGTTTTGAAATTGGTACAAATATTCTCGAGGGTCTCTTGTTGAACATAGTAAAAGTCCCCTATCCTGGAGGGGGGGGGGAACTCGCGCCGCCATCTTGAATTTCATCCCCCATTTTTAGTTTTTTCTGAAAATCTCGAAAAGTATTCAATTTACAAGTTATAATTGATTTAACAAATTAAAGAAAGTAAAATTCCCTAAAAGCACATATTTTTCGTTTTCTTCCAGCTTTAATAGTTTCCGGGATAATGGGTCTCAAAAGCGTCCCAAAGAAATCCTTTAGGATTTCATACTTTTTTAATTTTCTTGAATATCTCGAAATCTTTTCAATTTTCAAATCAGAACTATTTATATTTATCTCAGAAACTATTAAAGCTACAAAAAATAAAAGCATGAATTTGTTGGGAATTTTATGATCATCAACTTGCTGTATTACATGTAAATTGAAAATCGAATAGTTTTCGAGATATTCAAGAAAAACTAAGGAAAGGGGAGAACAAAATCCGAAATGGCGTCAAATTTTGTGACCCGTTATCTCTAAAACTATTAAAGCTAAAAGAAAAATAAAAGCAAGAAATTGTAAGGAATTTTACGCTCTTTAATTTGCTGATTACATGTATATATATATATATATATATGTATATATATATATATCCCGACGAGCGGCTCGCTATGATATTTTTCAATTTATTTTGGTTTTTGTCTATATTTTTGCCATTGTGTCTTGATTGTTTTTGAGATTTTGTCTTATTTTTCTAGTTTGTTTTGATATATATATATATATATATATATATATATATATATATTGGAGATATAAAAAATGTTCTGTCAAATGATTTCGAGCAGTTATGTTGCAAAAAAAAGAGATGAGCTGATGTTAAGCTCTTTTCGTGAATACATGCGAAAGGCGTTTTAAATAACTATTATTAAAAACCAGCAAACGTGCTTTTAATTTCTTCTTAGCATAAGAAGCGATGACACACACAAAAAAAAACCCTGTTTTTTAGCAAGTTTTTACCGCTGCGATTGTCGACAGTTCTTTGAGGAAAATAATTTTTAGATATTTAAACACCGTATATTTTAATTGATAAGAAATTATAAGTGGTCGTGATTATTGAAGAGTGAAATGTATGCTAAGCAATTTTGCAAAAGTGTTTCAGAAAGAAAATGTTTTTTTTATTGAAAGCTAAAGATTTACTCTTGTTTTCTTGCAACGACCATGAAGCAAAATGTTATGATAAAAAATAGATATTAACGTTCGTTTTCAGAGTAATTTCAAATAAAAAAAATGTAAGAAAAAAATGTTAGTTAAAGATGATATTCAATGTTTTGTTTCATTTTGTTTATTTTTCTTCCAGAAGAAATTTTAAGAACTTGGTTCTTGGTTGGAAACATTTAATAATAATTCCAAAACTTTTATTTGAAAGTGTAATTTTGATAAAGGCAACAAAATTGATTTTGTGAACCAAAATAAATGAAATAATGTTGAAAACTGACATAAGATATTTGATTACGACTTCTTTTGGAATGATGTTTTCTAAACGTTTTTATGTCAGCATATTTTTAGAAATTTCACTGTCATTTTATACCACAGATATCAATAAAATTATTTTGTTGATAAAAAGACCGTTGAGTGAAGAATAGATCATTAGAAGGAAACGTGATCAGTTTTGAAGGGGATTACTAAATTAATAAATCAGCTTTTAGAACAAATTTTCCTTTCCAAGACATCCAAAATAAATCACACAGTCCTAAATTTCTGACTATAAGGTGAAGTAAATAACCAGCCAGATTGGACACTGTAGTTCTTCGCAAAGTATCCCTCATAACATCCCACCGCCTACATCGAGCTAACATTTAAATATGTAATATGAAACATCATTGAGAGGTATCCGTTAATCAGATCCCTCTGGATATTTGGATGGACAAGATCGAATTTTGTATTCAACAACTCACTTTTTATTCACATGCTTTTTGTCAAGAACTTTTTAGTTTAGACTTGTCCAAATGTCTTTTACATTGGAGTCGATCCAGATACATGCAGATACATGCCAAATGAACCACACTAGATTAAATTTAGAATCCGCTGCGTCTCTGCAGAAAAGAATAACAGCGTCACTTCATAAAAAATGTAAAATAATATGCAGTTTTCCTTGCGATAACACACAATTCTGTTTGTTCTGTGAATATGAAGTAATGTCGGTTAATTCTTTTGCATCAATTTCATTGGTTCCTAATTCTCACTCTTTGTCCTATAAATATTCGGAATAGCCTCAGAATATCAGCCATGTATACTGGCTTGGTGCAAGCAAGCCAAATTCGTCGAGGGTCACTTCTCCTGTTTGTGTGGTGTGGAAGTTTGGAGACCAGATGCCAGATCCGATGTGATAGTTCTCTTATGAAAACAGCTGAAAATTACGAGGTCTTTCCCATAATAGATCTACATTTAAAATTAAATTTTAAATGTAGACCTGTTATTTAACAAAATAATAGAATGTGCAAAATATCGTTTTCCTTTGACTTTCTGTCGCAAAATTCTAAAATGTGTTAATCCTTGAAATGCAAATCAGAAAATGTCTCGACTTAACACGGTTCACACACACACACGCACTCACGCAGAAAGTAACAAGAAACTGAACAAGTTCATGCAGATTTTGAACACTTGGTAATAAAACCAAAACTTAAGAGACCCTACATCCTACCTTAAAAGATTTGATTGTAATGCGATAAGGATTAGTAAATCAAAATAACTGAAACAATGCAGCGAGTGAACACTGGATCCATATAGTCGGGACATTTTAATTTAGCAGCTAATTACAAGCCTCTAAGAAACAGTTATTCAACCTAGTAACAAAATGAAACAAACATTCACGACTAATTCCTTGTCTAGTCTCCGTAATTCACAAGACCGCATCGGGGATCTTCTTTTTGTATTAGATCAATGAAGATTCGAGAGATTGGACAGGAATCTAATTTTCTGCCCTCTCGCGTTCGTCATTGTTGACATTAGGAGGCTCCCAATCAGATAAGTTTGCTCAGATTAGTTGTTGACTTAGAACATGATTTCACTTGTCTCTTTAAGAAACGGGAGACATTGTCTGCACGGCAGCTTAATATTTAAGATACCGAATCTCTTCGGGAGAAGGAGCTTGAATTGCATTAGTGAATTTCCGATAGCTGAAGATTTTATATTAAATTTTACTACTTTAAGAAGTTTCTTTAAACTTATTAATAAAAAAAAGTTTCTCAAAACTCACTTTCATGATTGATACTGATACTTATATTGATATCGGTGATAGAAATTACTCACATAAATTAGAATTTTAATCACATTCGTATTATATTTTTAATGAATTTTTAGAAATTTTCTTTTCTCATGATATTCACTGTAGCTTAATTTCCTTATTGCATTACTTTTAAAGCATCAGGCTTTTAGTTTTGGGCCCAAGAATTTTGTTAAAATGTTAATTTCTACATTTGAGTCTAGTAATAAAAATGTTTTAATTTTTATTATTTTCTATCTGTTAGTATTTAATGCAAACCATTATAATAAATACAATGGAACATTGTTATCAATTTTCTTTCAAATTAGCTTGCAGACGGCGCCACATGTATAAAATAAAAATTTAATTTAAATGAACCAATTGGCTGACTATTTAGTTCTGAAAATATGAAAACAGTGTATTAAAATCGAATTAGCAGACAATTATTCAAGATTCTCTACCTTTACGGGAACAGGAGCTATCGTTGCATTAGTGAGTTTCAGATAGCTGTAGATTATGAATTACGCATCATTTAAGGAATTTCTATAAAGTTATGAATAAAAAAATCTTTTAGAAACGGCCTGCATGATTGATACTGATACTTATATTGATATTTCTGCTAGAAATTTCTGTAATCAATTTTCTCTTATATTCCCTTCCATGCAGAGCCATGAGTATAATATGGCGCCTCTAGTATAATGTGACGCCACTAGCATAGTAAATTTAATTAAAATGAATGAGTTAACTGTTAATTAGGTTCTGAAAGTATGAAAACAGTATATTATCACCGAGAACACAGAACCGAACGGAATGTCAGAACTCTAGCACATTAAGAAGTTGCTAAAAAATCGATTGGAAAATGCCATCTTTTAAAACATGGAAAAATGTCGAGTTAAATAAAAGCAGGAAATAAAACAGAAAGAAGTAAAACTTAAAGGGATATGAAAGTTCCTATCCTAAATGATTAACGTGTACAGGTACGGGGATTAACTATATTTGAAATTACTCCCTTAAGAAAAGACCTTAACTAAGTAGCAGGAAAGTTGTTTCTTCATTTTCAAGTGCAATAGAGTGTTTGCTACTCGACATAAACGGAGATTGTCGATGTCGGTTATGTGAAACTGTCGGATAATCGGAAAGAAAAGAGGGGCGTTCATTTTATGTAAAATATACTCTACCCTGAATTGAATTTAATGTTTTTCATGACGCAGTCATTTTCAAGATAAAAAATGAATGATGGAAACCATTAAACTAGTCCTGTAGGTCTATCTTAATCTTTCTTCTTATATTGAAGTAAATATTATGAAAACAAACTTTAAATACAGTTTATGATAGTAAAATGCTGCCCCTCAGATCTATGTTTTCAATTTGCTATTTCATTCTATCTATTGAAAAGCTTTAAGTCCT
This sequence comes from Araneus ventricosus, assembly GCA_013235015.1. NCBI lineage: Eukaryota > Metazoa > Arthropoda > Arachnida > Araneae > Araneidae > Araneus > Araneus ventricosus. The sequence continues at coordinate 650,198 of BGPR01000009.1, forward strand.
TTCTCCAAACTACATCTCACTGTTCAAAGTATTTCGAAGTTGTTTTAATAACTTTCAATTCATAGCTATGATTCATTTTAATTATACTGCTCTCACTTTCCTGATTTTGAAGCTCATCCTCCAAAATAACTTTTATTCGCCACAATAAAACAGTCTTATAGAAAAGCACAAATGAAACTCTGACTGATAAAAACGCAAAAATACTTACAACAATTAAATGGATGATTAAAAACGACATTTTTTTCTATAGGGATGTAATCGTCTTGTAGCTTCCAGCAGCATTAACTGTACAACTGCCTCGGTGCTTCGTGTCCGTCTGATCTAGGAAAAATACAGATCGCAAAAAAAATAGTCCACCTAACAATCGGTACACCTAACGATAACGAAAAGTACAGAGTAAATTTTTATATCGGTGATTTTTAATGTCTGAACCCATATTGATTGAACAAAATATCGCATAACAAAATTTTATGTAATTCGAAGTAAGAACATTTCTGCTTTTCAAATTCTCCACCGTTAGAAATAAATTTATGATCAAGAACAACTCAATGTGCCAGAGTATTCAAAGCTTAAAGCAATGAAATTGCTGATGATTGCCGAAATATTTGTTTCGATCGAGATTGATATAAGAAGAATTTTCGTTTCAAATGTCAGATTTTATTTTACAGAATATCAATTATAGGATTTTAAAACTTAATTACAGAGGGTATTTACACATTTTTAGAACGATTTCGATAAAGAATTTTAAGAAAGCAAATGTTTTGGAATGAAAATTTCTGGCAACAGCTTATTATTTGAAGTGAGAAATATCGTTTGCCGCTTTTAAATTTATTCTTCTTTCAAAATATCTCATGTAAACAAGCTGTGGATTGAAGGATATGTTTTTGCGCTTTCCAAAGAGAAATATTCCTATTCCATAATTTAAAAATATTGTGAAATGCGTGGTATTAAAATTTCTAAGTATAAAATAAGCAACATAATTAATAGGAAAGGGAAAAACCGTCAATCATTATTTCTACACGGAAAGAAGACTCCAAACGAATACGCGAAAAAGGTACGTACTGTTTCACATATTTCTAAAGTGAAATCGCTGGTAACAAGAGAAAATCCGCCACAACCATAAATAAAATAATAAACCAAGAGTTATAAAAGCCAAAAATCATAATGTTCTCAAGCTTTCTCCGAGGCATGTGGTACAACGCAGAACAGTTTGTAGAAACCTGTATGAAAACTACTTAATAGGAGATAAATGGAAATACATTGTGACCCTTGATGAAGCATGGGTTTTCCTAAATTACTGCAACAAAAATATGTCTATTTACTATCGAAAACGAAGAGAAAAAAGTGTACAAACCTGATTCCGTCAATGCAAAGAAAGTTTCAGTAAGGGGTTTATGATTGTCGCAGGGTTCTCCTACAATGGGAAATTAAAAATAAGAAGAATGAAAAAATATGTTAAAATCAACTCCATATACTATCAAGAGAAAGTTTCTCGTCCGATATTTACAGAAGAAATTTCATTTCTTTATCCCAATGACTTTCAAAGTGTGAAACTTCATCAAGAAAAAGCTACAAGTCATTCTTCGAAAAGTACCACTGAATTCCTCGTAAAAATGAAGGCTGATACAGGTATTGCATATCACAGAGAAAAAGAATCAGAGGTCTCACTCCCATAGACCTTAATGGCAACTTTTTTAACATTACACCTCACATAGACAGTACGCCATCTGTAGCTGACTAGGGAACTAACAAGAATACGTCAGCGTGACGTCACTGCGATGCGACTGTAAACAAAACCAATCCCTTTCGTCATGACAACGATGTAAACAATAAATAGGAATTTATTCGATATTTAACTCGTTTTTCAACGATTATTAAATTTATTTATTTATTTTTTATATATATTGTTAATTTGATATTGTTTTAATAATCCGTTTATTATTGTTTATATAATTATTCTAATCATAAAACGTTTTTTTTTCTTATTAAATTATCCTTTTCTTTAATACAGAAATTAAAAATAAATATTAAACATCATTCAAAACATTAAAAAAAAGTTTAATTGCCTATTTGAAGTGTTGCAATCATTTATAACCAGTGGATAAATAATTTAAGAAGATAAACTATTTTTCATATTAATAATTTCATTTATTCTTTTTCAAGAAAAATTCTTTCAGATCATAAAATGTTTTTAAACCAACAGGAGATTAATTTTTATTAATTTAGCTAATATTATACCATCTCTTTTGGAACATGTTAAAACTGCAACGAAAAATTACTTTTTAAGAAATTCACATTCATTTTTCCAAGATACAAATATTGATAAAATGTAATTTCCATAAAGCAATGTGGTATTCTTAAACTCTACAGGAAACTAAATTTGTTGTTTTAATTAATATTATACTTTCAGAATACTTTAAAAAATCAACAATAAATTAATTTTTAATAAATACACATTCATTCTTGTTCCCAGATTTAAAAACTAAAAGAATTTTATTTTCATAAAGAAAATTCAATTTTTAAAAAAACTCTGCTGGATATTAAATTTTTTGATTAAGTTAATGTTATACCATCTCTTTTAGAATATATTAAACTTCAACAATACACATTAACTTTTTCAACCCAGAAAACAAATTAAATACATTCATTGATTTTTGTAACAAGATGTTATAAAACATATAAATGCAAAAAAAAACCAAAATATAATATCACAATTTTATTGAATAAGCATAATAAAGTACATAACATTTCTAACAATCACAGCCTAGAAACCAGACTTATTTGTTATATATAGTATAAAAATATTCAATATAAGGGAGTGTAATTTTTTAAAAAAATCAATAGCTGGATTGTTAATACATAACATTTCTAACAAACACTGCCTAGACACCAGATTTATTTGTTATATATAGTTTAAAAATATTCAATATAAGGGAGTGTAATTTTTTAAAAAGATCAATAGCTGGTTTAGGTTAGGTTATATTAACATCCCGTTTTGAAGCAACACGATGGCTATTTAGGGATAGACCTCGTAATTTTGAACCACGGTTAGATGACGAGGACGACACCTGAGCTGGCACCCCCTCTCAAAACTTCGGCGCAACACCAACGGGAGGGCATTTGAACACTGCGTATGATTTAGCGTGCAACAGGCCCCATACACGGCAAATCTTCGATGGAATCGCGTTTCGGGTCTACGACCTTCTGGCCCCGAGGTCGAGACCTTGCCACTAAGTCACTGCGGCCCCAATCAATAGCTGGAGGGGGACATAATAGAATGCCCCTTCTTGCCTAGAGTGGCTCCTACTAGGACTTAAAATTCCTGTCCAACTTCGTTATCCTATAGAATCTGCAGCTGCAAAAATTTCGAACTGCCTGAAAGGACAAATAAAATTCCACTAGAATTCCATTTTCTATAACATAAATTTCTTTACATAAAAAACACTACTCTATTATCATGCATTATTATGAATAAAATATTCACTTAACAGGGTCTCTAACCAAGACTAATAATTAGAATTCTAAGTCATTAACAATAAAATTAACTTTCTTGTGTCAAGTTGTGATACTTAAAATAGATCAAAATATTTTGATATTCTAAATAAAATATTTAGAATATCAAAATATAAAATAAATATAATAATAAAGCTTTTCTGATAAGCTAAGGTGTTTATCAGAAAAGCTTTCTATATTTTATTTATACAAAAGAGTATGAAATTTTCATCTGGAAAATCTCTACATTGTTAATAAAAATTAATAAGAAATATCTTCTTAAAATGGAATTTAAATTTGCAAATGAAAAGATGTTATATAAAGTTACAGATTTATTTATAATATATACATACTTATAGCAGCAAATAAATTGATGTAGCATTGCAATAATATATAATACAAGTGTTGTACCACTTTTGGCCATGCATGTGGCTAAAAGGGGTACAACACTTGTTTCACTTTTGGCCACATGGTTTGTTATTATGTTTTTACTCATAAAATACTTTTAAGAATACCAGGATAAAATAAAAGTAACTAATTTAGTTTTGTTTAGATTTTACGTGGCAAAAAACCCAATTTAAATATAAGAAGTCAGGTGATATTTCCATTAAAAGATTTGCTACTCTCCAACTAAAGTTTGAAATGCAATTAAAGACAATCAAAATGGAATGCCTGCAGTAAAGATTAGCAAAGTTTATGAAATGCCTCATTACACCTTGCATCGCATAATTACAGGGGAGGGCATCATTTTCCGGTTATGGTGGGCATGGTAATTCTCATGCAGTATTAAAGAATTGAGGTAAAAAATCAGTTGGAAGAATAGATTTTGGGAATTGCAAGAATGGGATTTTCAATTGTCAAAGACAAACTTCTTGATCTATTCAAAAGATATCCAGGCCAGTAAAATAGAATGTCAGTTTCAAAATGGAAGGCCAGGCAGAAAGTGATATAATCCTTTTATATAATAGCATCCTAGAATTAGTTTAAGGCAGAGATTTTTAATAAAACACATGCAAATATCATAGATGACAAAAGCCGAACTTGGTTTAAGGAGTCGAAGAGCTCTTAGGTGAAGAAACGAGTGTTTTAGATAATGCCAAACAGGTGTACAATACTGATACTGATGAAACTTCATTTTTTAAAATTTCCTAAAGGCATCACTAAAAATTTACCACTCCCCCCCCCCTTAAAAAAACAAATTTTTATGCAAGTATTATTAAACATGTATATTACCAACCAAGTTAAATGTTTGTATTCTGCTTCCTGCCTCTTTAACTCACACTTACAGCTAAAATCAACTAATGTACATTTTATTTTCAAACAAATGCAATTCAAAAATTTTAATTTCTACAAATTCAATAAAAAAGTGGTTTGTAAAATATGAAAATAATGTAATAAAATATATACTGCATAAAAATGCTTTATTTTTGCTTAATATTTATTGTTTCCTGTTATATAATATGATATTAATGTGGCCAAAACTGGTGCAAGGTGGCCAAAACTGGTACAAATTGGGATAAATTATTTAAGTATTCATAACTCAAAATATAAATTTATCCAGAGAAAGATTTTATAATTAACAGAAAGGCAAGAAAATTTACTAAAGAATAATGTAAGTATGATTTAAAAAGCTTTAGCCAGTCATCCACTGTGAAAATTCACATTCAAATTTTCTCTTAATGTGGCCAAAACTGAAGCATCTACCCTATAATATTGTAATAATAAAATAGTGTAATATTAACTAGACTACAGATATTCTTAGTCAGCTCTTACATCTAATAGCATTTCACAACAGATCGTTTTTAAATTAGAAAGATTTGTGTAAGATATAACTAAGAATACTTAATACACAACCCAAAATTACTTTAACTTTCAGCACAAAGAATAACAATTTTCATGTTGTAAAATTCCATAACACAAAACAACTTAAAAGCAAAATAATCTGAAGATGCTAGAAAACTTTATCTTAATTTCTACAATATAGTTATGAATGTATTATTAAGTACATAATTTGTAATATACTGCGGTATTTATATTAACATAGAAGCTCAAATATAATTTCAACTTGACTGATAAAAGAATTAAAGCTCCTAGAAATTATTATAAAAGTCAACAATAAATATTTTCACAACAATAGTCAAAGAAGGATTGATAGTTATTAAGGTTGTTTTTATTCCCAGTTCATATTATTAAGAAGGAATATAAATCTATAAAAATACAGGAATGCATACATTTTTCCTATATTGCATATTGCGTCAACAGTATTATTCCATTAGGATGATAAGTTTTAGACAACGGATATTGCACCAAAAAATAAACTTCATTATTTTATTTATAAAAGTGAAACTAAATGTTACAAATTTTTAATTAACCTAAATCGACTTTGATTGTAAGTTAGGAAACATGTATTAAACTTACTTGTTCTTAAGATCGACATCCAACACAACACAGCTAAAATGGCGGCGACCTTGGAGTTCCGTTTGAAACGGCGGGGGGTATCGATGTGGCTAGTTCCCTTGGATGGCGAGTGGAGGCGCTGCTCAAATTGCAGAGTGAGACCTCTGATTCTTTTTCTCTGTGTTGCATATATACCTTTTCAACATATTCCTGCGAAGTCCCTTGATGTTTCACCAATGGACTATTGTGCGTTTGGTCTGTTGAAAAGAGCTTTTTCTAAGCACACACCCTCCACGATTGATGCACTCTGGAAAGTAGTGGAAGAAAAATGGAAATCAATAATCTGGAAATTTTACGAAATCATTATGGTAATCACGATGTAGACTTATAGTCCAGAAAAAAGGCTATAAGATCGAATATTTAAATAAATGGTCTTTATATTTTAAACATTAATTAAACGGCCCCGAAATCGTTGTATAAATTCGTAAAACCCTTCTGTATTTTCAAATATATCAGTCTTTTTTCAGATAATATTAGGATAGTATGCAGTGCAATAACGTGCGGTGGTTCCAAAACCTACCGAAGCAATCGAATCTTTAATACATTTAATGAACCTTCATCTTTCCATGTAAACACTTTTTAAGTTGCATATTATTTTGAGCAATTTTCTGTTGAATGTACGAATGCGTGAGAAGAGTATTATTTGAATTGAAACATAGCATGAACTCTTTGGAACCTACTGCAAGGTGTCAAACTAACAAGATAAAATGCAATTCATTTTAGTTTTTAAACACGCATTACTTCTATCGCATATGTTATGTAATTCTCTGTTGAATCTATGAATCATATTGTGCTGTGCAATTGTCTATTGAATGCAGGAATGAGCGAGAAAAACATTAGGTAAGTTGCAATACAGCATACAATCAACGGAATCAACTACAGGATATCAAACCGGCGAGATGAGGCACTACTCACTTGATACTTTTAAAACTCAAATTTCTTACATCACACCTCTTATCGGCTGAAAAGAAACAAACACTGCAGATAAGTTGGATTTCCAACGCGATCCATTCTCTTCTATTCCTTTTACCCATCCCCTTATTGTACTGTAAACGCAAACAAGGGAAGGGTAGCGGAAAGAAAAACGGAATTGTAATCTTTCTGTATGTTCACTCTTGAAGATAATTTGAAATACTAGACAGACACCGACTGATGAAATCAAGTTGCTTACTGAAGCACTGCTGTACTTGCTTCAGTTAAGTGCAGAACATTGATTCAGGAATACTTAATTGGGTATAGTAATATACTATGTAGCTTTCTCCGCGTTACCAACTTGAGTTGCAATCGACAGACGTTACAGCCCGCATGTGGTGATACAACGAAATGCGGAAGAAAAAAATGCGCAAGAAAATTAAAGACATCAAAGATTTGAAAACCTTGAAAAGTGATTTCAACCACTAATTTCGACTGCTTTTTACTCCAAGCTTGCTGCTTTTAATCTCGTTTGAAAGCTCTCATCAGTTGTATTCACTTCCATTTTCTTTCATCCTGATAGCTTCAACCCTTATGAAATTAGAGGAGGATATGGTTGACCTGGCAGGGATGGATATATTCGATTCTTTGTATTTTACAGATAAAAGCAATCTTCCTCCGCCGTAAGGTTTACCGATGGGATTATTTTATTTATTCACTTCATTTATTTATTTTTTGGAGAGGAGAGGAGTACATAAGCATTTTTGGAGGATGGATAGGCTAGTGAAAACAATTTAGAAATTGTATATCTCACAATATATCTAGCATTTCTTCTCCAAAACCATATAAGAATGCTTAAGTATGAAAAGATAAGTGTGAAAAATGTCATTCTGAATGTAATAAAAATTGAATGCCGACTAAAGATATACTACTGCCCACCTAATAAATAAAAATTAACTGACTGCTGAATATAGTTAAGTAATGATAAATTTATATGCAATTACTTTCCTTTAAGAAAAAGAGATTTCATAAAACCCAGTTTATTCAGATACCGCTTAGGCGAAAGACAAATCGCATAAATTGCTTGTGGTAGGCACGAACACAAAACCTTATTAACACATTAAGAAAAAAGGGTTTCGGGGCTGTTGCTTCCCTGTTTTGGACTTGTCTATTCAAGGCCGTCTTTAACTTACATTTAGATTCTAAAATTTCTGACGCGACACTTCCACTAGTAGCCTTTGAAATTAGAATAAATTGCATCCCACTTAAAAGGAGAAAAGTACTTTCTTCCTTTGTTTTTACTGTTGTTTGTGTGTAAAACTTCATTAATATAAAGTTAAATATCCTGACTTCAATCGTTTATGATGATTAACTTCATCACAAACTATCACACAAGATAGGGATTCATCCTCTTGTGTTTTTTTTATCTAAAAATAAAGAGCAGGTAATGAAAAATTTCAAGAACACAACAATATCGAGAAAGGTTCAGCATTTAATTTCAAATATGAAAGGTTATGCATAAAACGTTATATATTAAACTATATAAACGTTATATATTAAACTATATAAACGTCATATATTAAACTATATAAACGTTATATATTAAATTATATAAACGTCATATATTAAACTATATAAACGTTATATATGAAACTATATACATAAAAAACTAAGATACGTGGCGGAAAAAAGGGGTTAATTTCTCTTTAGCCGATGACAACGATCGGTTTGTTTACACAATAAAACCGGTAGCCTCCGCCATGAGAGGCATAACTTAAGATTAGCCTGCTACTATATTCGTTCTGGTGTAATACAACCTTCCCTCGCAAAAAAATGAGTGTAAGCGTAGATTTCACAATATTTCTTACAATATAATAAACTTTGGATGAAATTATTCAAAAGAGCAGTAAGAAATGAAGTAGATGGGCTTAGGCGAGCCAGGGAACGTTCAGGTGGACGTCAAAATGGTTGAAATCAACGACCTGGAACTTGGGAAAAAAGTTCATTCAAAAACTTGCAAATAAATGTTATTAAACTTTCCCCTCCATCTAAAATTCAGCAGTCTCTAAAATCCCAAATTACGATATGAATGACATCCGCAATCATAAAAAAATCCTGTTTCACCTTCATCTATGCTTTCACGCTAGCATAGTCGTAAAGACATCGCCACCCTATTTCAATGCTGCAGATTCGGTACTTGAGTGGCAAAATTTCCCCCCGAGTGTTTTCCCTCACTTTCATTATCTCCTCTGCCTCCCAAAATTATCTCATCATTTTAGTATCACCTTAATAGCTTAATCGATTTATTTTTAATCCTTAGAAATTAAAGTTTTTCAAAAAAATCTTCACACATTTTTCTTTCTAATATTATTCATTAATAAATTATTTTCAATTGGTACATGCATTAAATAAAAGGTTTAATTTCCATTTTCATTAAGCGATATCTGTCAGATTTATGGGGTCTGGGAAACCAATGAAACGTAACCCCTCTCATAAACTACGGAGACAGAACGCGCCAATTTGGCCGAGAATGCATTATGTCTGCGCGGGATCAGCTAGTTTTATAAATAAGCCTTAAGATGTTCAATAAGGACATTTATTAAGTAAATATTTTATTTAATAGATTTTCCTGTCATGACTTTTACTAAACAAACTTCACACACAAACACGGACGTGGTGCAAAATCTCACTAAGATCTGCAACTTCAGTGCGAAGATGGTATCATTTATCTAGCTGTTTATGATTTTGAGTTATGTGTTCTCATATAAGTAGAAAGCGCGATAGACATAATTCCAAAAATTGTTTATTCGGACTCAAGGATTTGTAACGCTTGGAGATAAGGGAACTCGGGGAAAAACGGAATAATTAAGGTTTGGAGGGCTGTAAAATGGTAAATGATACTCAGAGACGTTTAAAAATGCAACGTTATAATATATATTTATTTGGTCACACATAATGTATTTAAAAACTAATCTATGATCAGTAGATAAATTATTATTTACGATTTAGTTAACTTTGTCAAATGGTCTGTTTGGCCCCGGAGCTAGGCAAAACGGAACCCGGTTTATGTGCTCTTTGAAAATTCTTAATTATAAATAAGGATTGATTTCTTATGACTTTTAAACGTATTAAAATTTATATTAAGTGTAAGAAATCTCAATAAAATTACTTCAGACATTATATCGGTAATTAAAAATTTAAAAAAAGGAAAAGTAAATTTAACGACAAAATTCACAAATGAGAATCTTTCTACTCCGTCAATAGGCAAATTACACTGGCGCAAAACTGAAACGGGGTAAAACACCCCGTTTACCGGTCCGTTATGCCCCAAGTGCAGAGGTTAACAAAGAACTACTGTAAGGCTAGGCTAGAAACTAAGGAACTACAATACAAGTACATGAATGAACAGTCCAAAGAGTAATATTATCGCAAAAGCAGTGCTCATCCAAACATAGTAAAAACTTATTTGAATTACCTGGGGAAGAAAACACGGTGGAACTACAGTATTATGTTCAGAGGCGGCCCGAGGTAATTTTACCAACCGGGCAAGACAATAATTTGGCGCCCCCCCCCCCCCGTCCCAGTCAACGAAATTTTTAAATTTTATATTGTCTGTATTTTAAATGTCCAAAAAAAGTTTACTTAGAAATATGCATATTTTACCTGTAAATATGACTTAATAATGTTATGGTCAGAATTTTATTAATTTCAGAAATATTTAAGAATATAAGGAAATCTTATAGAAACTAAAATAATGTATTGAACAAATTTATTTTAAAAATATATGATTTTTTACACAGTATTATAAAGTCTCTTCACATGATCACTTTTCTTGTCTTTTTATTTGTAAAATCTTTCATAACATTCTCAATATCAATTTTCTGCAGAAGGTCCTGTTCAATTGATATGGTTGCCAAACAACTAGTCGCTCCTGCTGTGTGCTAGATCGCAGATATATTTTAATCAGTTTCAGTTTCGAAAAACTCTTCTTGCCAGTAGCAACAGTTACTGATAGAGTCAGAAAAATCCACTGCGTTAATTTTATAAGATACGCATAATTCTCTAGTGGTTTTCTTCCATTTTTTTAATAAGATACGGCCTTTTTGCTTAGGAATATTGTCGGGCATCTCACAAACATTACTAAGTAGGAAAAATCCGAGATTGAAAAAAAATTGAGATGCGCCTTTTACGCTTAGGAGGGCAGTATAGGCAATGTAAGTTTTTGTGCCTCTCCCTACCCAACTTCCAAAACCAGATAACTTTATTCATTTAAATTTAATATCTAAATAAGCAGTTTTTGAGCAACAAACAATATGATTGAAATGAAACATTTCTTTGCGGGTAATCTTCAAAAGTAAAAAGTTTTAAATCACGAGTATAAAAAAAAGAAATTTTAAATAAAATGGTTAAAAAATTACAAAACTTTTTAATACAATTTAAATATTCTAATGCAAAGTGTCCCAGGACTGTTGAAATGTGACCCATTGATATGCTAATAAATTCGAAAACATTAAAAATATTCTAAGAATAATGTTCTGAAATTAAACGACACTAGATTTTAAGATCAGTAAGTTCTAGAACACACTTCTTGTAAATCAAATGGAAGCCCTGAAAATAATTTTTAAAAAATAATAATATCGGGGCCTCCCCAAAGTTGCAGGGCCCATAGGCAGTTGCTTATATTGCCTATTTGATAATCCGGCCCTGACCATATATCTTGCTTATCGATGTGAAACTTTGATTTATTACTTTTTTTTAGCCGTGTTATAATTTTTTTTTAAATCACAAACCTATCAAGAAACAAAAGATTCAAATTTCTGTGAAATAATTTGTAATTTTGCATGTTTTCTTCTAACGTTTGGCACTTTCTGATGATTGGAAGAAATGTTATGGGAGAGTGCAAATTTGATTTTTCAAAAAACAGTTTGAATATTATTATTCCAAGTGTAATACTTATATTTAAATCCAACAAACCTTATTACTCTCAGTACTGTTGTCTATATTTTCGGTTTGCAAACTAGTTTTGGCGTCTTGTTTATTGCTAGATTCTTCACAGTCACTTAAGACGTTTCGAAATGTTCTACTGCTTCTGGTTCAAGTAATTGTAGCTTTGTATGCTCTCGGACTTGGTCCTGGTAAACAAATTAACTTGTTAAATAGTGCTTATCTAGCTTACCAAAATTATACGAGTTAAGTTCTTTTGAATAATCATACAGAAGGCGCACAAAAATGTTCCAACAAAACTTTTGCTATAATTGCGCACTTTTAAGATTTCTGCTCTGTAATATATAAATATATTTTTTAAAAAAATAACTAAAATTTCATACATGGGATTTTAATATTTAGAATTTTTGTACAATTGACAGTGTTAGCATTGTCAATATCGAAAATTTATATTTTTCAGATAGATATTTAATTACTAGAATCAATATAACAAAATTGCCTGTGGTGTTGAATTCACAAGAACTTTTTGTTCTTGGTTCGAATAATAAGTTATATTGTCGTTCTTACGTTAAAGATCTGCCTTCAACTATTGTTGACAGACATTCTCTGGATTCAATATTTTCTATTTTGATGATTTTTTTCAAAAAGACGCCTGCTTTTCGCGGCTGCTATCCGTGTCTTTCCTTTCTTATGAAACGTAATTGATTGTGTGATTGTGTCTTTTTTTCACAGAAATTTTAGCGAAATACACAACACTTATAGGTATAACGTTATTCAGAATAAAAATAAAGCGTGGCATTCACCAGTTTTTCTTTCAACACAGTGTGCCAAAACTTTTCGTCAAAATGAGAATCCGATGAGAAATGATGTAGACCAGGGGAGAAGTTGCATTTTTATCCGGTTAATACTATTTCGGCCCACTATGCCATAAAACTGAAATGCAGTCGGTTAGGAGGAACGAGCCTCTCGAACCAAAGGAAAAACCACGAAATGAAGAAGGGAGAGTGTGGGAGGAAGTCATTCTTGGGAAATTAGAGCATTGAGTGCCCGTTTGAAAGCGGGTTGAGGAGGGGGCACAGTCGACCGGAACGCACCTATTTGCCCGTGGGTATAATCGGACCTGTGAATGACCCACCAAATTTTATGGCCTGATGTTCGTGGAACAGATTTTAAGACCTCTCCAGGATCTAGAGACTTGAGCCGAGCGCCATTACGAAAAACTGAAGAGGAGGAACTGAAGAAAATTTTTTGCCGTTTTCGCCGGAGCTCTCATGTCAATCAAACCATTTTTTTCTCCCCTTTACGTTCCAGCTTTGGCGCCACCCGGAGTTTGGCGCCACGGGCAGTTGCCCGGTCTGCCCGGGCCTCGGGCCGCCTCTGATTATGTTCAGAAACGAGGAACTCTCCTAAACAATACGTACTAGCCAACTCTCATGGGCTTTAACAGTTCAGTCATGCGCAGTAGGGTGTATTATGAAATTCCAGGAGTTTCCACTAATTTGCGCAACAAAACTGGGAGAAAAATGAGGGTGTTCTGTTTTATCCCGGAGAGCGGGGAATGTCGAGCTCAATGTTTCTTGACGATTACAGTATTTTCTTTTTGCAAATTTCGTAAGAAAAGAAAAATGAAAAATCAAGTTTATTTTTCATATCAATGCTTATAAATTTATCTAACTTCGCTTCATAAAAATTGTTTTAATAAAAATAAAGCTAAAGATCTTTGTTCCGTTTGTTTAAACAGACGGCACAGTAAACATCGAGGGATAACGTTTATTTCTCATGCAGAAGTCAATAGGATTCATATATCGTTCCAGATTTATTTTCATAAAAAAAAGAAAACATGTGTGGTTCGGTGGTCTAGGGGTATGATTCTCGCTTTGGGTGCGAGAGGTCCCGGGTTCAAATCCCGGTCGAACCCGTTTTTTGATTCTTTCAATCAAATCATTTTTAATATTTCTTATTAAAATTTTCTCTAAATAATTACCAGAATTAATGCATTAGATGTCATAATATTTTCAGTACCTTATTTATTAAAGGCGTCATCATCGTTGACAAACAATTTACATAACCTTGATGACTTTATTCTTACTGAAATTTTTCGTAACGATCAAAAACAAAGCTTTAAGAGTCTCTAACTACTTTAAAAATTACTCGTATGAAGCGTTCAGAATTATTTATATATGTCATGTATTAAGTAAATGAGTGTCTGAAAACATTAGTGACGAGCTCCCAAGTCCGATTATTTCGAACATTATTAACCCCTTAACAGTGATGTCCAAGCTCATTTCTTGCATCGAATTATGGCTTTCTTACACTTATAATCTAAAATTAAATCATGCACAGACGTTATCATTCGATACAAAAATGGCCGGGAATCCCTTTATCATCTCAAGTATTCAATGGGCTCTTAGTTAATTCAATACGACAACATATTCCCAAAACAATAGGAGATCATCTAATTAGACGGTGAAGAAAACTTCACTGTTAAGGTGTTAAATCATTTAGAGAAAAATGAAATTATATGTGTATTATATTGACATTTCATTTCGCATCATAACTTTTTGTAATTTCAGTGAATATATATGGTAGTATTTCTTTACTTTAATAAATACGAAACGTAACAAAATATATTTTATAGTTATTACAATTCAAATTAAAAGTTTATAGAAAACTGTAAATGACAAATGAACGACGTAATACGATTTTCTACTTGTATTAATGGTATGGAAAGAGTCAAATGATTTTGTCAACTTCGGCTTTAAATATAGAGTTTTGTTACTCAGACTATTCATATTTGGTGTTTGAAAAATAATTATGATTAAATATTGTTTTGAAATACATTAAGACGATATTTAGGAATATATAACTGAACGTAATGAATTATCGTGCATCTTCTCAACAATCAACTTGTTGCCACTGACTATAGCTATATGCATGTGGTAAATTTGCTTCGTAGGGTACGCAGTGCTAAGAAACGAGCATTTAGCATTACCGAAATTCCAAAATAATACAAGTTAGCTATTATTTCGCAACGAAGTGCAAGATGAGCAGTTTTAGCCGACTGACTTTTATTAAAATAGATTACAAGGAACTGCTTCTGTTCTGTAGCTGCAATCTCGACAAGAACTGAAAAAAGAAGAAAAAAAAACATTCATAGAGCGTTGACGGACTCTCCTAGTGCTCGTCAAAAAATAAAAAGTCAGAACATCTACGTTGATCTGTAGGATGGAGTTCTAAGTTGTTTGGCCATGGAAATTAGCCTTTGAAAGTGGATGGGCTGGAGGTCGTTTGTAATCACTCTATGTCATTGGTACAGCTGTTAAAGAACAAAAGATAAATTTCATTTATAATCAACTGAATGTGGTTTTTTCCTCTTATGTCCAAAAGGACGAAAATGACTATGTGAGAAAATTATATGCAGATCCATAACTGTAGGGTGGAAGTGCTGTCAAAATGTCAGGGCTCACGATCTTAGGGGGATCCGACCGAGGCCGGGTCTCCCAGAGCTCAGACGATCCCAAGGAAAAGCACTGGCATACGAGACCCCTACACTGTAATGTAGGTCTCTCTTCCGAATTATGACTGTTCTATCTAATCAAGGGTAAAAATTATGTCGGTTGCCCCGTGTGTCATGTATTTTTGCGATCTTCTGACTTCTATCCACCTTCTGTAATTTTGATTAATATAATGAGAACGTACAAGTTTTATATTCAGAAGAAAAATATATAAAAGTATATATATCAACTCATGCCGGGTAATATTTTTCATAGATAAAAATAAAATACTCTTAAAAGTAAGAAATATATATATTTCCGTATCCCGGACTGATATCTCTCCCTATTGACCCGCCTCAGCTTGTGTCATACCTTTTAGGATTGAAAAATAGATAAATGCATTAATAAAATCAATGGTATGCCCAATAGCACAAAATTAATTTATAGCAAAATTAATAAAAATAAACACCCTGTCATCAATCTTTTCTGAATTGTACACAGATTTTTTTTTTTGATGAACATGCTAAATTTGTAGCCGAAAGCGATGTTGTTCTTGTTCGTCCGCCGTGCTTTTTTAAATGAAGAAGAAAGTACTATTAACTACTTTGAACTAGATAGTTACATAGATTTTTCAAGACAATACAACACATCTATTTACAAATATTTACAGAAGGTTTGTGATATTACTCCTCTAAATGTTTGTCAGGAATAAATTTCGTGTTTAAATTTACCATCATGAATCATTTTCTGTTAAATATCGGTTTTTTTCCTTCCTCAAAATCGGGAGGCAGCTCTCCCGCTTGTATGCTGAAAAAGAAAGCTGCGTTCGATAGACCGGGTTTTTAACAATGATTTCTGAATAAATTTTGCTTGAATTGTCAAATACATTCAATTTACAAAAAATAAAAATAAGTTACGTCAGATAAAGTGTAAATAAATACCGTTTCCACATGAAAAATATCTTTTAAAATCAATATTTTATAAAGAGTAATTATTATCTTAAAAACAAAATATTGTAGAAGAATCTTAAAAATGAAATATTGAATAAATATTTTCTGTGGGTTTCACCCTCAATATTTACCAGGAGTTCCCTACTGTTTAGCTGCGGGACTGATTAGATGAATAATTTTGAATAAATAATGCAAATTTTATGGCAAATTTTAATCTTATCTTCATACTTCTATTATTTATTTCTTTACCTTAGGTATTTTATTATAGAAATACCCTCTTTTAAAAGCAGGCAAATAAATAAACAAAATAATTTTCATTAATAAGTTATATTATAAATTGCCCTAAAATTGACGTATTAATTAGAGGATTTCCTTTTAAAACATTGAAGATTTTGCTGGATATTGAGTTCTAGAATGATTAGAATTACGGATCAGAAACACATGCAAAGAAACTAGTTTACAAATGAGTTATGAAAGTTAATTGGAATTTTAGTGATCAAAGTTGAAAAAAAAATCTATTTGGGTTCGACCGGGATTTGAACCCGGGACCTCTCGCACCCTAAGCGAGAATCATACCCCTAGACCACCGAACCACCTGTAACCAGTCGCATAAAAAAATACATTTTAGTTTTCTCACTGAATGCGACTACTCAAATAAACAATTCTCTTTGAGATCATAAGATAAAAACACCTGAGTAAACAAGTTTACTTTATCTTGGCATTCACTTCCACTCTTATTAAAATTATGATAAATAATTGTAATATTGATAAAATTTCTGCAAACTTTGTATAAGAACTTGTTATAAAAAAGTTTAAACTTTTTATTTTACTAATTTCTGTTGCTTATTTTTTAAAGGAGCTTGCTTCTTGCTGTTAAATGTTTTTCAAAGCATGCCCCTCTCCAGAATTTGGCAACCATTCATTAAGCAGCGATCTTGGCCACGGTTGTTATTATCATTGTTTTGATTGCATGGTTTGTTTACCAGAAGGAGGAAGCCGAGCTCTAACGATGCTGAATCTATGCCACGAATCTTGCATGGTGATTTTTATAATGCCTTAACACCTACAACAGTATAATTTATTACGCCATAGACTTGCGTCTAAAATCATAAAAAAAAATTGTCAGAGGGTGGATGGATACAAAACGACAGAGGTAACGTAAAAGATAAACATCTTTTGCAAACCTAATTAAAGCACAGTGGCCTGCTCTATGTGTTGATAATCACATTTTAACTCCGTAAAAATTTACATTTGCTGACCCGCAGGTTTATATACAGAGAAAGTTAGAAGAAAGCTTTGAAAGGTAAACCTATTAGCACAAGATATTTTTCGGTACCTCCACGATGTTGCTACGAATTTCGAATTCCGCACAACATCGTAAAGATACCGTATGAATATTGTACAGCATTTTGTTCTAAGAGGGTAGGTTTCCTGTCATTTATTGTAAGTTTTCGAAGAATAAATTACCATACTGACTGTACAGAGTAATTCAGTTTTCAGTTTCATTCATTGAAATTATGGTTGCAAACGTACGCATGACAAACCAGAGGGCGCTGTGTGGCCCAAATTCTATTCAATTGCAAAGTTGTCCCACTACTGCAGCAGGCTGTCATTTGACAAGTTGAATTCTGAAAGAAATATGAATCGGTATAAGTTTAATAAATTAGTTGACATGCATGGTGAAAGATGTCGGGAAATTGCATGATCATTTTATAAAGAGCCTCTGAATCTCATGACATGATTTGTGTGCTCGTGTCGTACATCCACAACTTTCCGAAACTGTACCATCTGACAGTAACATTCACGGTATTGGAAGCAGCCGATCTCCATAGACTATCTCAGTTGAGGAAATAATTCTACAGTCTGTTGAATATCCAAGAAGCAGCAGCACACAATGTGTCTCGTGGGGTTTAGCATAGCGGTCCAGACATTACTCAAATTCTGTGAGCTATTACTTGACCAGAAAATTTTTGCAGCTAAATGGATTAAGCAATGTCGACCAATCTCTTGGTCACCAGCTTCTCAAGATTTATGCCCCGTCGATTTTTTTACGGGCGGAGAGGGTCGTGTTAGACTCTTTTTGACAATGAGATGAAGTTAGTAACACGAATGTTCGTTACTGCCGCCCACATCATGATATTCCAGGCAACTTCCAAAATGCTCACCAGTCAATGCATTGGTGCGATCAGTCCTGTCGCATATTTGAACATTTACTCTAAATGTGTATTTTTAAGGAAGGCATACATGTTATTTGCCTTATTATTTACTCTAAATGTTTCGTTTCTTTCTATTTCCTGGCATATTTTGCCCTGCCACATGGCGTTTATGACTATACTTTCCTATAAGAAATCACGTTCTTTTGCTATCCTGTGCATTCTTCCCATTGAAATAACACCAACTAAAACACCTGAATATTACGTTAGTAAAGTTCCGTTAGTTAGTTCTGTTATTCCCTTAAGATTGTATAGTTTGTTCCGTGTTCCTGTTGTTATTCTATGATGCAGTTGTTCCGAAATTTTTCGCTTCGAGAACTCTCTGGAAATGTGGAACTGGAATGAGTTCCCACGTTTTAGATTAGATGTTTATATTTTATAACATGATTTAATCTGGTTATCAAGATATTTGTTTTGCTTCCTAGTGGACAAGGTATGGTTTCGCTAGTATACAAAGAGGAAGTAACGTAATAGTGAAAATCGACCTCAAGACTGTTATGACTCTTCACGCGTGTTAGAATTCCTTAATATATATACTAGATACTTATGAAATTATGCATGTTCATGTGTGTGAGCACACGATAACTGAAAAATAGTAAAACCGGATACTAACGGGTAAAATGTGCATCGAGTCGTAACAGAAAAATTGTAGATGTGCATCGTATTTCAGGTCAAATCCATCAGCAAGAACACTGTCAGTCCGTTGCCTCTATATAACTCGTGAATGCATGGATTTATATGAACGAACATATTAATTGCAGAACAAGCATGTTTTTGATTTGGGGATAAGTCTATCTGCAGTAAGAGAAGCAACAGCGGTAAGAATTTTTGTATTTCGCATTTTCTGCTGTTATGGAAATCTTGCAATTTATATGATACATCAGTAAAATAAATTAATAAATACAATTTTTAAAAACAAACATTTTTTAGGTTACTAAAAAGTAAGATTTTTGTTTTAATTATTTTCTACTTTTCAGTCTTTAATTTATAATTAATTATAATAAATATTATGGATTTTTTTCTGAAATTCCGTACCAAGTGACTCAAGCGAAAAAAATTATAATTTGATTAAATTCATTGATTGACATAATATGCTCTGAAAATATCCAAATAGTGTATTGTCATCTCTCATAACTGTGCAAAATTCGGAAACTCTAAGACTTCAGAAAGTGCGTGAAAAATCGATTACAATATGCCTTCTTTGCAAATAAGAAACAAGTAGAGTTAAATAAAAGTGTGAATTAATAGAAATTCTTTCTTCGAGCAATTTCATCTTTAAGGTGTGCAGAAGTCTAAAACGTAGAAACATTATATTATTTAAATGAAGAATAAAATTTATATAAATGGATTACTTTTACAAAATTCCATCATTGAATTCGCCAGTGTTTGTTAAATGATATTTCAAATCCATCTACAATCTTTAAAAATGGATGCATAGCAGAAATGAAATCATTACTTCGAAATAGTTTCAATGCGTGCTATTGCGATCCGATTCACTTGAAAGCTTTTAGTAACTTTTAAAAATCAATAGAGCTTCAAAGCTTCTCGCCATACTAAGTTGATATTTGAAAAATTTGCTTCCTTAAAATCCGGAGTTCAAATTAAACAGAACCTATTAGACTTCACTAGAACAAACTAACAATTCTTGTTTGACTTCGCAAGGCGTCAAAATTTAATTCTGGAATTTTCAGATCCCAGTATTTCCCAAATGGGAACTTCTAAGTGGCCAGTATATGTTAGAGTTGAGAAAGTTCATGAATTTTTTTTTTCTTCCAGTCATCTAAAATAAAAAAAAAATTGTTTTGAAATGAAGTAGATGTATATGAATATAGTTGTAGAATCGTCTTGAAAAACATGAAAAGAAGCTATTTCTGATCTATAGATATTGATATAAATGAAAGGAAATTATTTGAAACCTTTGAAAATGCCAAAAGGAATATTTTGCATTTTTCCAATCCCTTATAATTGGCTCATCAGTTCTGTATCTTGCAATTTCTACTATTTCGAAAGGTCGTGAGAATTTTCAACATGATTGGTCAGCACCAACTCTCACGATTGTTCACAGCAATGTTTTCATAGCATAATTGATGGAAAAAGACATCATGAGGTTATTTATTAAATTTTATGAGCGTAGCGTATATTTTTACTTTCCCGTGTGCGAAGTATATAAAGAAAAAATTTTACAATCGACAAAAAAATAATTAAAATGCCATGCAAAAAGTTTAAAACAAATAAAAATATTTTGATAGCTGAAGAGAGTAAAATAAAGTATTAATTGTTCTCATTTTCTGTATTCTTGCCATTCGTTCTCATCTAGAAAATAATATTCTTGTTTTGGAGCTTAGTTTTACAATGCGTTACCTTAAACAATGGAAATAAAAGAAATTGATATTTTTTAGAGCGAAATAATTTTTTACTATACATATACAGGGATTCAAAAACATGGTCAAACTTTAAGGGTAGGTCAAGCATATGATAAGCTTTCAAAATCGCACAGGAACTTGGGTGCGCAAACGCCATCTGGAGACAGCAGATGGCATTAAACATAAGACAGCCCTGGATAAAATGTCGACGTATTTCTGAATATTAACGGTATTGAACTGGAATTTTTATATAAGTTGCACTATATATTTGGCTCTGATGTTGTGAAAGAAAAATTAAGCTATATATATATATATATATATATATATATATATCCCCTGAATGCCCACTAAAAATCCTAATATCTCCATAACTATTCAACGTATTAACATGATATTTTGACACAATATGTCTCTACTATATTGTCATGAACTCTGTAAGTGACATAATATTCCAAGGAAAAATATCCAAGTTATAAGCAAAAGACATGCGGGAAAAATTATGATTTTTTTAAAGAAACATTTATATCTTCCCGAATATTCGTGCTATTTTTACGAAAATGAATGAAAAATTCTGTACATCACACAAAAAAAATTGATGAAAGTTTCAAACGATTATTAGCTATCTGTGAAGCGGGGTGAGCCAAAATCCCTTTTCAAGTTCATCAATTTATGGTCGGTCCCCTGAATGCCCTCGTGACCGAATCTTTAATGTAAATTGTGAGTTAGAGACTATTCTTTATATGCTCGAAGTTGAAGAGAAATTCATTCAGCCTTTCGAGTGATATTCTTATTGGAGTAATTTAATGTATTTTTTGTTACCTTCGGATGAAATGTGTGACAGGAAGTTATAGACTAATTTTGACAGAAAAAATCATTTATTATTCTTAAGTAATTGAGTAATTAAAAAACTGAGGAAAAATGGTCAATTTTCTGTTTAAGGTCCATGTAGGAGAGGTATATGTCAATAAATTTTATGACTTTTTTCGTCGATTTATTTCTCACCAATTCGCAACTTTTCCGTGGTATAAAGACAAAATTTTGATTGTTTTGGGGGCCCTACGACTCGAGTTGTTTTGATGGAAATGTAGAACTTCACTGAACTTTGATATGCTAGTGGGTTTGCTGAGAATAGAATATAATTTATTCTCGTTAAACAATAAAAAAATTGTGGGGGTGGAGCAGAAAATGGTTTTTCAGTCGGAATTGGTAAAGAATTCATGGAATGAATAACTTTCTTATAGTTCTGCTCTAAATGCAAACTGATTTCTATACTTTCCAGGGATAGTAATTTGCTTGCTCACAAAAATAGTGCGCGCGCATATTAAAAGCTGCGATTGAAGAGAAAATGTCTGAAGAAAGCAACTTAACTTTAACATTGGCAAAAGCACGCGAGATGTGGTTTAGTTTAAGATTCTAACAAACGAAAGCATTGTTACGAATTGTGTTTATATTAATTTTCAAAGTTGATTAAAAACAAGAAAAAAAGACATAGGTAAATGAAACAGATATCACTGAAAATCAAATTTTAAAATTTTAAGATGGCGTAAAAATAGTTTCTGTTGCGGAGAAACGTTAACAATTACCCTTTTAACCTCCCTTTCACCCCCTTTAGGTGGATCTAGCAACTTTTTAATTGCGTAGTTAATGCTTCTAGGTGATAAAGAACATGTGTGCCAAATTTTGTTCTAATACGTCAAGATGTATATAATTAAATAAGGTTCAAACCAAGCAACAAACAGACATTTAATTTTATATATATGAAAGGTATTCGTGGTTGTAGTCAGTAAAAAGCCGAGTTATAGTCTAATTTTCCTTTATTATGGGAGAGTGATGGAATGTACGTACATCTTGGTTTAAGTTTCAAGTAAAAAGCGAACAGAAAATCCCTGCATTTCCTCAGGTAGGGATTTAACATATAGACACGTGATCAAAGTGAAGGGAATAATAGCTATTTTTAGTAAATTACATAAGTGTTTTAGGGAAAAGCATGGCGGCAATAAGTCGCTGATTTCGCGATTTGTGTAGGCGCGTGGAAGTAATTAGAATATTCTTTTAGTAATAAATATGCCAAAACGCGAGATTTAATATACCTCCAGACCGGGAAATGAAACGAAATTGGAGTTTAAGAAAAGCGATTTTGGAATACATTAATATAGTGCTAAGATTTTAAAATATATAATATTAGATTTTAAAGTAAAATTAAGAGAGATTATTACATATATATATATATATATATATATATATATATATATATATAAACTAAAGCTGCAGTTATTTTTGAAACACACGACAAAAAATATCTAATACGAGCTCGATATAAGTATATCCTAAGTACGCTCGCCCAAGTGTATACATCCACGATAATTTAGTTTCAATCTTCATCTCTGAAAATGGGTTAAGAATATTTTTGTAAATTTACTCCCCAGAAAGGGTTGATACTTTCTATGGAAGTCTTTAGGCCATTCGTTATCAATAAAATGGGTTATTCTAGGAAGTTCTAGGCTGCAAAATGTAAACATTATAACGTTTTGAATTTTTGTATTTTATGATTTTTTTATGAAGAAATTTTGTAATATTTGAAATTTGATACCACTTTTGAACTTGAAATATCTTATAAAATATATGAGAATTAGATTTAGTATTTCACCATAAGGTTGAAAGCATGTTTATATCTTATTGCCAAATTATTTCTGGTTTAATAGTGAGTGAACATGTTTAATTTTCGCAATTTTAATTGAATCGATATTCATATAATAAATGTTCCATTAAGAGTAACATCTTACTTGGTGCCATTTCTGAATTTAAAATTGTCTTTTGTTTTAATTTTCTTATTTTTTTGAATAATCTTTTGGGGAACCAATTTAAATGTACAACTTTATGCATTTTTGCCTGCTTGTGATTACGAGATAATTTTTGATATTTTAGTCATTTACACGTAATTTTAACTATAATCATGAGTTTACACTTGCATTGCCAACTATACAGAGACATGCTTAACTACGTATAGCAATTTGTCTCATGAATTTAAAGCTTTGATAACCGAACTGCTTTTAACAGTGCTGAAATAACGAATTGTTTAATATCTTACTAAAGAGAAAAGTTTATGAACAAACTCTAGGAAGCTAAATGGTGTAATTTCTGAGCTCGCAAGAATAAAGCGATTTCTTGTTTCTGAAACAGAATTATTGACTTTGAATCACCGCTTGATCACTGCTTTTTCTCTTGCTGAACAAGACAGAATAAAGAGGGTTTTTTTAAATATAGTTTTATAATCTAAAGCATGTCGATCACGAATAATGAACAATATATTTGAATAACATGTGTCAATTGGTAATCCGAAAGATCTTAAAAACAAATAAAAAAATAGGGATTTGATTCGCAA
Organism: Araneus ventricosus; assembly: GCA_013235015.1. Taxonomy (NCBI): domain Eukaryota; kingdom Metazoa; phylum Arthropoda; class Arachnida; order Araneae; family Araneidae; genus Araneus; species Araneus ventricosus. The sequence goes on from BGPR01000009.1 coordinate 674,405, forward strand.
AAAAATATTACTCAGACACGATTGCACTGAAAGTTGAAGAACCGACAGAATATAAAACGAATGAGTTTCCCTAAAAACGGGAGATTGCAGAATTTCTGATGATTGATAAATGATTTTTCCTTTAAAAGCTGTTAATCCGCATTTGTATTAATTCTTTACCGACGGTGTAAGGTTCTGCTTGCGTTTTTTGGCATCGAATTTAGCCTTTTATGAATATAGAATGGTTCTCTACTCACTTGTGAAATTTTTCCACCTTTGGTACAAATCACAGCGCTCGTTGTTGAATTCCTGCTTATCCTCAAATATAGCCATACACAAAAAAATTTTCTTAGTCGCTAAGTGCAAATTACCTTAGCGCCCGAAACTGCCCAAGCCGTAGGCCTAGTGATAAGGTCTCGGCCTTGGGGCCGGAGGGCTCCAGGCTCGAAACCCGATTCCACTAAATATCCGTGCATGAGGCTTGTTGCATGCTAAATCATAAGTAGTGGCCAATTGCACTCCGTGTGGCGTGGAAGCTTAGAGAGGGGGTGCCCGCTCAGGTGTCGTCCTCGTCATCTGACCACGATTCAACATTACGAGGTCCGTCGAAAAATAGCCCCCGTGTTGCTTCAAAACGGGACGTTGATATAACTAAACTAAACCGCCCAAGCCGTAACTATAGGGTTAAAGTAAAATTCTGAAGAAAATAATAAAAGATTTTCATATATAATAATAATAATAGTCAACAGATTCCAATGTCTGTGAAGTATAAAATAAGCTTTATGTCATTTTTAAGTACATCGATAAGAATGAAACACGAAAGGATCATCCGTTCTTTCTAATCATCATCGGACTGAAATTTGATAAAATTGAGATATTTTTTATACTTTTTTTAATCATTAATCTAATTTAACGGGTCGTGAAAGAAGAAAGTACTGTAGGCAGTACAAAAAATTATCGATGCCTTTTTCTTCACCTTATCCTTCGATGAAAAAGAAATTATGCAGCAGACCATATTCATTTTATGTCAATTTCCAAAAAAAAAAAAATACTGCTCCGCAGCTTCTAATTGTTTTTATGCCAATATGACTTTTGAAATTTTACTTTTATAAAATGATTGATTTTATTTTCCAGGTTAAAGCCATATTTCGAATCTGCAGGGGAATATTTTCGGAGAGATCTCATAGTTCAAACCATAGACAGATGATGAGCACAACATATGTCACGGAGCCTTCAATCTCGAAGATACCATGCCTTCCATGCCCCAGCAATGTGTGCCCTGTCACGTGAACATTCGGTAAAGACTGAATGACTGTGGACTAGACCGTGGCAGATAGTTAAAACAGAAATCGTTAAAAGAGAAAAATATACCTCATTACTAACATCTCATGCTCCAAACACTCACAAGGAAGTGTACCCCGTCATCGGCATTGGGACTCTCAACCAGCCTCGCCACCATTTATATGCCTTCACAGGAATCGAGAAGGGCTTACTTATACAGCAACATTTCGTCCTCGTACTCAAGGTCGCTCCGCCGGAAGAAGTTCATCCAACTACTACATAGAGCTGGTCATCAGCTGGTCATTCTGCTATCTAGAGGGCTAAATTGTACTACCAGAATACTGCCCTCACTTTTCATTCAAATGAATAATTATTTTCCATGCTAGTAGTCACTGGTAGCAAACGTACCGTATATTCAATATCTGGCATAGGTTATATTAACGTTCTAAAGCAATTAGTCACAGTTTCCACATACAGATCTATTGCGAAATTTATTTCGTTTTCTTCGAGACTTCTGATGAAATTTAGAGAAAAATCAACAATGCCTGCGAGTAATTACCTCATTCTTCTATATATACACGTAACAGTTATTCGTCTTTCTTCACTGTTAGCTGTTGCTTGAAAAAAACATCACTGCTCAGTCACCTTGTTTCAAATTTAAAAACTTTAAAAGAATCCGTTGAAAAGTTAAGAGTTGCCACAAGACATGAAAGAAGCTTTAGTAGCGAAAATACTAATTATTTAAGGTATGTGACTACCTTCGGTGCACTTTTTTTCAAATTTTTAAATTTTTAATGAAACATTCATGTTTTTAATTAAAATGAGTTATAAAACTGAGAATTACAATGCAATTTCATTGGAAATTTAATTCACTTTCAAATTATAGGCAATTTTTAGCAAAATTTTAGTGAAAATTTGCACTTACGCCAAACCTCCTATAAGAAGTTGCATTTAATATATTTCATCAATATTTGCACAGTATGTAGCTAACATGCTTATCTGTGTTATGAACTAGGATATTTTTAATACCTCGAAAAGTGTTGGAGATATTCCAAACTTTGCGAACAAAGTCGAATTTTTTTAAAAAAATCATCGATTTTTCTCACTAAAAAGTCAATAAAATAAATATATATAGGCAGAGAGCTTAGATTCTAGTTCATAACATAGCTAGAAACAAATAAAACATTTTGGCCAAATTTCATTTTAATATCTTAAAAACATTTTCCAAAATTATGTTTGCCGTGTAGAAAAATATCGAAAATTCCAATTTCTCAGAAAACGCTTTTAAAGATTTTCATAGAGTACAAAAAATTTTGCACACATCTTAGAATCTTAAAACTCGCCATATTTACAAGTCAAACCCTCTTTTAGTTGATTTTAAACGACTTTTGTGTTCTTTCAGCTTTTCAGATTTTTTCTGAATAATTTTGTATAGTAGATAGTTAGTGGCGTCTCGATATCTGAATTAGCTTTTTGTCAATTTTCATGTAATTTTTAAGCATCTATGGATAAATTTACACTTCAAAACACATGAGAACAGGTAACAGTTCAAAATAAATGGAATTAAATTATAAAACAGCAATTTGAGCGCCAAAAAGTAATTTTTATTGTTGTAATTACTGTTGTGTTGTATTTTTTTAAAAAAGCGTCGCCAAAAACCAATAAAACAATAAAAATAAGAAATGGAAGCTTAAATCTATGTTTTTAGACAATATATTGCTTGAGAATTTAAATATAGTTGTTTAAACTAATTGTTTGTATTTTTAAGGCTCTTTTAATTGCCACTTCCGGTATCAGAATTGTCACTTCCGGTTATTATTTATGCTATAACTTTATTTGTAATTACAGCAGAAACAAAAATAAAGCATTTTTAGATACCTAGATGTATGGACTACAAAATGAACAAATAAAACAAATTTCGAAAATTTTCTGCAAAACGAGGAATTTAGGGTAGTCACATACCTTAAATAGCACTGGTAAAGCCGAAAAGGATGTTATTGCTAAATTGCAATCTAACAGTGATCTTTAAAACAAAACAAAAATACCAGTTTTTATTTTTAAGTGACGTTAGCAGAAATCTGATCTACAACACATAAAAGCTTAATATACTGTCCTTTAAATTCCAAAATATCTCATAGGAAAAGGATTAAAATAGGTATTATAGATTTAATTAAATATTTAAATGGATTTATCCATTATGAAACTAACTCTACGCGTAAAAATGTTTATTTTATTACACAATCTTAGCGGAAAACGAATATATTATTGGTTCATATACATAAAAAAATCAGTATTAAAAAATATAACTCTCAATGCTAACGGAATTGATGTATATCGATGTTTCTTTTTTTTTTACGTATAAAATGTCGAGGCTCGGTGGTCTAGGGGTATGATTCGCGCTTCGGGTGCGCGAGGTCCCGGGTTCAAATCCCGGCCGAGCCCTTTTTTAGTATTTTGACTAGATCTTTAATGAATAAATTAAAGAAAAAAATTAAAAATCTCTATAAAGCTATTACTACCTGTATATACATATATTTATTTATTTACTTTTTATAAATACAAGAGGATTTATTTCGTGATTTAAAATATAAGAACAATATTAGCAGGTTGCTATAATTCACAAATATTCACATTGCTACTTTAAATGCTTTTTGATGGGGGCGAGTGCTGGGTTTTATCCAGAATCTGACTCCTTTATTTATATGCAATTTTTTAAACTCGTTTAGTCCTGAAATTCAACATGGATCCAACTCATTTATCTTGATAATACATTGGAGTTTCAAGAAAGAGGTGATGACTCAGGTCAAGTTTCTTATTTAGACTAACATAACTTCGTTTAAAAAGCAACACCAGCTATCTAAATTTTTTGAAATTTCAGAGAGGAAGAAAATTCTCAATTTTTCGCAACCATTAACGAATATTTTAGAATTTTTTTAATATTTGATATGAACATGAGACCGCATGTTCTTACTAGGTGGGTAATTCTCAAGAAAAGCGTACAAATTGCTAAAAAAAATTTATTTTACAAAAGTATGTAAAAAATCTTAAAAATTGCATTGATGTTTTCATCTTAGCTTAATAAATAATCTTGTATTAGTTTTCAAGTTTTCTATTTTATTTTCACTGGTTTTTTTAAGTTTAAAAATTTTTGACCTGTCTACGAAGGAGATATGACAACAACGTAACTTTTACATTTTAAATGAAAGCATAATTGACTAATTATTGGGCAGTGTTGATACAGATTTATTTCTTATAATTAAACAATAAAATTAGTTATTATAAACCAGCACAAGAAAACGTAACACTTTAAAGTCAATAGACCTTTTTAAATAATGGGACTGACTGTGCATTAGTTTAATAATATTTACAAACAATTTAAAATAAATGAAAGTCAACATTTTGTAAAAAAGTAATTAATTATATACTAGATTAACGATTATAATATATTTATTTATTATTAAGCAATCTAATAAGTCTCGCATTAAGTTTTTCTACTCTCTTCTCTTCAGAATTTGAGCATCAAACTGCTTTGTCTTTATTTTTTGATTTTCCCACTTTTTCTAAAAATAAATTTAGCTATTAAAATGTTTTTTATACATTATTGAAGCTTTAATATTATAAATATTCTATATGAATTGTTTACCTTAATTCTTTTCGAGAATATAATTTCAATTTTAATTTTAAAAAATACAAAAGAAAATCACTAAATTTCATAAAAATATCTACCAAGGAACTTTTAACTGATATTATTATAATTTATCTAACTGTATCGTGACTTTTGAGATTTTGTCTCTTTCATTGACAATGCCATCCTCTCTGTGGAGATGCCGTGCCGTCGGAGGGGAATTCCACGGAAGATATAAAAACTAAGTTTTGAATTTTTAAATGCTTTAAGTGCCAAAGTGGTACACTTATTTTTATTAAATTAGATACTTAACCTATCAAAATTTTGTATTTTAATTTCAAATTAGATTTTTCTTAACTTATTTATGATGTCCGCGGAGTGGACGCTGAGAATTTTACCAAGCTCTAAATGGAACTAATAAATTGGAATATACTCAATAAATTCGCAGTAGAACAAAATTTTTTCCTTAAAGAACAAATTGTCCGCCCCTCTTATAAACTCTTTCATGGTGATTTGACATGAGCTGCCGTTTATGATATTTTTTTAAGCTATTTTCTTTGTCCACGGAGGAATACGTATTTGACTGGGGACAAAGTGAAAAATTAATTACTAAGTAAAAATAATTTTTTTAAAAAATGTTAGGTTAGACCTTAACTAGAGACTTTAAATTAGTTAATACTGAAGAAGAAAAGTAAAAAAAATTAATTGTTTGAGTATCAGTAAAAATTATCTTGTGTTTCAGATGTAGGGACGTACACGGAGGGGACTTTTGTCTTATATTCATTGAAAAATGAGAGCTGAATAACTAGTATAAACTATATAAACACAAATTGCGAAATAATATCTATTAAGAGCAAATAATAAATAACGAATTAAAACAGGCATACGTTGGGATAATAGTTATTCTCTTTGGGGTGAAAAGTAAAATATAAAAACACACATCACCATTCAACAGTGTACAGCAAGATTAATAATTAAGATTACAGCCAATGGCAACAATGAATAAAATAAAACCAAAGCTACTATTCTAAAGCTATCTATTAGGCTTAATTAATCGCCGATAATAACATTTGTGGCCACCATCGTCTGCATTCTATGGAAATAATTCAGACTTTTAGTTACTAATAGTTTCATCCATCGTAAATAAAAATATGTATTTCGAGTGGATAGAAAAGAAACACTTAAATGAAGAGAGCATTTTAAAACTCAAAGGAGTTGTTTAAAAATTCCTGAGAAAATAGTGTAAAATAAAATAAGCAAAAGTTAAATGAGAGTATTGGAAGAATTTAAATCTAATATTTCCTTTTAGGTATACAAAAAACAGGGAGAGAAGTTGACGGAGTATTTGTTGACACTGACGAAGGCAAAACTCGGGCGAAATTCGAACCCGGGGTGTAAAGATGGGAAGAGCTTGTTAAACCTACTGCGCAATCCGAACTGTGCCGGAGAACGTTTGAATCAGTTGTCACGGAGTATAGGGAAAAAGGGTGGGGGGAGGAGACAGAGAATGCTGAAGAAAGCGGAATTATTTGTATAAAATTAATCTGGGGCGCTTTCGGTTTACATGAAGTGATTTTTAATATTAGTCAGATTTTCAAAGAATTGTTTTGGTTAATTTTAGTATAAGCTTTTTAAGGCTAGTCAGCTTAAGAGCATTTCTCAGATCAGCGTTAAAAATATGGAACGCTTCACGATTTTACGTGTCATGCTTGTGCAGGGCCCATGCTAATCTTCTCTTTATCTTTCATATTTTAGTGTATGTACTTCCGAAGCGATTACTCTAATAATAATTTTGTTTTGAAGATCCGCGCGGTCATGACGTTGACAAACAGCTACTGTGCTCCGCCTACTCTACGTCAATCTCTAATCTCGAACCTTCGACCATAACTTTCTGATTACTTTAAAAATTTATAAAAAATAGATAAAATGTCCTACCAAACATCAACTGGTATCATTGGAAAGATAATGTTTTGCACTTTAAAATGACTTAAAAAATGTATTGTTCATGAATTCATTCAGAAATTATTGGCAAAACACGACGAAATTTGGTTATTTTTTGAATAATTCAAATTTGAATCAAAGTTTTCTTTAAAAAACGGCTCCGAGATGCACATCTTCAGCATCCAAAGCATATCTGTGCCAAAATTGGTAGCTCTTTATTTTACGGTCTGTTCTGTACACCGCCAACAGGCATACACACGTACAGAAATTCAACTTTATTAGTATTAGAGATAGAGATAAGAAAATAAAATAGCTCCTAAAATACTTTGTTTTCACATATTAACTAAGTATAAAAGTGGCAACTGTCATATGCACAGTTGAAATGGCTAATGTATTATGTAGAGGTATACATAAAATTGAATTAATTTAAAGAACTTCAAACGCTTTCCTTTCAATGTTTTAACCAGAGTTTCTAATTTCGGTTTTCCGAGTTTCTTATGTTAAAGTAAAACTTTTTCATTACTGACAGAAGCCTATGTTGTTCCAAAAGAATTTTCTCCTTATCAATGATTTTTGTCAGAGAATATATTAAATTAATGAGTTTCTACAAAGATTAATCATTGCAAGAACTGAATATGAAAGAACTTTGAAAGTTTTTCCAAATCCTTAATTTTTAAAGATCAATCCACATTCTGAAAAAAAGTTAGTTTTTATAAACATTGAACTACTTATCACTTCTGGTAGAGAATTTGAAAATAAAAAGATATTTTTTGCTAAACGAGCCTGAGAAATGATTAAGAAATTTAATGAATATGTATAGAAGAATAACCATTAATGTCTGATTTATGCAAAACTTTTTATTTGAACTGGGTACATTTTTATCATTTGGCTGTGATGTGAAACTTGATTATCCTTTTCTACAGTTTAAGATTTTTTATACTGAGTTCTTTAAAGTAAAGAATACCGCCTTAATTTGATGAAACATAGTGTTGCTAAATTTGTGAATGACAGCAAGTATTACCATAAGTTTTGCTCACATTTTTCAGGCTTTACTCATACCAATTTATAATTTGTAGGAGCCATAATAATATTCTGGCTGGAACAACTTCTATCCATAACTTTTGCGTATAAGAACTGTTATAAGAAATAAAAAGAAATAGTTTAATCACGAAAAATCTTGATACTAATTCAAAAATGTGTTAATTATTAGTCATATTAAAAAAGAAACATGGAAGTTAATATCTTAAAAAAAATTTTTTAAAAACTTTTTTTTATATTCAATTTGGTATGGAAAATTTACCGGTATGGCTAAATTCAGAATATTGAAGATGTCTGTCACTTTTATTAATAAAAACTTCTCAAAAATACGAGAAAGTAAAATTACTCGCTAAGAAATCAAGTTTTTAAATCGGAAAATTAAGCATTGCAAATTCTCTCCAAATAATTTACTTCAATTTTATCTTTACAGAAAATGACATTTTTCCTGAAATATTTATCAAAATTTGAAAAATTATTTTTTAATGTATATTTTCATTTGGAAGTGGTTTTATCCATTGACATTTTTATGGAGTTATTGATATATTATTATAACAAATGTTTGGACAATTTCTACATAAACAAATGTATTGCAGTGCAATGATCTTTATTGTAAAAATGCAATTTAAGTGCTTTTTTTTTACATTCATGTAATCTACAGATTACTTCAATACCTAAAACTCACTATAAAAATAACGAAGACCAATGAAACGATACCTCTTTCAGAAAATAGATTATGAAACTTTAAGCATGCATGATCAGCTTTACATAATGTATAATAGAAAAAATTATTTTATTATTTATTGAAATTTAAAAATTCAAAAAAATGAATACTGAAAAATTGCATATCTATTGATAGAATTAAAATATATACATTGACTTTCGCATGTAAACGAATTTATCGCTAATTACAGTAAGGAGTAATTATGTATAATAACTAAAGTCTACCAAATCAGGTTTCTCTAAACAATATATAAAAAAAATAGTTCTAAATCATTTCTTTGTAAAAAACTTCGAAATTTATTATCTATCATCAGATGGCGGCACGATCAGTGGATAGCAGCTGTATATATAATACGAAGTAGAAATCGCTCTGTTATGTTATTTCTTTTATCTGACTTGGCGAATTGCAGTTTACGTATATGCGTTCTCCTCGCGCATGCGCATCATCAAACGAATCCAGAAGATCAAATTATTCGATATATTTATAAGATGACTTTTTTGTCGATGGGAGTCGGTGTGTTTTGATATTTCTAAAAGTCATTTTTAACTTTTACAGAATTGAAACTTTTTATTTACGTTTACTTTTTACGTTAGGAAGTAGAAAAGTAGAATTATTATAATTGTCAGAAAATTCGTTTTAGAGATTTTGACCAATGTCAACGTTGTATAACTCCGCGAGTCCGAAAAAATTTTTAAGGAGTTTCGATCCTCTAGTCAGGAGCATCTTAGTAACATAATGTTTCAGGCTTAATTTCTGTATCTTTATACTATTTTTTTAAAAATTGACTCGTAATTATAGAAATAACAATATACACTCACAATTGTTCTTAATATAGTTGAAACACGCGTGTGTCTTAAACAGTGAAAATAATTGTTGTAAAATATGATTAAAAATATTTTTAAAAATGACTAAAATTGGAGAAAAAACAACGAATCATAATTTTCATCACTGGAAAATAAATGTTTTAAGTTGTAACGTGGTGTACAAATGTTCTTTTACGTGATTATTGAGGAGAACGTTAAAATTGAGATTAATTTTTAATCAAAAATCCAATTAAAATGCTGAAAAACCCATTTTTAATGAGTATCTACTACCCAAGAAATAATTGCATTCGAAATTTAGTAGCTATAGGTCCAAGATATGTCCTGTAGAGCCTTTTGAACAAAATTGAATCTTGCATTTCGCATGATGCATACGAAATTAACAGATAGCGTCCAACGCTTATTATACCGAAAAAAAAGAATTTTAATCTTAATAAATGTAATCTTAATAAAAGTCATTGTGGCTATGTATGTGTGTATGTGGCTATGTTCCACATATCCTCCTATACCAATGGACTGTTTTCAACCGAATTTTGCACACTTATTATTTAAGACAAGGGGAAGACACTTATGAACTTTTTAAAGTCCAAAAGTTAATTGAAAGGTCAGTTAATTTTAAAATAGCCGAAACCGTTTTTCCGCCGTAACTTCGGAGCAAATAGTCCGACAAAAAATATTTTATACCATCTTAAACTTTAATTTGTTTCTTATTCAATGATGCCACTTTTATTTCCGTGCAATTTTATGAATTTTTAAATTTTTTTAAAGAAATTGATTACTTGCAAACGATTTTGAAATAAAGCATTTTTATTGATACTTCGTTGCTAGGCAGCGGTTAGATTTTTCAACAAATTTCTTTTTATTTCTGCAAATATTTTACACAAGAAGTGAAAAATTACTGTCAACATTAAATGACTTAAAAATTAATTAAATCTTTTTTAAAAAATAGCTTTTCAGTGATACAAATTTCATTTGCGTTCAAATTGTTGCTCTCATTTCAATAATTTAAAAAAATTCAATTATGTATAAAATTCACAATTTGTAGCTGTTGCTAGAACATATAAACAAAATTCTGGAAGAATACTAAAGAAAAGTTTAAAACAGACTATTCCTGATTTATATCAGGAACAACTATTGATCTTGTTTTATCGCTTTTTGGTAATGAAAATTTAACAATTTAATTAACTCTCCGAAAACTTTCGTTAAAATCCTTCTTAGACTTCACTATGTATGAACGAAATTCGAAATAAAAATGTTTCAGGCGGTAAAGAAATTTTTATGTATTATAATTTTCTATAGAAAAATAGATTTTCATTCAAAATATTAGACATAAAATTATTTTAATACCGAGAAACGCCAGGCATAACAGCTAGTTTTTAAATAAAAATGAGTTAAAAATTAATATTTTGATTACTTTTTTCTATTACGTCTCACACTCGTTGCGTTATATGCATTAACGTAATTATGATTTAGAAAAAGAAATAATAATCTTCAATCAATCTAGTCTGTCATCTTCTAATAATCTAATCGATAATTATAGTTAGCTGCTGCATTAATGCTATTTCTAATTGCGGCATAGAAAAATAAAATGATAAAGCAAATAGTTGCGCAGTACACCTATTGACATGGGATATACCACTTTTCGGCATTACATTCAAAACGAGCCTAAATTTAGTTTGTACTACTAGTTTCTAATTTTGTTACATCCGCGCATGACCGTTAGATTGTCTCTGTATCATTAATAAATTAAGATAATTTACTTATTTCATACTTACTTAAGATTTGTTTTTATAATTTTTGATATTACATACTTGTTATCGCAGACGTAAAAATTTTAAAAAGTGTTTTAAAGAGAAATTGATGAAAGATATTCAATTTGAATTATTTTATAAATATAACCTAAATCGTGATCGAATTTGTTCTTAATATTAGCTAAATATATGTAGACAAGCAGTAAATAGAGAACAGTGAACGCTTGATATACATTCTTTAACATTGAAAAAAAGGACGAATTCAAAATATCTTAAGAATAAAACTATTTGCGATAATTAAGGAAAATTGGTTATCCCTTATATCAGACAATAAAAAATATATTATAGGTAATTGGCAAAAAATATTCAAATTAAATTATTTTATAAATATCACCATAGAATTTGTTCTTTATATTAGCTAAACATCTGTAGGCAAGCAATGATTATAGACCGGTGAATTGTTAATGCTAAAAGCATTATGAAGAAGAACGAATTCAGAAAACTTAGGAATAAAATTAATTGTGATTTTAGAGAAATTAATGAAGAATAAATCAAAGTTTGAAAATGAAGAGAAAAATTTTCATAAAAAATGAGGTAGTGACTTTTTAATATTTTTAATTTTTAATTAATTCTTCGCTTTTTTACTGGTTAAATATTTGAAGAGAACTTTTAATAACAGCATTACATTCTTCTCGATCATAAGCGAAAAAAATGTTAAGAACTTTAAAAAGTATAAAACAGTAAAGTTCATACAACCGATTCTAAAAAAATACATAATCATTTTTAAGAACAACGTAGAATAAACCGTTCTGCATTATACAAAAGTAACCCCTTAATGCTAGAGAGAAGCGAATAGAAGAAGAAAAATAGAAGATACGAAAACATTTTTTCCCTATTCAACTTGAAGCAAAATCTTTCAATCTGCATATCTCGTAAAATTAAATTTCGAGTTCAGTCAATGGACAAGAAAAACGAGGAATTATGATTTCTTTCAAAACTGATATCGATTACGTTGAACAGGCGGTTAAGTCACTTTTATCTGCTGTACCCATCTACTTCTGTCTATTGCTTAAGGAAAAGCATTTTTGAACATAGTAGCTCTAAGCTGTGTAACTTTTTGTATGAAAAACACTCAATAAAAAAATTATTCAAAGATTACAATAAAGATAAATTTTGCTGATTCAAAATGCTTTATTAAATTGGGAAACCTTGACTTAACTCAGTGTTGTTCCAACAGTTACACACGCTTTTTCTTTCTTTTTTTGGAATAGGAAGATTTCTAGGAATAACATATTCGCCTTTTACTGTTCGATAACTGAATGTTTTTATTGAAAGAAAATTGGAATGCATTCAAAGCTGTTATTTCACAACAGCTTCTCAAAGAATTCCCTTAAGAGTTTTCATGTCTCAAATCAACTTTTAATATTAAAACGGTGGAAAAGAAGCTATTTTTTATGCTAAAAGAATCTGTACTGAAAGAGTCCCATTTATTCAGCAATTACCATCAAGTTTGCATATGCCGAATAGTTCCACCTGATTTGTTATAAGGTATTTCGTTAAGAACGGAAAATAGTTACATACTTCAAGAGAATTTATGGAAGAATAACCCATTGCCCGAAGAAAAGAAATCTGTCTAAATATATTTTAATATGCAGATGAGGTACTTTTTTTGTTGTATACTGTTTCTGATGACGAGGAATAATTCATTGTTTATGTGAAATTTATTTATTTCAGCTTAAAAGAGAAATAAATGCAAAATTGAAAGGCATTTTTTTCGAACTTGTATTCATATTTGAAGGCTTCGTCCAATCTTTTGTTTGTCTGTAACTTATTATAAAGTATTAGAATCTTTCCTCACTTTTATTGGCTTTGATTTTCAGTATATCTATCAATGTAGTTTATAAACATCATTATTGTAAATCAGGGTTTCTTGATGCGAAATAGTGATACGAAATGGGTCCTGTAAACGATTCTGAGCTGCAAAGAATTCGACACATTGTCCAGTATCTGTATTTATAAAATTGTGGTATGCATGTTTGTTTCAACATCACTTCTTAACGACTGGAGGTATTTTGATGAAATGGCAACTTGTTCCTCGTTGCTTACTTGAAATTTGCAGGGATAAATAAGGCCAAACACAGCCCTTCATTAGTGTTCAAAGACGCCTAAGTGCATGTAACAAATAACCAATTGATATGATTGCGGATTTTGATGATATTTGATACACACGTTTCTCACTAGGCAACTAAAAATTCTGTAGGAGTAAATAAACTCAACCCCTATCCCTGAGCGTAGGGCGGTGCAAAGTATTAATAATGTAACAAATGGACCGATTGAAGATTGAGAATAAAAAAATATATTTTGTTTTAATTGTGTTAAAGAAATTGAGGTGCAATCTGGGCAACCTGTTTTCTTGACTGAAGAGATGACGTTTTTGAAGATAAATAATCTGCCAAAAAAAAAATCTATAACCTTGTTTTTTCATTAAAATTACTTTTAATAACTGTACGTTAAAAAAATGTCCAAAGTAGTTCAAATTCGGCGACTACAACTATATCTTAGGAAATATTTGATATTGGTGACTTCTCATCTGTTGGTATTAATGAAGTGGTTAAATTCTAGAGATTTTGAATTTAGTGTAATTTTGGTATACGAACTTTGAACTTTCATTGAAGGATGTATGGATTTATTGAAGGCCCCTACATCGGTTTAAATTAGTAGACTGCATGTAACGACATATCTGATTCTGTGTGCTTCGAATTAGAGAATATTTTGATATTTAACTGCTGTTCTGCTCTGCATTGACTATGTTATGTAACGTTCGGCTAATATAACCCCTAACACCAAATACTAAGAATAGGGCCTATATCCTCCATACTCCTGAATAATATTATGTTAAGAGATAAACAATATTTGTTTTAACAAAAGAATAAACTTAATATATTTGAAAAATAATACAATGATATGTAAATATAAGAATATATATGTGAAATAAAATGTTGAATTAGAATTTTTTAAAGTCTTCCTCCATTTTATTTTACATTTCAGACTAAAAATATTATGCATGTTGTTGCAGATATGTATTTTACAATTCTGCAATATATTTTGTTTTATTATCATTAGCTTGATTGACAGATATTTTGGGCAAGTCCATTACGCAACTGCAAATTAGCATTGCATGTTAATGAGAAATCATTTGCCACTTATCCTGTATTCTTTTCATTATATTTGAATCTTTATTTTCTTTCGAGGTCTTGTTTTTGAATATATGAAGCAATTAATAATTTTGCCAGTTTTTCTATAAACATCCTTTTCGTTAATTTGTTTTCATTCATTGCTATTTATTGATATCAAAAGAATAGTGGCATCATAAGCAGAATTAACCAGCATATAATAAAATATAAACTCATAGGCAGCGAATTTTATCCCTTTAATATATATATATATATGTATTTAAAAGTTGATCAAGAGTATCCAAAGCTCTTTACTGGCACTGTACTCTTACTATCATTTCTGGTATTTGTCTGGTTTATCAGTAATTCCTTATCATGATGATGCTTCTTTATATTAATGATGACCCATTCTTTCCATATACCTCTTGGCCTTCAATAATTGTCATTTTTGATTATATCAATCTGGAGCTAGACCTGAATCAGCTTCAAATGTCCTTTTCACAACTTATTCTTGATGTTGAACACTTAGTTACGCTTGGTGAGCTGTTTTCATTAAATTTATAGAATTCGCAGCAAGAACGAGGAGGCAGAGACAACAACCAATTTATATTTTGATGTTTGACTGAATATGCTGCATCAATAATGAACAGTTTGATTGTAACAAATTGTTAACAAAATCAGTAGTTTCTTTTTTCCTCATTTGTATGATTTTTCATGTTTAGAAACGTGTTTCCATTTTTGCAATCAGGTGTTTCCTGCTGAGCCTTCAGTGTCATAAAATATCTGGCAATCGCTATTATTTTTTCTACGTCGTTACAATGTCAAGAGTTATTGATATTTCTGCATGCCGTTGTGTTCTTGATACAGCCATAAACAGGAGAAATAATTCGATACTACCCTACAGCCTACTGGAGATAGCATATCACGTGACCTAGCTCTTCTCTCTCTGACCTTGACTCGAAATTGCCTGTTTATGCAAAACTTGTTAGATGACTTTTCAGGAATTTATTTATGTCGTTCCCTCTTGAATTATTATATTTGCAAGTGTTTACGTGCAATTAAGTAAAACAGAATTAGGTCATACTCCCAATGATACATTAAATTTCAATTTCAAAAAATATACAGAATATATATAAATAGAAAATACTTTTCAGAGAAATAACACTTACTCACTAACAAAGTCACAAAACGTCTGTAAAATATCTCTAAACTCTCGCTTTTATAAGAAGTTGAAAACGTTTCGGGTCAAATAGACCCGAACAGAATAGTAGGGTTAAATTTGAAAATGAAACAGAAGTAGCGATTAATTTTAGTGGTTTAAGATCTAATTTCTTATTATTTCAATCTTGTAAACGTTGTAACGAAAATAAATTCCAATAATTTAAACCATTTTGAAATTTCTTGTTATTACACTTTCACAAGTAATGGGCATCGTTGAAATTAAATACAAGAGAATAAGATCAGAACAGCAGCAGCAAATACAAAGACATAACGGTACAAAACATAATATTATAATGCAGATGCAGAACGACTCACAAAATAGAATGCTTAAATAAACTGTCATTTAGATTCTACATAGAATGAACTAACAATGGATGTCCGGAAAAAGATGTATGAACTATTTAGATGTTAAGTAAATGTGGTTCAAGGTTTAAGAATGTATAAATTTCTTTACATACCCAAAAATAATGTTATAAATATTTAATGCCTTCACCGTATTTTGAAAATAATGAAATAAGTAGCTTCATCGATGTTTTGAAACTACTGAAAACATATTACACTTATATCGGAGTCACAAAACATAAAAGTATTTATGATTTAAAAAAATAATTTTAAGAAATTTAAAGTGAGATCAATCTATTCCGTACCAGAAATTTATCATATTGAAAATAAAAATAAATGATAAACTATAAATTTTCTGGAAGTAAAGTTTGCTATTTTTTAAAAGCTATACATCTTTCATTGTATCTGTTCACTGAATTTGAAATTGCAATCCATTTTAAGATTATTCTCTTTCCTCCAAGGATTCTTACGTCTGATTGCGAAATTTATACCATTCCTCAGCAATCTGAAGTCAATAGGGACTTAAACTTCTTCCTCATCAGAAAAAAGAAAAAAAGAAACTAAGATACTTTACTTCTTTCAAATGCCGACTCTTTGGTTGAATTTTCCATTAGAATCACATCCCAAAGGTACATTTGAAACAAACAAATTGATCACATTTTTCTTTTCTCTCGAGATAGAAAAATACCTAAAAAAGAGAAAAGGGAAACTAAATTGAGTTTTATTACTTCCAAACAACTTGACTTTTAATGTTTCTTTAAATGCTATTTTAAAGTACTTTTTATGCTACCTTTCTCAAGATGTTTAAGAAGTTAACCATTTAAAACGATTTCAGCATGGTAAGCAATATATTCATAGATAAATATATGTCTATTTTTATTTTCATCTATAAACCACTCTATATATTTTCGAATGCTTGTGGCGGAAGTAAAAATTATTGAAAGAAAAGATCCCATATAATACTTTAGTTGATGGAATTTATTGACGCACGAGAGAAAAATTGGTTATCTAGCCAAACGAGAAAGGAACGGCGGAGGTTTAAACCGAGTGTTAAAATTATGATTGACAAAAACTTGACAATTGATGATGAAATTTATTGTGATGCTCACACAAATAATTAAAGATTTTTTTAAAATCTAATGCAGAACTTCAAGATGAGCCAAAAGAAACAAACAATAAAGGCAAAATGTGGTCGAGTAAAAATTTATGATCGCGAAATATATCGACTCACAAAGTGTGCATAATGGGATGTCTCTAAATTTTGACCAAATTGTTTATCAATACAACAGCAATTGCTGTGAAGATATATAAACCGCAAAATTTATTACCTATTTTACATTAAAATTAATTCTTTATCACAGTATGTTAATAAATGTCCAGGTAATCCAATATGTTTCTTTTCACTTACCGCTCGTAGACAAGGAAAAAAGTTTTTTGTTGTTCTGGTCAAAAGTCGACCACGACATTTTCAAAAATTATAGGAATATTCAGGCAGGGAAATAGACCCCTTATTTATCCATACTGTTTATAGACCATGAGCCTTTCCAGGATAAAGCACCATCTGCGTGGGGCCTGACGTTTTCTAGCTGCAGTAGGTAATTTTTTCATACCTCTAAGTCAAATTGACTCATTTATGAGTCATATAAAACTATAGTCAAGGCGCAGTAATCTAAAGTAGAATTTTTATTTTCTAGTATACCAAGTATAGAAATAGAAAGTGTTGTCAAAATATTCGATCCAACAAAAATCACTTTGTTTTTCAAGTTATTTTGGGTCTTCATGCTTCTTAACCTGGAAAATGGCCATTAAGACAACTTAAATCTTAAAACCTTCAATAATCAACAAAGCCTTCTTTAAGAAGGCTGTAAATAGCTTTAGAAATGAGTAAATGCGAGATGTATGATCGCGATAGCTTTGTGGTAAATTATGTCTTCAAAATTTGTTATCGTGTTCAAAACCAGATTCTATCGTATATGTGTGCCTTGAGGGCATCCTCATCTGTCTTCAAGATAAAATAATATCACACATATAAGGGGGGAAATGGGAGAGTGAGTTGTTCAATTATTGTGCCCCTCCCGCACTGTTTTCTAAAATTGACGATATGCCTACAAACAGCCCTTGTCTTCAATTTTTGAATGAAAATCAAATCTATTTTAAATCAGTATAACAAATAGAATTTCTTCTTTTTTTTAATCTGATGTAACTATATTTATAAAAAATAGATTAACAATGTCTTGAGAATTCCAACGAAACATTTAAAAATTGCTATAATCGAATTCCTTTCGAATGATATATCAAAATATTTTTGATTAATAAAAAGTATTTCCGTTCTTTCATTCTACAATAAAATTTGCCCATAAAATAGAATGCCAATAAAGGCTCTTCTCGCAAATTTACAAACTTCAAATCTTCTTCCTGTTGATATTAAGCAGAAGTACTCTGAAAATCCTCCGTTGCCTTAGAAGGTGCTTAGGGGAAAGAGTTTTTGATTTTCTACCAATTTTTTTTTTTCGAGTTCGTTATCTTTAACTTACTAAGAGAGTGTGTCAAGAGGGTTCTTTGAGGTATTGAGTCGAAGGAAGTGCACTATCTTGAACTTGATTGTATTCCTTCAGAACCGCTTACTAAATGGTGGGTTACCAAATCTCCTCGTTGCAGTTTTCATGTTAAAAGAACTACATTGACTCGCAACGAATGGTCTTTCAAATATTTTTCTTGAAAGATTCATTTACTCGTTGTACATGATACACGCTTTCATATTTGAGTAGTATTCAAACGCATTTCAAAGCGTCTTAATGGCCTCTTAGAATACTGAGAATCAAAATTCTATTTTCGAATATATAGGATAATTGAAGCCTAAAGTATCTTTGTTTAGAGCAGCATAGAGAAAATCTTGAATTTTAGAACTCAGATCTCGGTGGTATGCATTTTAAACATATGTGGAAACCAATAACGCCAAATAATTAAACGAATAAAATTAAGTTGAAAATAAACGCCTGCGAAAAATGGCTTTTTTTTAAGGTTAAGAAATCTTGATCCCATTTTGATTCATATGCAATAAATTGCCACCGGATATTATTAAAGTCTTATTATAGAATGACAGTGGATGATTTGTGAAACTTATTATTTATTTCACATTTATATCAGCTTGCAATTCATAATTTGCACCACAAACGCACCTATATGAATGGTTAAAAATACGGCTGAATATATTTATTAATGTGTTTGTTATTCATTTATTTTCTTATATCGATAAATTTTTGAAACATCATTACGTAATTCGATTTTCCCTTCATTAAAAGTTCGACTTCATGTGTTTTAGTTGATAAGCCTGATATTATATTTATTTTAACAAAAAAATGTTTTAATTATGTTGTTTTCACAAAGTCTCTGTAATTTTATATGCTAGCTAATTATTTTGAGCTAAATTTTGCTAGTTGTTATGAGAGTTCATGAGTTTGCCAACTCTAATGACACGTAATTTAAATCGCAGTGAGATTAGGAGACATCGATGAACCGGCATCACAATCTCTAAACTTGAACGCCAGAACTTGAATGAGCATTACACACCCAGTGGCAGGTCTACTGTGCATCAGGGACTACGCAAGCAATACGTAAACTGGAACGAAGTACAACAG